>CM034462.1:14186520-14578533 GCA_019925255.1 Litchi chinensis | reverse complement strand
TTGAAGGAATACAAATAGGAAGTCAAAGTGTTGGACATGTGCTTACCCAGAAAAGAATCAGTAGCAGCATCACAGTGATTGTATGGAAATGGAAATATTCCGTTATGTACCTAAATGAATGATAGTCGTACAGATGAGAACTAACATACTGAATGCTTATACATTTCCTTTAACAAAAGCAACACATTACCGGATTATTGAAAGCTTTCTCTGGTGAATCATCAATCAACAAGGTGTTTGTTGTGTCATAATCTCCCTGCTTCCATGGCACAAAAGGGAAACCACAATTTCACAACTTTTCTAAATTTTTATAAAATATGGGTTTTGCAGGTCCTCGGTCCACTTTATCACAAAACGATTGATCCTGCATATAACCAATATACTATGTGGAATAAATATAATCTAATATTGATATTAAAATCATTGAAAACGACACGAAATTAATAACTAACTTACCCAAACAAAACAAAGTTTTGGTCTAAGGTCCTTTGCAATGAAGTTGACTATTGGATCTAAATTACACCTGGAAGACATTAAGTTTGCAGTAACATAACACAAAACTGCCAACCATAAAGAAACACAAGAATTTCTATGACAAACTTAAGCAAATATTTATAATTTTCATATAGGCCAAAATGCTTAGTAATACAAAGACGGAAAATCAGTATAGATGGTTGCATACAAGATTCTTGACGACCAAATTCCAACCTCGAATTTCTCAAGGCAAAACTGTAGAAATTCCTTGCAGTAAGGCCTCTTATATACTTAAAGTAGAAATTAAGATTTGCATTACACTTTATAATCCAAGCACATCAACTGTAAATAAGTATACAAATTTATACCTATCTGAGAGTTTGGTAATGTGAATGCTCTTTGTTGTGTTCCAAATCAGTTGGCTCATATACAGCTACCCCACTTTTCCAATTTGACCGTTTGTCCACATCTGCAAGAATGCCATTAACATCTAGGACAAGAAGCTTCTTCTTGTAGAATCCATCTTTATTTGCAGGAACAGAAGATCTTTCTTTCTTTGTAAGGGTAAACGAATCCTTTCGCCTTGCATATTGTCCAAGCCCTTTAACCCGTCCTGAAGGCTCTGGTTTTTCTAAGGCAATCGTCAGAATATCATTAGTTCCCTCAACCTGAACTTCACCACTTTTAACTTTTTCAGTGATTTTTTCCTGCATATGTTATCAACAAGAAATACATAAATTTGTACGTCGGTTTTAAGGGAAAAGTTAATGGATAAAAGATAAAGCTATATTTCAATATAAATGTTCTACCATTACTTTATATCTGCAACTTACTATTTTGTCTGCACATTTTTTGGTCGCTTCATTCAGAAACACTCCAGACTTTTCACGTCCTTTTATCCATAAGACAGAATGGTCAATCTCTTGGGTGTCACTTTCACTTTGCTACAAAGAAATGCTTATAATTGTGACTAAATATAAGCACAGTTGACTGAAACATATACAACTTTATATAAAACATACCAATCTTTCCTTCAATCTCTCGTATCCCATACGTGAGAGCCGGCTGGGGTGTTCATTCTTTCTACTATTTTCTATTTGTTTCTTCCTTCGTTCCTAAAAAATTAATGGTACAGAATATGCATGAATTGTAACAGTAATCATATCTTAACAAAACGACCAAGTTTAGATGAAGGTACCAAAAAATTCTCATCTCTTCTGGACTTTACAAAGATACTCCAATCTTGTTGAGTAATGAAGTCGTACATTTGTGGTGGAGAGTTTAGAGCATCTACATTGTTGAAGTTAGGAATTACAAACTTAGTAGTCAGCATGGACCGAAAATTTCTCCATCTCTTACCGGCTACAACCAGAATCTTCTTCTTACATTCGTTGTCAATGACAAACAATTCCTGCAAGTAAACATTAATCATTCATATCTCAAACCAAATTTATTAATATCAAGGGTGTTGACAAATAAGTAAAGTTTAAACCTGAATGGAAGTCCACAAATTGTCCTTAAGTTCCTTAGACACAACATCCCAATTATCATATTTTATAGATATTTGTTCTCTTACCGCTACGCCTATAAAACTTCCTAATGTAGCAGAAGCAGATTTCTGTTTGTCTACCCTTATCATTTCTCCCTTACTTTTTAATTTGAGCACATTTTCTAACTTTGTTCGACCTTTTCGTTTTGACTTTTTTGTAGCAGGTTCGTTGATATTTTCTTGCTGTTGTTCAGAATCTTCGCCGCTACTGCTAACCAAAGGGTCCATAGTGTTAATCTGCATGAAATTGATGAAAATGCTGTGATTTCATTGCTGTGAGGTGGCAACAGATTAAACGAAATATGAAATTAAAAGAAAGAATTTCTTGCTGAATATGCTGTGATTACATTGCTGTGAGGTGGCAAAGAGGCCGTCTGAGACAATGAGGACATAAGAAGACGTTGAGGCTGATTTCCACAAACAAGCCAGTGAGGCGAGACTATGGGAGAACAGAAGTAACATAACACAAAGGCGACCATGTCTGTGGGACGCTGTGACACCTGGGTATATTGAGACGCCGGCGGCGATTGTTGGAGAGACAGGGACGGCCAAGCATGGACGGAGTTACGTCGACATCGATTTGGTGGGAGAGGGAGATGCTTGAGATTCAGTTTGGGCACTGTTTGAGGCTCAATTGATGGCTGGGACGACGACGACGGTGTGAGTGATTGGAGACGGGCAGGGCGACAGTTGCACTGAATGGTTGAATGAACCGGTTACATTTTCGAAATTTCTCCTTATATACCACCAACATTTTTTAATAGAGGGCGCTTAAAACCCGAAAAGCGCCCTCTATTATATTTTACAAAATTAAAGAATTTAACGTTTGGGTTTCAAAATTATCAAAAATGACATATTTATTGTGTATACAAAACTGCCCGTCACAGTTTTAGATTTGTGAATAAATATATTACTACTATGTAAAAAAGGCATTGATGAAGCACAATTCATAGTAAAATATTAACAAAATATTGAGCTAACATTAGAGTGGAATTAAGTTTGAAAAATTATGAAAACGTACAGATATTTCGTAAATGACCAAAATGGAGGGGTGTTTCGTAAATAAAAATTTTTAAAAGAGGGCGCTTCGTACCAGAAAAGCGCCCTCTATTATATTTTAAAAAATTACAAAAATTGTTGTTGAGGTTTCAAAATAATCAAAAAAGACCTTCTCATTTTTTAAACAAAACTGGCCCTAACAGTTTTACTTTTGTGAATAATGATACGTTTGGTACAGCTTATCTACTGGCCAGAAGTACCTTTTTAATGCCAAAAGGTCTACTTGAATTTTTTTGCATTGTTTGGTTGACATCCTAGTAGAGCTTTTGGGGAATTAAACAAGCTAAAAAAGGTCTACTTGGAGAAGCTCAAATTTTCAGCTTCTCCAAGTAGACCTTATTCAGCTTCATTTAAAATATTAAAAAATCTAATATATCCCTATTTTATTTTGTTAATTTCTTTAAACTCTTATAACCCTATTATACTTTCATTATAAATATAAACATATAGCCTCCACGTTCATTTACTTTTTATGTCATCAAAACTTCACCTGTATTCTTCTCTAACCGATAAGTTTTATATATATTGTCGGTTTTTTTTTTTTTCAATTGGTTTTAGTTGATATTACCACTTTTTTATCTTATTGTCATAAATAATATATGTCATATTTGTAATATACATTGTTTATATATATATTGCAATTAGTTTTGTTATTGCTTTATTGAGATACATATATATATACACTGTAATTTGCAATTAGTTTTGTTATTATGGTTCATTGACATATAGATACTGCAATTGATTTTAATTGATTTTTTATTATTATGGTTCATATATATATGTATATATATATACTGTAATTGATATGTATATATATTGCAATTGACACACTACTATTGCAGTGTGTATATATATATACATTGAAATATATATATGGCAATATATATAATTTGGTTGCAGTGTACAGTTTATATTGCAGTATACATACTGCAATTCAAATGAAGAGTATACATTTACTGCAATTATATACTCAAAAATACAATATATATATATTATATACTGCAACTACAGTATATATACATACTGCAGTATATATATATCTACTGCAACTACAGTATATATATACAGTTGCAATATATATATACTGTAGTATATACTACAGCTGCAGTATATATACTGCAGTTGCAGTATTGCAGTTGTTTATATATAATTTTAAAGATGGTACTATTTTTTTATTGAATTGTTTTAAAGAGAATGATTTGAAAACTTAGATGATATTATATTGATGAAATGTTAATGAAAATTAACTTCGATCAAATAAAATTGAAGATGTAAAACTTCACAAATCTAAATAAACATTTCTCTTTTGAAATAAAACATAGAGAAACAAAATAATTGTACATTTATTTTATTGAAAATCTATGTTTTGAAAATATATTTACATCAAATAATTATTAGTGGGATGATTAATTAAGTTTTTATGGTTAAGGTTGAAGCAATTACATTTCAAGAATGAATATATTACTCATCTCTCTTATACCCTTTTTGGTAAATTAATAATCCAAAAGTGCTTTAAAAATAATTTAACCAAACACTCACCAATTTAAAAGAGGTTTTTTAATTGACAACCAAACCAATAACTTTTTTCTAAAAGATCTATTTCCGAAAGATCTATTTTGAAAAGATCTACTTCTAGTAGAGCTATTTGGATAAGCTGTACCAAACGAAGAATATTTTACTATTATGTAGTAAAGGCATTGTTCAAGCACAATTCAGAGTTATATATTCAAAATATTGAGCTAACATCAGAGTCGAAATACCTTTTAAAAATTATTAAAAGGTACACAGATTTCGAAAATAAAACAGTTTGATGGGGTCGTTCCGTAATTATAAAATTTATAATAGAGGGCGCTTCCTACCAGAAAAGCGCCCTCTATTATCATTTTAAAAATTACAGAAATTGTTGTTGAGGTTTCAAAATTATCAAAAAAGGCCTTCTCATTTTTTAAACAAAACTGGCCTTAACAGTATTACTTTTGTGAATAAATATTTTACTATTATGTAATAAAGGCATTGTTCAAGCACAATTCAGAGTTATATATTCAAAATATTGAGCTAACTTAAGAGAATAATTATAAGTTTTAAAAATTATTAAAAGGTACACAGATTGCGCAAATTAAAAATTTTTATGGGGTCGTTCCGTAATTATAAAATTTATAATAGAGGGCGCTTCCTACCAGAAAAGCGCCCTCTATTATATTTTTAAAAATTACAGAATTTGGCGTTTAGGTTTCAAAATTATCAAAAAAAACCTTATCATGTTTTAAACAAAACTGTCCTTCACACTTTTTGTTTTGTGCCCCTCAATTTTTACTATAATGTAAAAAAGGCATTGTGGAAGCACAATTCCTAGTGTTATATTAACAAAAGATTGAGCTAACCTCATAGTCCAATTCAGTTTTAAAAAGCAAAAGGTTCAGATAGTTACTATAATGTATAAAAGTTAAGGGGTTGTTTCGTAAATAGTATAATTTATTATAGAGGGCGCTTCCATTTGAAAAAGCGCCAACAAAACTGACCTTCAAAAATTACAGAATATAACTTGGAGTTTTCTAAAGTCGCAACACGTACCTTAATTAGTTTTTTGAACAAAACTGCCCTTCAAAGTTATAGTTTTGTTAATTACCAAAACTAAACTTCCTATCTGTGGCTATGGCCAATTGATTTGATGGAGAGGCTGAGGTTGGTGTTGGCAGAAGCACAACCCAGTAATGTGTACCACAGCAAGCAAACCAACATCTCCTCTCCAAAACTACACCTTTTGTTCTGTATTGTACAAAAAACACCATTTTGGACAAAATTGCCCTTAATGAAGACCCAACATTGGCCTGAATGTAGACTAGCTTGGGATTTCCACCCTCCCAACCTAGGGGATAACAATCCGAACCCCGAGATTGATAACCTTCCCAACGTTGGAGTTGAGATTCCTAACCCAGAGGTTACGAATTTAGCTCCTACATTGTGAATTGAGTACTCGGTTGCGTACTTTGGGTAGTTCTTTAAAATGGGATGTTAAAACCCTTTTAAATGGGAGTACCCAGATTGGATAATGGAGGTTAGGGTCATCCGTTTTTGAAAAGAGAGGACAATTTTTTTTTCCTCTATTTTGTTGTTTCTTGTGCATAATCTCAACTTCGAAGTTGCAATTCCTAACATAGAGGTTTGGAAGCACAATTCAAGTTGGTAATGTCAACTAGGTCAAGATTTGTAACATTTAATTTTATAATCCTAACCTAGAGGTTCCATTTATACTAAGGGTTTTTTGGGTTTCTTTTTACAGTTTCATCTATTTGTTGATTGATGGTGTTTATTAAACGTCTGGTAGCTTTGGTTTGCAAATCGATGGAAGGAGTGGTATACCATATAATATGAAATATATAGAAATTGCTTGAAATGTGTACAATTGCTTGTTTTTGTTGAAAGAAATGCAATTCGTTTGGAGGTCGTCAATTAAATTATCAGCAGCCTTAAAGTTTACATTGCAAAGATTGTAATATTGCTCCTTTTAGTAATGAAAAGATTTTGCTCATGTTCCGCCTTAGTATCATTACTTTTTAAGTTTCCAACATCACCTGTATTGTTGCACCAGCATAAATTTTGATTCACTACATACATTGTTTAGATTATTATGTTCGATTTTAACCATTGGATCAACATTTATTCAATGAAATCAATATAATGACTACGAGTAGAAAGAAAAGGAAGAGGAAGACGATGACTCCAACCTCCATTATACAACTCGGGTACTCCCTGCAGTAAGAGGTTTGACATCCAGTATCCAAGAAGGAATGAAAGTACATAAAAGCTTAATAACTTCCCAACCTCCAACTTGGTAATTATAAACCTTGTGGTTTTACATCATAACAAAAGAGTGTTAACGGACAGGAATGCCCTTAATATAAATGGTGCCCTTAAAGTTGACAGAAACAAACAAAGGAGTGTTAATGGACAGGAATGCCCTTAATATAAATGGTGCCCTTAAAGTGCACAGAAACAAACAAAAGAGTGTTAATGGACAGGAATTCCCTTAATATAAAAGGTGCCCTTAAAGTTGACAGAAACAAACAGCCTTAAAGTCCCCTCTCGTGACGCAGGTTACCTTCCCCGCGTAGGAGCGTTTCCCGCCCACCAGCCAGGCCCGGGCATCGCATTGTGGACCAGTTTTTTTAACCCCCCCACCGGCCGTCCACTCTGTCACTGTCGACGGCGAACAAGTCTTGCCAACGTGGATGTTCTGACTGTGTCACCTCTCACGCAAAGCAGGTGTGCAGCATCTCTTCAACTGACTAAGAGGAGTTGTATATGATTTGATATGAAAAATCCTGTAAACAAAATTGCCATGTACAGCTTTCCAGGTCATTGTTGTTGTTCAATTAAATGGACTTGGTACGGAGGGTTAGAGTGAAAGTATCCACTGCCCTATCTCGCAGTGTATACTGCATCTACCATGAATTTCATAAATGATGACCACGGTAGGAATACAAATGTGACAGGTCGGATCACAATGGGTACAGTTCGTGTTGCGGTTCGCTATGATGGCGAGTGGATCAATAAGGAAGGAAACTTGATATATGAAGGTGGAAAGACAAAAGGAATTTTATTGGCAAATAATATAGCGTATGAAGAATTACAGGACACTGTATGTCGTGCACTTGATATAAAACGTTCTGATTATGCAATTACGATGAAGTTCAGATATAAAATGAGTGATGCCGCCCCACCCATTGAAGTGTTGAACGATACTGATGTTGACTTCTTTATCGCCGAAGTTAGTGATGTACAAGGAATCCGTTATGCATTTCAGTTGAACGTAAACGTGACTCGATAGGTTGCTTGCCAGTTGGTGACGAAGAATGTCTGAATAATACATTCGTACAATTTGCTGCAGAGAAGTATTTGGACAGTGAAGGGCCGTACAATATTGAACACACAATGAGTGATGAAGATGTGTGAGGGGATGATAACTATGGAAAGGACATATTCGATCATTTTGGTTCCGAAGTTGCAGATGTCTGTACACCGAAAAAAGGTTGTCCGGAAGCATCACCAATTGATAGGGGTGACAATTGGAAAGACAATAAGTTGAAATCTGAAATGGTTGAGGGGGATTGTCAGGTTGGAACGACATCTTTGATTCATTTGGCTGCAGATGGTGGCCGTTCTGCCAGTTTGTTCGACAGTGTGACAGAGGTTCGAAAGGGTGATATTTTCAGTAGTAAGGAAGAGCTACAGCTTAATATAAGAATGTTAGCTACTGGTCGACAGTTCAACATAAAAGTGAAGAAGTCCACCAAAGACTTATTGGTTTTGGGTTGTGTGGAGAAAGGTTGCAAGTGGTGGCTTCGTGCAACAAAACTGGCAGGGTCAGAAGCTTTTTGTGTGCGAAAATACCTTCCGGACCACACCTGTTCTCTTGATTCGCTCATTTTGCAACGGGCTAAAGTAACAAGCAAACTGATTGGCCATTGTATCAAATGGAAGTATGAGGGTGCTTCTCAATCTTACCGTCCAAACGACATCGTTCAAGACATGAAGAAAAGTTATGGGATGACTTGTACTTATAATAAAGCATGGAGGGCTAGAGAGGTTGCTCTCACATTAGCAAGGGGATCACCCGAAGAGTCGTATACTATGCTTCCATTTTATTGCGCCTTGTTGGAACGACAAAATCCAGGGACCATAACAGAGATTGAATGTGATGCATCTAATCGCTTCAAGTACTTTTTCATGGCATTAGGAGGTTCACTTCATGGATTTAGATCTTTCATTAGGCCCGTTATAGCTGTTGATGGCACTTTCCTCAAATCGAAGTATAAAGGTACCCTCTTTATTGCGACTTGCATGGATGGAAATAACCAAGTCTATCCATTAGCTTTTGGTGTGGGAGACTCAGAAAATGATAATGCATGGATTTGGTTTATGACAAAGTTGCATGGGTGTATTGGAGATGTTGATGATGTAGTGTTCATTTCAGACCGTAACACAAGTATAGCAACGGCTGTTGCACATTCGTTTCCTGGGGCATTGCATGGAATATGTATGTATCACCTAGGGCAAAACATGAAGGCCAATTGTAAAGGTGGTGATGTGCAGAAGCTGTTTTACAAGGCTGCCAAAGCATACCGTGCTTCAGATTTCAATGCCATCATGTCCCAAATCCATGGACTTAATGTTCAGGCAGCTGAGTATTTGATTGTTGCGGACCCAACCAAATGGGCCAGATGTGAGTTTGAGGGTAGAAGATATTCCATTATGACAACAAACATTGCTGAGTGTTTGAATGCCATTTTGAAGGAGGCACGAGAGCTGCCCATCACGAAGTTAATAGAGCATATACGTGGCGTACTTCAAAGATGGTTTTGGCAAAGGCGTGCGGATGCTGCGATAACCCCAACGCCAATGACAAGATGGGTTGAAGAGAAGCTGCGGCACAGGATGAAGAAAGCTGGCCGTTATCCTGTGCGCCCCATTGACATTGATAGGTACCTTGTCATCGATGAATTTTTGAACCCAGTTGTTAACTTGCGGAGTAGAACTTGTGAGTGCAAAAAATTTCAGATCGACCAACTTCCTTGTGCACATGCTTTGGCTGTCTGTAGTCATCGCCATCTATCATGTTATGACTACTGTGCTGCATACTATACCCGGGATTCATTAGCAGCAGCATATGCGGCTTCCATTCATCCGGTTGGTTGTGCGGATGACTGGATTTTGCCTGAAGGTCTTCAAGTTCCTACTGTCCTACCCCCTATAGGTCGTAAGCCTCGTGGTCGACCTACTACAAAAAGAAAACCTTCCAAAGGTGAAGATAAGAAGAAAGCAAAGTGCAGTAGATGTGGTGGCTTCGGGCACAACCGACAAAGGTGTACCGCACCAATTCCAATATGACAGTACGATGAATGGAATTATAATGTCAGAAATAACACAGTAAGACTCAGCTGCATTCTCCAAGAGAATGCAGCTGAGTGTAAGATGGAGTCTACCAGCTGCGCTTTGTAGATGACATTGACCAGAAGGAAGTATTTTTTGTCTTCTTCCTCCTTTGGGTCTTTTGTACATCAAGTGGAATGTATTTTTTGTACATCATGTAGGTGGTTTTATTAGGCAAATGCATTTTGTATGAAGAATGTTTTAATTGTACATCAGGTAGGTGGTGTGATAAGGGAAAGGCATATACGCGGCGAGCAGGAATGTATGAATGCTCACGAAGTTTGTCCACTTGATACCATATTACTGTAAATATATGTATTTCTGCCATGTATGCATATGTTTAATGGGTACACCGTTTGCAGATGCTGCTTTGTGTGAGTCAATGTATTCTCACTTTATAGTTTTAGTCGTCAACCCATGGCTGCCCTGGCAAAACAGGTTTCAGCCGTTAACAGGGACTATGTGTTGCGGAAAAAGGTGCATGCATACTCTGAAATTTGTTAAGAGGATTCAGCATTGATGTCAATGTTGCTTTACTTACATCTAAATTTAGTATTTGGTTATTCATTTGGGTAGAAATGACTCAATGCCGTATACTTTATATAGCCTTACGAAAAATAATCTTGCCTCATTCTGCTAGTGACACAGATATTTGTCCCAGTTGCCTGTCAATTTTACTGAAAATAAGTCTACAATCTTACTATCGTAAAATTTATCTTATAAAGTGAGGTGATTCCTCACTTTATTAAAAGGGGAACCTCACTTTCTCAACCATATGGTCTTCCTTACATAAAGATTCCTTTAAACAATAGTTTTTATTTATGGATTGACAAGGCCAGTAAATAGACTGCCAAATATTATTATGTAGTCCTTGCATCCTCTAACAACATCGTTCTATATCACATCGTCAACTGCGAATATGATAAATTATCAGGTGTGCTACACCATACATTTTTCATTCTACTTTCATTTAATTTTATTTATTTGTGTACCAATTCAATGGCAGGTTATATTTTGGTTGGTTTTGTTCCCTATGATAATCGCTTTATGTTTCAAAACCAGTGTAGTTGGTTTTGTTTCCTATGCTAGTCGTTTTATGTTTCAAAAGCAGTGTACTTACTGGAAATTTCAAGAGTAGATGAAGAATCGCACAACTAATTTGCATATAATATAAGAGTTTTCGGATTTTTACAAGTGCAGAAAAGCTTCAGGGTGCTGCTGAAATTGTGCCTTAGCTGCGTTGAGTTGGGTTTTAAGTTGAGGAGTAGATTTAATTTCAAAACGTAAGGATTGTTGCCTTAAAAAAAAAACAGCGACAATTCGGGTAAGGCAACTGAAAACAAGCGATTTTTGACTTTTGATTGTCAGATGTGACTATCAAATTAATTTTTAGTTTATTTGGAACATTTTCATGGTACTAAAGTTGGTTTAAGTTGCCTAAAATTAGATACTCAAAATTATTAATAACATACATGTACATCATCTGAAACTTATAGTTACACTTATATCAAATATAAATAATAGGACTCCAACAATAAAACCACAACCACGATTCATAACTCCAGCCACAACGACGAAACAAACTTCTTACAATCAATATGACCCATCACAATATTTATTCACAGTTAAGAAAGTAGACATTATATTAAATAAATAGCGATTAAAAATAGCTACATGTGTTGCTTAATCAATTTTGTTTCATAACAAGAAACCAATTCGTCCAGGACTTCAAAATTGAACTACTGTTATAGACTTTCATCCTTTATACATAAAACATGATGCACGTACAAGTTGCACTACCAGGTTGCAGCATCCCTGTTCATTCGGATACCATACTCAAGAGCTCCAACCTGTAATACATACAGCAGTGCTACCATTACCAATTTTATAACTGTACAGTACATAAACATTTCAAGCATCCAGATGTGGTAGATCATCGCAATGACATGCGTGGTGTCCCCCAGTGCCACCTGAAGACACTGTGACACAGCTCCACCAGGAAATATGTGGTCCCCTTTGCACTCCAACTACATGGATACTTGTAAGAACTGAACTGCTGCATGAAAGTCCACATCGAGGCATTAGCATGTTACCTTTACACATACAACACATAATGTTTAGCACATTTAGCGATTTTCTTTTCCACATATTTATTTCATTACAAGAACAAAAAAATTATAAATAAAAAGGGCATCATGGCCAGCAAAACAATAGCGACGCCAACGTTATCCTACCACTCATGCAAATCAGCACCATAATAGTCAAACAGCATTGCTACATACTAAGAAACATTCATACATATCTAATTGACGCAAACAACTCTTTGCATAAGACTTACGAATTCGAATTAACAAGGTGTACCACTCTTTGGTTTTAAGTCCGGCACTGTTCGACCAACTCAAGTATGACCTGCTGCCTTAACCCGTCACAGTTGAAGCAAAGATTGCCCAACATGCAAATTCGTCAAGAACTTCAGCTTCCAATATGCAGAGAAAAAATAATTGCACAACAAAAAGAATTACAATTTCAAATAATTGGACAAATGGTGAAGAATGAAGACTGCCATGTATGCAACTGTCAAGGATTATCAAAAGCAGTTAGTTCTCATTAAAATACTCACACAAACTGATCCGACTCAAATTACTGCTCCAGTTCTGAACAAGAAAAACAACAAAAAATACATCCAACCATTAGCACATACGGACCGACTGTATTGCAGTTAGATATACAAACACATAAGTTCATGTCATTCTGTCACATCAACAACATTAGGCTACAAACTATCTCACTCAGCATCAAATGATTGGCTCTACAGGCAAAAAAACAATATATATACAGGATAACCATGCCGAAAACAACAACTTTATAGATATAGAAAAGATATCTCATATATCACAGGACACTGAAGAAAATTACATAAATTATATATTAAATAAATAAACCAAGCAATTAACCCTCTACCATAAACGGAAATTGATGACAGGATGCATTACAAAGTTAGCTTTCATAAAAAAACAACAATACATAATCACATAAATACCTCAAAGTTGGGAACTCAGCCTGTACAGAAGACTCAGCTTCTTCTTGCTGAATCTCAAGATTTCGTCACTTTTGTGGATACCAAGACCGAGGTTGTGTTTCAGGTCGTGTGAATACAGGCGCGGACCGGTCAGATCTCCGAGGAAATACTGGGCCACCATGCTACAATAACAAAAACTAACTTAACTCACAAGATAATGTAGAAGAAGAACAAACATTGTCTCTATCCGCATTCTCCCCCACCTCCACCGTCCCATCCATTTAGCAGGCACAATGAACTCACATCACATTTATGAGAATCCCATCCTCCACCAATACATAATAAATTTTTGTTCATAACAACAAACCAATTATTCAAGGACTTCCAACTTGATGAAATTTTATAGAATTTCATCAAGTCATTTATACAACATGATGCACGTAAATGTTGCAATTGTATTTGCAGCATCCAGGTACAGCTCATGCAACAAAACAACAACAGCTGCATCATGTTGTAGCTGTATTGTCAAGCGGTGATGCCAACCATATACTGCAACGTGTTCTTACCCATGACAGATTTATACTGCAGTATGATATCTTACCCATGCAACCCACACTGCCAAAGTCAACAGTGTACTAGGAATCATATTCAACTTACCCCCAATAACTGCTGCGACCACTTCCACAGGTCCAGCGCTAGCTGCTCCCGGAATCCTGGTATATGGGATTGGTCGAATGAGTTCACTGGCAGACCGTGCGCCATGTGTTCGGCCAACTTGATTACGAACATCCCGCAATCACCACTCCTACATAAAAGAAGACAACGTAACAGGTTAGCTCATGACGTACATATAAATGCTCTTTTGAAACTGCTGCATGTGGTGCAGCTCTGACCCTGGATCTTGTTGTGGCGTGGCGTCGCACCGGGACACGGACCATCCCTCCCTCCTATACCATGCTGCAGTCATGTGCGCCTCTGCTCCGTAGTGATCAGTCTTCTTAAGGAGCTGTGGCAGTATTGTTTGTATGGGAAGCAAAAACTGTTTCCAATTGCGGACGTAGGTGCCCAATGAGTCAAACAGGGTTATTGTTCGTTCCTTCAAGTGTACTTTCACGAGGACCCAATGTGCACCCCTGTAATTGAATGGCATGTACAGCTACGGACACGACAAGCGCAAGAGAACCAGCAATCAGTTTCAGTTTGTAACATAACAGTTCATACCATATCAAATGCGAAGCAACCAATTAACGAGTATACCGTCGCAAGTCCTGCCCACGGACGACAGGCCACCTCCGATGAACCCTGTCTGCTCCCGGCCACCTCCCCCCTTGCATAGCGTACACAAATGTCATCATCAGCCCAAAGAGCTCTCTTCTTGGTAGACGCCTCCCATTTACCTAGCAAGTGTTGCTACAAAAATTCGAACAAACAATGCCATTAGAAACTGAAAAACGTTTCAAGGTTCAGAACTCCATATACTTTTGAAGAAACCTTTTGTTTACCCCAAACAAAATATCTGTCGTCGTGAAGGCTTCCATCTTGCTAGTAGGGGACCGCATCGCCTGCCACCGAATGTAACAGAAAGCAGCATCCAGATGCTGGAAAATGTGAAATTGCATACCGTTAGACTGCACAGTCCATATTTATGTCTGACATAGCTACTTGCCATACTTTTTATACGCACCGAATCTCGCAACCACTCACTAGGTTTGCACAACTCCCTAAACCACTGCTGATTGCAGTCTCCGGTTGGCAAACGCACCATTGTTCTGCAGTGACAACCCCATTGTTGACGATTGGTTAAATAGATACCAAACTAACAGTATGGAAAATAAAACAATGCAGTAAGAAGGTCAGAACCATACAACTCGGTCGGTAAATGGTCATCGCGCCATGCTGTAAATGCTTGCAGATCCGTATCGGAAGGTTTAGGCGTTGGATCGAACTTGGCCCGCTTTCTTGGCACAACTTGCATTTGCTGAAATGGAGACGAAATTTGTGGACCCTTTTTTCTCTTTCTTCTGAAAAATTTTGGTTCAGGTATAATCTTCAAACTTATGTCCGAACCGACCGAAGGCGACCCTACCATTGGCTGCTGGGGCAGGATAGGGTCCAAGATAATTTTCCCCCTTAAACTGTCTGCCCAATGCTGTCTCACTTCTGCACTGCCCTCTGCCCGATTACGCAACAACCTTTCTGACCTTTTTAGTGGGCCACCTTCGAACCCTGAAAATGGGCCGGACACCTGTGTACCCTTCTCTTCCTTTATGCTCCGACTTTGGGATTGTGGTACAATCTTCACGGATGCATCAGAAGCCCCGGCAGGCGACAGTACCCATGCTTTTGTTGGGACGCTTGGCCTGAACGCCATGAGTTCCCCGAAACTGTCCGCCTCCTCATGAGTACCACGTGCAGGCGTCTCGGCGCCAACTGGCACTGATCCTTCGACTCCAGTACTGTCTCCATTACCTTCACGCTGTTGCTCGTCACTGTCCTGCGAAGCGAATTTCCAACGACATCAGTACATGTTCATATACGAAACTCAGTTCCTACACTAGGCATATATGGAACGTACATTCGCTGCAGGTGTTTCCTGACGTGGTCGATCAGCATTGTTTGTAAACAACAAGTCCATAATCATATCGACCTTCTTGTTTGTTTCGTACAACATATCAAACGTTTCCTGTACCTTCAACTTCGTTCCTTCTAAGTTCTTGTTTGTATGTTGCAGTTGTTTCATCATTTCTTTCCCAACCTGCTCCACCTGTTTATGGATGGCTTTTAATTGTTCACTTTGACTATTACTGCTATCCTTCGCAGCCTGTACAAAATTCAGTGGACATGTGAAGTGAGGTGGTTTACTTGCATAATGTGCCTAACAGCACACATAAAAGCAACCAGCGAACGTACCTGAGAATGTGCTCGTCTTCCCCCAGTATGTGCCTTCCTAAATGGGACCTGAGTTGCCTTGCCACTCTTGTCCTTCTCCCCAGTGCCAGCACTATCAGAGGCCCCACTATGAGAACCCACCTGGGCTGTACCCTCCTCCTTGTTGCGAAAATGTTGCCAATAATCCTCACTTTCCTCAGAATGTGTCGCCTCCAACATACGGGCAGCTTCAAACTATAAGGTAAGTTGAAAACAAATGTTCAAACCAGCAACTTTAATGTACAATTTCAATTACAGTCAGTAATATATTGACATACGAAACTCGGTAACATATTTACATACATCACAGCGATGAAACAACGTAACAATTTCTCCTGACATTGGGATTGCCGTAAAACTCCAATTGACTATACGGGGCAGCAAATGGCTGGATTTCAGTGCAAATTGTTGTGCAATTATCGGAATTGCTTCACAAGCCCATACCTATGAGTGCAGAAAATAAAACCAAATCTTATTGCCAAACGTCGTATACCATTACGAAGCATCATAAACTAAATTAACAACATACATATACCTGAAATGCATATGGGAAACCAGACAACGAATAGAATGAAGCATCTCTCTTGTTCTTGTTCTTCTGCCCTTTATTTCGGTTTCCAACCTTGCCAGCCATTTTCTTTAAATCCTTTTTCATGCCACGCAACGTCATCTCGTAGCAGCATCGACCCCACGGGTATTTGTTGAATGCATTGATATCATCCAACAGTCGAATATGCTCCCTTAGAATCTGGTTCTTCGGATCCTTCCCAAGTAACACTGTCTCTAAAAAGTACAGCAATGCAAGTTTTACGATGTCCTCATCATTTTCCGAAGTAGCAGCCCTGAAAGTGATGTCCAAACTTTTGTTCGAAATTTTGCCACTACCGGGAAACATTCGCTGGCTGAAATTCTCAGTCGATGTACATTCATCAACAGACCCATCTTTTAGTGGGTATGGCCCACAATAAAGCCCTGTGATGAGACAAAACTCCTGCATTCCGAACCGAATTACATTGTCATTTGGGAGTGCGAACCACAGCTCCTCCGAATCATCACAATCCACTTGTCGGAGAAGCAAGTTATGCACTAACTGCCCAGCAAACTTCAAGTCCTTCATGTTCAGCAGTTTACCAAAGCATGACCTCCTGAACATCTCCATTTGTGCTTCATTTAACTTTTCCTCAATCACTTTTAAGGCTCCCACCTTCGAAAAGCATGTAACTTTTGAAGAAAAATGCTCGGAGTCCATTATCTTCACCGCAACTTCAGAATCCATCACTGTCAACCTGCAATTACCAAACAACCCATAACAGTTTTATTACCAAAACAATAATGCTTAAACTCTAATACACATTATATTGTATTCATACCATATCCATAACCACAACCCTAAGAAGGATAAATACCATGCAACCAAAGAGTGGAGGTTGGGGTTTCAACCCAAACCTCCGCATCCTCACCATATGGCTTGGAACCAAATTGCTTCCCAACCTTAAGTTGGGAGTCCCAACCTCCAGGTTGGGATCCAATCGTGTCCAACAACTAGTACAATAAAAACATCAACTAAATGCAATGTGTTTTTACCGTGAAGGTTTGAAAGTCCTCCCGCGTCTCTCACTGACGTTCAACTTGTTGCCTCTTCTTCCTTCGCCTTTTTGCCTCTTCTTCCCTCAACTTCTTCCTTCTTCTTCCGTCCTCTGCTTCTTCTTCTGCTTTCGGTATGTTAGTTTCTTCGACAGAGAGAGTAAATGACCATTGGGTGATGCGGTCTGAAATATGAGGGTTCGAAATGGAGTTTCTTTCACGGCTAAAGACCCAACAACCGGTGGGTGCGTCGGTCGGAACGCGGGTTCGTGCGTCGCCTTTGCCTTGTCGCAATGGGTGCGTCGGTCGGAACGTGGGTTCAGCTCTGCAATGGGTGCTATGCGACGGTGAGGAGACGTTTGCTTCTTTTTGACAGGTTGCTTCGTTTTGAATACCACACAGAGTCAGCGTTTGGTTGAGCGCGCCACACCCGCACACTAACATTGGAGGGCAATTTCGTCCTCAAATTGTCAATGTCTTGAGCTTTAAAAAAAAGGGGTAGTTCCCAAATAGGTCATCCCAAATGGGTTATTTTTCAACAAAACCCCGGTTAATTTTGAATAAAAATGATCGAAATTGAAACAAAAGAAAATGGGTTTTGTTGAAAAGTAACCTTTTTTTGATAACCCAGTTGAGAAATGACTTTTTTTTTTAAGAGCAGTGGACAGTACCTTTTTTAGGACGAAAATGCCCTTGACCACCCTTTTTTATGTGTTGGCCCCATCTCTCTCTACCAACCAGTTCATTCTCTATTCGTTCTCAACCTTTTCGTTACATTCTTTGTGTAAGTGAAAACTAACCCACCGTCCGACCACCACCGACGACCGACCAGGCAAAGCCGACCAACAGAATGTGGTTCTCTTTCTGTGTAACGTTTTTGTGTTATTTTCTATCAAAGAAATTGTGTAGGAATCCCATAAAACTATGCGACCTCATCGACCTCATCATCGTTGCATGTGACAGATTTCCGACCTCCACCCATGTAACAACCTCAACCCGATTCCCATTCGAATGGAAACCCGAGTCAAAGGATGTTACCTTAATCGGTTTATTCGTTATTAATTTACATATATGTCCTACAAATTTTTGTTTCTCGAAAATCCAGCAGAGTTTCCTCTGTTTTCTGAAAAACCAAAAATTATAAAAACCTGCATATTTCAAAAGCAAACACTTCTAAAATACATTCATTTTCTCAACTTCCAATTTCGGACTCTCTATTCGACTCCAAAATCACTTCACCACGCAAATATTTATAATCACAACATTTAATAAAAAATCATATTCATCAAAATTAAAAACAAATCAAATGATAATTAAGGATTTTCTTTACAAAATTACTTTACAAACCAAAAACCTTTTTCTACCATTGATATACATTCTCATGTATAAAACCTTATAAATCCATAGGCATGTACATGCATTTCTATATACTTAAACACCATTGTACAATATTAAAAGTAAAACTATCAAGGATGGAGGGATGTGACCTACAGAAAGCGCGGCAACCATCTTCTCGTCTATCCTTATTTACAGCGTCCAAATTTAACCTACGCGTGAAAAATCCAACGCGCTAAGTATTTCTACTTAGTGGGTGTACACTAAATTTAAATTTCGTCAATTTCAAAGATACAAGATTTTTAAAACATCATTTCACAATTATCAATTTTCAAAATAAATTATAAATAGATCAATTTACTAATAAACACACATATATAAAATGCTTAAAAGTCATTTTTCAAATATAACCTTACAAAACCAAAATTTCACTATTTTCAAATGTTTGTAAGAAAACACAATAGAGTTTTTAAATACCCTTTTCATTAAAAATTATCATATTGTCAAACAAAATTTTCCTAAACCTCAAACTTTTATCAAACTTCACAAATACGTCCATCCACCTGTAATTACACATATAAAACAATTAATTTAACTTCTTCATTTTTTTATTTTTTATTTTTTTATTTCTATTTTTATTTTTTTTTTGCAAAACACCATAAAGTAACGCACTCTTTGCACGCATTCTCAAAATAGGATAATACTCTATAAGGAAATCACTTTATTAATAAAGCTCACATAAAACACATAAAAATGTTTCCAAGCATACTCACACGATTTCTTCGAATTTTTATAATAAATCACAATGGAAACGTTATTAACAATTATCCATATAAAATATATAAAACTTATTCCCCAAGCATATCTCTACGATTTCACTTAATATTTTTCAAAATTTTCTATCACACAATCACACAAACTCAAAGTTCCAACATTTCCAGAATTCGTAGTATAACACTATTGAAATTTAAATATCTTTTTGTTAAAAATCACCGTATTGTTAAACAGAAT
This sequence comes from Litchi chinensis, assembly GCA_019925255.1. NCBI lineage: Eukaryota > Viridiplantae > Streptophyta > Magnoliopsida > Sapindales > Sapindaceae > Litchi > Litchi chinensis. The sequence continues at coordinate 14,558,644 of CM034462.1, read as the reverse complement.
TTCATCAGTCTCAAATTTTTATCATTTCATAAAAATTATGTTATTGTAACACAAAATTTCACAATTTTCAAGTTCTTATCAAAATTCATAAATAACTTCATTTATCAATAATTATACGTATAAAACACATAAAATTTGTTTTCACGTATATTAAGAATCAAACTTTTAAAATGCTCAAACTTTTATTAAAATTCACAAATAAGTCATTTTATCAACAATTGCACATATAAACAAATATTTTAAATTCCTTATTTCACAAAAATATCTTAGGGTAACACAACCTTTTTACGTTTTCTCAAAATACTAAAATAATACGTAAGGAATTTACTTTATTAATAAAAACACATATAGTTCATAAAAAAAAAAAAAACCTTTCCAAATATATCAACATGATACCTTCAAACTTGTTTATTAAATCACAGCGAAAGCCCATTATTAATAAATACATATATATACACATAAAAATCATTTTTGAACATAGTTATACGATTTTCATTTAATAATTTTCTCAGTGCCCTTCGTAAACTCTGACACGATACCATGGACTGGAAACAGGTTTCACGTTTCCCCCGGCATCGGACACTCGGTGACTACCCGCCGGGGCACGTTTCACATATCACATAAATTCTGGGACCGGACACTCGGTGCCTCGCAAGGTCCATGAATTTCGTATCAACATATATAAGCAAATCGGTGCAGTACTGCTAATATCACCCTATTGGCATGCCAACTACCAATCCCCACCTACCAATGTTCAGGTTTACTCGGGCCCTTATAATTTCATTTATTATCAAAAATTTCATATTTTCACAACTTTCATTTCTTAATAAAAAAATCTCATTCGGAAAAACTCTAAACATTTTTTCAATCAAAACAATATATATATTTTTTTCTTATTTATTCGAAGCATCATTATAAGCATCACAACACATCATTTTCCTTTTAAAGTTACTCATCAAATCTCATCAAAATCGTTGTGCCTTTCTTCCGATATACATTCGGTCAAGGCACTAACGTGTTCGTTTCTTTCCATTTCTTTTTCATTTTCATTAGAAAATTATTAAAAATCATAATCCAATACCATTCGATAATAAATTATCAAAATAATTTCACAAATCCTTTAAATTCCCCATTCGGTTAATACTTTTTCTTTCACAAAATTTCCCAAATTTTTCATTATTCAATGCCACAAAATTCATCATAATATCACTTACACACAAAATGTCACAAAATCAATCATACTAAAATTCACATATAGTCACGAAATAGATTTAATTAAAATTGAACAAAAACACATACTTTTCTCAAACTTTTCCAAATTTAGTTATCAAATCCTAAAGAAAAACTTATTCGTAATATAATTCATACATATTTATGGAATTTATTTAATTAAAATATAATAAAATCATATACTGAATTAAACAAAATCTCCACAAATAAAATCAGTTTTTAAAATAAGCGTACACCAACCTTTTGGCCGTTTTCTGTAGCATATCTACTCATCTAACTCCTTTGATTTTCTTATCATCCTAGATCCACCCTAAAATCACACATAACTTAATCTATAACTCACAGAAAAAAATAAATTAATTCTCTGAAATCTAAATTCTATTAAAAATAAACTTATATATTTGAATAAATTGAGCACCCCAAAAAAATTTTCTTTCTTCTTTCTTTCTTCTTCCCAGCTTCTCCTTCTCTCTAATTTTTTTTTTTTTTTCCTGGCCGAATGGCCTCTCGCTCTCTCTTTTTTTTTTTTTTTTTTTCTTTTCTGATGCTGCTTGCCGTATAGCTTCTGTGTTTGTTTTGCTTGTGACGAGCTCTATATATATACATTCACCCATCACCGCCTCATGCATTTACTTCTTCTCTTTTTTATTTTATTTTATTTATTTTTTCTTTCTTTCTTTTCTCAACCGACACACACACACATAGATGTATATATATATTTTTCACACGACAGCCATTTGCTGCCTCTTTTTCTTTTCTTTTTTTTCTATTATTTTATTTTTATTTTTCCTCAAATGATCCCACCATAAATTAATTATATATTATATATTATTTATTTTTTTCTCCAACGGGGCCCACAACATTTATTATTATGAAAAAATCTCACCGACCCTCTTTATTTCTAATATATGCAAATTTTCAATTTAAACCCTATGACATTTTTCTTTTTAATCCAATCTTCTTAATTTCTTTTAAAAACATCCTTCAATAGGATATTTATCCACAAACTTTTATACTTCTAAAATTAAAATCAGACTCAATTAATAACGAATAAACTGATTAAGGTAACATCTTTTGACTCGGGTTTCCATTCGAATGGGAATCGGGTTGAGGGTGTTACAACCCACGACCGACTAGGCGTACTAGACCCACCCATCGTGGTTCTCTCTGTCTGTAAGGTTAGTCTCTGTTTTGTATTTTGAGTGGTTTGGGTTCAAATCGAGTGGTTGATGTGGAAAATCTCAGTTTGATCTGGCATTGTTTAACTGGGTTAGTTTCATCTGTTTGCAATGTAAGGTGCACTTTTCAGATGCGGATTCTGGTTTTCTTCTAAAGATTCATGCTTGATCTGCTTATATATTTAGTTGAAGCTTTCTTTTTATCATTCCTGTGAAGGAAGAGATGGGGGTGATGTGTGCGCAGTGGGGTGTTGGTGTTGGGGGTTGATGGTAGTGGGGTTGAGGGCAGAGAATGTTGGGTTGTGTGACTGCAGCAAGGCTACAAATCTTGATAGGATGTTCCTGCCTGCTTGGATCGGTTTTGGAAATGCTTTTGCTGCTCAAGAAAAGGGAGATCAAGCAAAATTTGTTTCTGTTACTATCCTTCCTTTTAATTCTCGAATGTCTTGCTTATGATAATATATTGAATGAAGGTTGGACAAAATTTTTTCTTCACCTCCACCATTTAGTCCTCTTCCTATGCTAATTCCGGTAACAAACATTGCAAGTTCGTAATTATACTTCTTACTGTCCCTCATTGCTTTTGTGTTACTGTTCTTTATCTCTCTCTCTCTCTTGCTGCCCCATTTGTTTACCCAGCATTGATCATGTTGAAATATAATTTTGGTGACATTCATTTCGTTTTGAACTGCTTGGCTATTTTCATTTCCATCAATTTCAAAGCATAAGCACTTGGCTTCTTCAAGTTATCCTATCAGTTCGTGCAACCTATACATATATACATTTAAGGAGAAAAATTAGGGTTCATTCTATTCAATTTGTTACTTTTGTTTTCTACTTTGAAGAATTAATTATACCCAATCGCAATCACTTTTCGTTAATCTGATCTTTTATGTCTTGTACACACACTGCTTTATATCACTCTTGAATTTCGATTTCTGTGGTCCAGGAAGAATCTAATTTGGTTGATTCTCGAAAAAGGGTTGCTGGAGCTGCTTCTATTTGGTCTATTGATTGTATGGGCTCTGTATTTAGGTATGCACACACATAAACTTTGTTGCTTGGGATTGTTAATTGTTAATTGATGTGTTTTATTGCGTTATATAAGTTGATGGATGCATTTGCTTTGGATTGATTCGTGGTATAAATGTGAATGTGCTGGTTTTCTAGTGTCTTTGACTGGAACAAAAATTAAATTTCTGGAAATTGCTTGAGTATTTTGATCATGTATGACAGAACCCTTCCCAGACCTTATCTAAGCTCTTGTCTGGAGGATCCTGCCGGGCACTTCAACGGACTTATCGAAACCGACTTGTCGGATCGAAGAAATCCGAGAAGCGAACCCTAACTTTCTTCAACCGGTTTACTCGTTTAAACTCAAAAATTTAGTTTTCCTTTTAAACTAGTTGGGAGTGATAAAAATTTTCGCAACTTTTGTTTCAAATATTTTTATAAAATTTTCGGCAGCATAACGACTACATTTTTTATAAACCAAAATTTACCTGTCAAGAAAATAACACTTCGACTAAAATCTCAATTCCTCCCAACTTCTTTATTCTCAAACTTGCAATAATCATCATCATATTTCCACAAACATGCCACATCAACACTCAATTCTCAATTTATAAGTACAAACTTACAAACTCAAGTAGAATATATCTAGATGCATCATATATATGAAATGCATGAATATTTACAAATATACAATTTCAAAATCTGAATATATGTTGCTCAATTACATATCCATCTCATACATAAAGTTTTACATCATATGTCATAAATCGCCCACCTATATATACACAACAAAATGATGACGTCCTGTCGTCCGCGGTAGCACACAATGAAATATAAATAGCTACAAAATAAACAAACAAGTTAGTGCAACAAAGATATAATATCACACACTAACATGACAATTTATCATTTGTTTTGTGATTTCTTTCAAAACCCCCATGTATATCCTTTAAACATTCTGACCATCACGGGCGATTATAACTATCGCCAACGTGAAGCTTACTAAGTTATCTCAACCACTACGTTACGGAATTTACTGCATCGCACGTAGGGCGCTAAAGCTTATCACTGAGCAACTACAATGCGGGATTTTCTGCATCGCAATTGTAGTGCTAAAACTCTGGGCAACTACGAGCGGAATTTACTGCATCGCCACGTAGTTCCAAACTATACAAATAGCCAACTACGTGCGGGATTGTCTGCATCACAACGTAGCGCTATACTTTCTATGAAACTGAGCAACTACGGATGGAATTTTCTGCGTCGTCGCGTAGTGCTAACTTTTCTCTACTCTGAACGACTACGGACGGAATTTACTGCATCGTCACGTAGCGCTAAATCTCATTATATCTTAAGGAACATACATGGGTTTTAAAACTATATTTATTTAGTGCCAAAAGCACAAACTCACTAGTTTAGAGATCTTGAAAACTTTTTCATTTCAATTTCTTTTCATACTACTTGGCGTCAATTTCTATTTCTATATAGGTTCCATAAAACCCTATATACTCAAACTTTAACTTGATATTGAAGATCATTTTCATTTTCTTTTAGTACTTAATTATTACATTCATTACCAAAATCAAGAATTAGCATGAACTTGTAAAAGATCTTAAGTGGCGAACCACTTACCTCGAGGCCGCGTCAAGCGTCTCGACGAGGCTCCTGGACGCCGCTCACGTGCTCGTCACCTACACAACATGATCTCATCATTACTAGTGATAATTTGAAAAGTTGAGAATCTCAACTTCAAGGTTAATAATCTCAACTAAGACCCATTTTTCTCTATATAATCTCCTAACTTGTTTCTAACTCAACCGAAACTCTCTAACTTCGATTTTTTTGTAAAAGTTTTACTTCTAGACCCCTAGGATCATCCCCATATGTTTCGTTTGGTCTCCAAAAGCTTAAAACAAAAAGTCAACTTTTTTAATTATACGGTTGACCACGAAAAACAGAATTGAAACCAGCCATGGTTTCACCTCCGTTCCTTTTTCTAGCGTCTCCTTATCACATAACTAAGTCGCCCGTAAAGTTTCGTCGAGAAACTCCATCGTTTGCTATGTCAAACCTAAGGAAAACGTCCGTTTTGGACACTTTCGGGCGCAATTAAGTGCCCGTTTTGCACACTCTTTGTTTTGAGTTAGCGACGCTAGTTTTTCTTCCATAGTTAAGCTTCATTTAACTAATAATGATGAATCAAACTCAAACCATGCAATAAAAATTGTATTCGGATAGCCGTTTCACTTCTCAAAGCTCTAACGGCACTATATTGGGCATAACTTGCACAATTTCTATCGGATTCGATCCGTTCCAAAACCTATGGTTTTCTATGGTTCCTAGGCATCATTTGAGGTGTAGAACATCCCCAAATAAGCCAAATATGGTCAGGTCTCCTCTAACTCAAATTTGAGTACGGGAATCACTAATATTGTCAAAACTAGCTCTCTTGAGCTTCTCTTTATTCCTACATGCTTCCCTATCCTTTTCTAATCATTTTTATGCTCAAACTTGGTTTCAAAACCATCTAATTTCAATGTCTAACTACTGCCCTTCAAGTGTCTAACACAAACATAAATCTAACTTGATCATTAGAGTGCCCAAAATTCACTCAAAACTTTTCTCAATCACTTGGTGTTCATAAAACTCTACTCTCGGTTTTTATTTTGAGGGAGGGTGTAACAGCCCATTTACATCAAGTTATGACATCAATTACACCCAAAACTCATCCTTGATGATTCTATAACAATCTCCTAAGGTTCTAACAAGATTTACAAGCAATCTAATCACATAAACCAACAAAAATCCTGCAGTAATTTCTCAGCAGCACTGCTGAAATTTTCAGCAAGAAAAGATTAAGAAACTTGCTTCTCTTACTTGGTTCTTTGTTTGGGGAGTTGAGAGGGGTCTAAGAAGGATGTTTGAGGGCTTGGAAGGCAACTTGGATGGTGATCCTTCCCTTTTTTCTCCTGGCCGACCAGCCTTGACGCGATTCTGTTCCAGCTCGCGGTCTGGCCCGTTTCTGCTCTGTTCCTGCTCTGTTTCTGCTCGACCAGCAGCTGATACTCCTTCCCCTTCGTGCCTCCTCCCTTTCCTCCTCCTTTGCTGCCCAGTTTGCTGCAGTTCACGGCCTCTGGGTCCTCCTCACGCGAGCTGCCCGAACCCGCGACCTGCACTATCGCGCGAGAGTTCTGCTCGCGTCCACCTGCTGCTGCTGCTGTCTTCTTCTTCCTCTCTTGCTGTGATTCACAATCAGCAGCTGCTTCTCTTCTCTCTTCTGGTCCTCCTCTCACGGCAGCAACCACCCTTTTTCTTTCTCTCACGATTTCTCTCGGTTTCTCTCGAAGGAAGGCTGAAATTGCTGAAATTTCTGCTGAAAATCCACTAAGTATTGATATTTATAATCAACAACTTCCAATATTTGCATCTTGTCCCATTTTCTTTTCTTAATTCTCATTTAACTCATGATCTTCTTAGTGCTCTTTTACGATTACCCCTCACGGTTTCCCGTGTCTATTTCGCTTTTACTTGATTTGATTCTCGTCTCGTTAACATTTTCGTTCGCTCGTCAAGCTTGAATTATTTTATAAACTAAGCTTATTTTATTAATCTTGACTCTCTCTTTTTAATCGAATTTTAATTCAATTATCATTTACTAACATCTTGGATCTCTTGACTTAGATTTTCGTTGGGACGTTACTAAACTTTTATAATTGACGAATTTCGTCGTCAATCTTAAGTTGATAAATCTCTAATGCCATGAAATTTAATTAATTTAATGTAGAGATTTATTTTACCTCTCTAATCCATCTTTTAACACTAAGAGGTTATAGATCGAGACTAGGGGTTTACAATGTAAATATTTTCAGTCTCATATGTTATGTTGAATAATCCATGTGTTGTATTTTGCTGTGATAAGTTTTTGGACACATTGATAGTATGTATGAGTTGAGAAATCTTTTATATGTTCAGGGTAATGTTTGGTTATGAATAGGGATATGTTTTTGTTCAATGAGTAATGTGAGAAAGTATGCACAATTCGGGTAAGTTTATGTAAATTGCAAATGTTTTTTTAAATTTCAGTTAGCTTCTTTTGAATAAAATGCAATATAGGTGCATGACAACTTTCCCGAAGATTTTTAGTGAATTTTGTTTCGTTTGCAAATCTTAGCAAAAAGCAGGGGAAAAATAGATAAAAGATAAAGAACAGGGAACTTTTCTTAGCTGGTACTTAGAATTTATAAAACTTTGGCATGTGTGAGGTAGGATACTTCTAGAGGTTTGTTAGTGGGGAAAATGTTGTTGGATTTTAATTCTGCTATCATATGTCCTTGCCTTTCTGCTTATAGTTTCTGTTCTTGTCTTGCTTATACAAGTACTAGAACAATTCTTACAAGTGAATCCTATATTCTACTTAACGTAATTTTTTTGTAACTGTATGTATATATTATATTGTAGATTCCAGCAGTTGTTTTAGGTGTACTACTAATGGATAAAGCTGGAAGAAGGCCACTCCTCCTGGTTAGAATGAGATAGATTTTGGTTTTACATGCTTGTTGATTATATATGTAGCTTTTGTGTATATGTGTATGTGAATGCATTTGTCGTTTGGATGTATGATCAGATTGGATTTGGAGATGGGAGCTGCAACGGAGATTCTTGACATGGAGGAGGGGACTCTTGAGGTTGGCATGGGTATGTGTTGATTCAATTTGGTTAATTTTTGATTGATTGGAAGGTTTTGGGATTCAGAGGTGTAAACTCCTAGCTCCGACTTCTAAAGTCCTAACGTTAGAAACTAAGTTAGAGAGACAATAGATAACTCTCTACATTTAATTGATTGAATTTCATAGCCTCCGAATATATTAAATAACGAATACAACGAAAATCGTCGTTTATAAAAGTTTAGTAGCAGGTGTCAATGAAAATCCAAGTTAGGAAATCGAAGATTTTAGTAAATGATAATCGAATTTAAAATTCGATTAAAAAGAGAGAGTCAAGATCAATAAAACAAGCTTAGCATTTTTAAAATAAATTCTAGCAAGACGAGATTTAAAATCAAATGAGAAATGAAAGAGACACGGAAGAACCAAGAGGGGTGTTGCCGTGAGAGAGCTTCAAGGAAAGGAGATGAGAATGAAATTAAAGAGAGTTGGGGCAAGATGTAAATAAGAATAGTTGATGAGTATAAACAAGTAAGACTTGGCTGAAATTTTCAGCACAAACACAACACAATTCAGTCACCAGCCCGTGAGAATCTTCGAGAGAGTGAGAGAGAAAGAAAAATCAGATTTCTGCTGCCATGATGAAAGCAACCAGGAAGTGAAACCAAGAGAAGCAGCTGCTGGTCGTGAATCACAGCAAGAGAGCAAGAAGAAGACAGCAGCAGCAGAAGCTGAAGCAGGCGCGCAGCTCGCTGGAGACAGGGCAGAACGGCTCGCGCAAGAACAGCTCGCGTGAGGGGGATTTCTGGCCGTGAACTGCAGTATCTGGGCAACAAAAGAAGAGGATAAGGAGGAGACACGAAGAAGAAGGCAGCAGCAGCTGCTGGTCGTGAGAAACAGAGCAGAAACGCGAGCTGGTCGCGAGCAGAGCCGCGAGCACAACCGCGAGCAGAAATCGCGAGGAAGCTGGTCGGCCAGGAAAGAAAGAACCTCCCAACCAGCCTTCCATCCCCTCAACCCACCTCTTAGGGTCCCTTGTAAGTCATCCAAACTCTCCCAACCAGTCCTAAGTGAGATTACAATTTATTTTCTTTAACTCTCTGCTGAACCAGAAATGAAATTGAGATAGCTGTGTGTTGGATGACTTGTAATTGGTTAGATTGCTTTTAATCTTTGAGAGAGCCTTAAGTAATTGAAATGAACACTTAAATGATGACTTGTTGGGTGTAATTGCTGCCATAAAACGATGTAAATGGGTTGTCATACCTTCCCTCAAAGTAGAAACCGAAAATGGTTACACATGCACTCTAAGTGGATGATGAAAGTTGTGAGTGAAATTTGAGAAAGTAATTGACCAAGTTAGATTTATGTATGTATTAGAAACTTGAAGGGCAGTAGTTAGACCTTGAAATTAGAGGATTTTGACCCAAGATTTGGCATGAAAAAGTGTAGGAAAGCATGTAGAAAGATAAGAGGCTCAATAGAGCTAGTTTGCCAAGATTAGTGATTCCCGAGCTCAAATTTGAGCTAGAGGAGACCTGACCATATTTGGCTTATTTGAGGGTGTTCTACATCTCAAATGATGCCTAGGAACCATAAAAAACCATAGGTTTTGGAACGGATCGAATCCGATAAAAATTGTGCAAGTTATGCACAATATAATGCCGTTAGAGCTCTGAGAAGTGAAACGGTTAGCTTAATGTAATTTTTATGACACGAAAATGAGTTTAGTTAGCCATTATAAGTTAAATGAAGCTTAGTTGTGGAAGAAAAACTAGTGTCGCTAACCCGAAACCAAGAGTTTGCAAAACGTGCACTAAAACGTACCCGAAAGTGTCAAAAACAGACGTTTTCATTAGATTTGACTTAGCAAATGATAATATTTTTCAATGAAATTTGACATGTGACTAGAATGGGAGATAAGTGAGCCGTAGGAAAAAGAACGAAGGAAAACGGAGCCTCGAGCAGTGCGTTGCAGTACGTTCTGTTAAGGGCTGTCCGTTTTGAGTAAAAATGTAATTTTTCGTTCCGAGCCTCCAACAATTAAACGGACCGCGTGGGATGATCACTAGGGGTCTAAAACTAAAAATTTTACACAATAATCGGGATTAGAGAGTTTCGGTTGAGTAGAAACAAGTTAGGAGGATATATAGAGAAAAATGAGTCGTAATTGAGAATTCTTAACTTATAGTTGAGAATTGAAATTTTTGTCACTAGTAATGATGAGGAATGTGTGTAGGTGATGAGCGCGGGAGTGACGTCCACGAGCCTCGTCGAGACGCTTGACGCGGAGTGACGCGGATTCGAGGTAAGTGGTTTGCCACTTAAGATCTTTTACAAGTTCATGTAAATTCTTGATTTTTGGTAATGAATGTAAGAGTTAAGTAATAAAAGAAAATGAAAATGATCTTCAATATCAAGTTAAAGTTTGAGTGTATAGGGTCCTATGGAACCTATATAGAAATAGAAATTGATGCTAAGTTGTTATAAAAAGAAATTAAAATGAGAAAGTTTTCAAGATCTCTAAACTAGTGAGTTTGTGCTTTTGGCACTAAATAAATATAGTTTTAAAACCTATGTATATTTCTTAAGATATAATGAGATTTAGCGCTACGTGACGACGTAGTAAATTCCGTTCGTAGTCGCTCAGATTAGAGAAAAGTTAGCAATACGTGACGATGCAGAAAATTTCGTCCGTAGTTGCTCAGTTTCATAGAAAGTATAAGCGCTACGTTGCGATGCAGACAATTCCGCACGTAGTTGGCTATTTTTATAGTTTGGTACTACGTGGCGATGCAGTAAATTCCGCTCGTAGTTGCCTAGAGTTTTAACACTACAATTGCAATGCAGAAAATCCCGCATTGTAGTTGCTCAGTGATAAGCTTTAGCACCCTACGTGCGATGCAGTAAATTCCGTAACGTAGTGGTTGAGATGACTTAGTAAGCTTCACGTTGGCGTTAGTTTTAATCGCCCGTGATGGTTAGAATATTTAAAGGATATGCATGGAGGTTTTGAAAGAAATCATAAAACAAATGATAAATTGTCATGTTAGTGTATGTGATATTATATCTTCGTTGCACTAACTTGTTTGTTTATTTTGTAGCTATTTATATTTCATTGTGCGCCACCGCTGGACGAGACCGACTTTTGCTTTATATATATAGCTATAGGTGGGCAATCGCGCAAAACGCTTAGAAACATTTTGTATATATATTAAATCATGTATATGTTGAATTAGTAAAATGTAAAAATATAATCATGCATACTACATATATATGATTCATATATGTATACTTGACATTTATTTATTGTTGATGCTTATGAAATTGTGATGATTGATGCATGATTGAGAATTAAAGAAGTTGGGAGGTTTTCAGAAATAGTTGAAGTGTCATTTTATTCACAGGTGAAATTTTGGTTTATCAAAAACGTAGTTGTTATGTTGCCGAAATTTTTTTATAAAATAAATTTGAAATAGAATCAAAGAAAAAGTTTATCCCTCCCAACCAGTTACAGAGAAAATCAAATCACTAAGTTTTAACGAGTAAACCGGATTAGCAAGTTAGGGTTCGCTTCCCGGATGTCTTCGATCCGACGAGTCGGTTCCGAGGAGTCCGTTGAAGTGCCCTGCAGGATCCTTCAGACGAGAGCTTAGATAAGGTCTGGGAAGGGTCCTGTCAAGAGGTTTGTTATATTCTGTCTCTTTTGAAGAGCATGAATGGGATATTTTCAAGTTTTTAAGTCTTTAAGATTTTTTTTTTTGGTTTATTTTTTATTTTATTTTTTAATGGCCTTTTAGAAACTTACTTGTTTAAAGTTTTTGGCTTTTTGATATTTGGTGGTTTCTAAGTCAAATGGGGTTTCTTTTTGTTCTCCACTATATGGTGCTTTTATGTTTGGTGTAATGGTTTATTATGCTTTAAATAAGTTCTGTTCTGAGAGTGTGAACTATTTTTATGTTATTTTTACGGTGATTGCATCTGCTTTACTTTTTTTATTTTAGTATGTTGTAGTAGTTCAGCGTGTTAATGTTACGTAGAGTTTAGTTGGGCTTTGTTAAATGTGGTTTAGAATATTTATATGATGTTTTATGTTTGCAGAGTACAGAACTGTGTCTGGTGTTGCAGGGGCCCTGGTCATTCTTGAGAAAGTCAAGGTAGATTGCCTGCTCTTTTCTTTGTTATCTTTGTTCTTCTGATAATTATCTTAGAGATTAAGGATTTTGATTCAGTGGCATAATTTTGTAACTTGTAATTGTTGCGGGGTCCAAAGTATCAAGAAATTGTCAACATCCGCCTGGGAGATGGAACAATGCGATGTGGACAAGTCTTGGAAGTCGATGGGAGAAAACTGTGGTGCAGGTTGCCTATTTGATGCTCTTTTTTTTCCCCTCTGTTTGTGTATATGCACGGCGATGACATTATGTGATTACTTTCCAATTATGATGATTAAACAAAAGCACAATGCCTTCTTTTCTAATAAGTAGGTATGGCAAAGATGGATAAAAGTTTAGAGAAAATTGAAGAGTGATGTTTTAGAGAATAGCCATATTAAAGCCAATACCATTAGTGCAACTGCACAAGGGATGCCAAACATGTAAAGAACCTGCCTGGTTAGAATGAGACAGGAGACATCTACTCCAAAAACAAACCCCAAATTGCATTCAAGGGTAGGATTGCTTTCGGATAAATGATCATGCACAATGAGGTCATGTGTGCCCTTCGCTTCCCACCAAACTCCTACAAGGAAAAAGTAAGCATTGAGAAGAGGAGGGAGAGACAATACCAAGAGCAGCAGCTCGTAAAACATATTGTTGAGGATTGTATCGTACATGCACTTGTATTATGTGATCATTTGATACATGAACGATTTTAATTCCATTTCATGATGAGTTGATTTTGGATAAGTAATTTTATGAAGCAAGTTTCAAAATGACCATTTCTACTTCTATTTGGTTTACAAGACACACTTATCAATCTAATCTCAATCATTATATTGATTTCATTAAATAAATGTTGATCCCAACCTCGATTATCCAATAAAGGTTGTTAAGGGTCTTTCTTACATGATTACTGACATTCACAATATAATTCAGTTGGGAAATTAGACTAATGAATTAAACAATGAAAATATGAAGGTATGGATCCCAACATCAAGGGATGATCCCAACATCAAAGGAAGGATCCCAACCTCCAAGTTGGGATCAAAACCTGGAGGTGGGGATCCCAACCTCTAGGTTGGGATCAAACTGCAGGTATGGATCCCATATCAAGGGATGATCCCAACCTTAAAGTAGGGATCCTAACCTCCAGGTTGGGATCCAAACCTGGAAGTAGGGATCCCAACCTACAGGTTGGGATCAAATCTGGACGAATCTCAACTTTAAAGTGGGGATCTCAACCTCCAGGTTGGGATCAGAACCTGGAGGTAGGGATCCAAACTTCGAGGTTGGGATAAAATCTCAAGGTATGGATCCCAACATCAAGGGATGATCCCAACCTTAAAAGTAAGGATCCTAACCTAGAGGTTGGGATCAAACATGGATAAATCCCAACCTTAAAGTGAGGATCCCAACCTCCAGGTCGGGATCAAAACCTGGAGGTGGAGATCCTAATTTCCAGGTTGGGATCAAATTGGAGATATGGATCCCAACATCAAAAGATGATCCCAACCTTAAAGTAGGGATCCCAACCTCCATGTTGGGATCCAAACCTGGAGATAGGAATCTCAATCTCCAGGTTGGGATCAAACCTGGACGGATCCCAACCTTAAAATAAAGATCCTAACCTCCAACTTGGGATCAAGCTGACTCCCTTTGTTACCATTAAGGGTATTTTTTTCCATTTAAGATATCTTTTAAGAATAAAAAATAAAAAGGTTAGTTTTGAGGTTGACTATTCCAAATGAGCTATTTTATGCATTTTCTCAAAGAAAATTGGTTTAACCTTAAAATAACCGAGCTAACGTCAATTGCCTTCTGGTGCAATGGAAGCACACAGATGACCTTAGTTTCAAAACCAAGGTTTGACACCCTACCTCACCAATAAATGTGAGATTTTTTCTCATGTATATAAGTTTTCTCTTACTCTAATGTGGGTGGCTCCCCAACCATATGGAAATCACTAATCTGGACCGTATCACTAAGGTTCTATCAACTTGATTTTAATTGTCTTTTTAGTTTGTCTCAATATCTTAAAAAATAAAAATGAAAATGAAAATAAAAATGAAAATAAAATTTACTGAGCTAACTTGATTCTGAGTGTAGGTTAGTTCGGTCTTTTTTCAGTTTGGGCCTCATAAGGCCTATTGACTGATTTTTCAAGAATGGCAATATTTGCACCCCTCATGTCTTGCCAATACACCTCATTAAAAGTTTAAAAATCTCTAGTTTGTAAATGAATCACAATTAATGTCAAAATTATCTTTCATTTAATTTTGTTGTACTATATTTTTGTAAGCACACACCATTTACAGTTATTTTGTTATTAAAATCAAGTTTGTTATTATTTAAAATTTTGGATTTTTCTTTTCTAGTAGATAAAGAAGTAGATAATGATTTTATTTTTGTAATACTAATTAATTTAAAACTTATCATATTCCAAATAGCTTCTTTTGATGATTTTAGTTCATTTTGAATATTTCTTCCACATTTTACATCAATTTGTATTTCTTAAAAATACTTTGATATTAAAAAAAAAAAAAAAAAAAAAAAAACTTATGAGAGAAGTAAGTATTTGAAAATTTTAAAGGGATTTTCTCTTTGATTTTGCATCTCTTCAAACCTGAAATAAATAACAAATATTAGTTGATTAAAGAGAAAATTAGCAAAATGGCATACAAGACTAAGGAAAGAAAGGAGAATGAGGTGAGTGGTGACCGAAGAGTGCACCATCAATCATCACATGCAGAGCTTAGGACCAGAGTTTGAAGGATTTTTTTTTATCAGATTTTACGATGAAAACCCATTTGTGGGCAAAGATAAAGTAACAACTATTTTTTGGTTTTTTTTTATTCCCTTGTTTATTGTTTATTGTTGTTTAGATCATCAAACATCTATATTTTCATTTTCAATTTGATGAATGTTTCATTTTGTTAAAAAAATAAAAGATATTTTTAAAAATACATGAAAAAAAAGCGGACAAAATAAAATAAAGGATCTACTCATATATATGAGAAATTAATCAATAATTTATGTATGTACTTATAAACTATTTAGTCTTTTAAATAATTTTAATCAAAAGTAATATTAGATTTTTGAAAAAAAAAAAGAGAAAATTGAGAAAATTGTCCATTTGGAGAGGTCAACCTAAAAAATAACCTTTTGTGATTGATAGTACAAAAAGGTACAAAAAAAGAAGCATAAATGGACAAAAATGCCCTTAATGAGTCATTTTTTGAAATCAATTCCAACCTATAGGTTGGGAATCCCAACCCCGAGGTTGGGAATCCCAAATAGAAAAAAAAAACATGAATGGACAAAAATGTCCTTAATGAATATTTTTTAAAATCAATCCCAACCTATAGGTTGGGATTCTCAACTTTTAGGTTGGGATCCCGACCTAAAGGTTGAGAATCCTAACCTTAGATGTTTATTCAAACTTGAGATTCCCAACCTTAAGGTTGGGATTCCCATCTTTGAAGTTGAGATTTCAAATATGAATGTTGAATCAAGATTGAGACTCCCAACCTTTAGGTTGGGATTCCCAACCTTGAGGTTGAGAATGTCAACCTGAATGTTCAATTAAATATATTTCGTAATTAAACAAATTTTTGGGGTTGTTTTGTAATTACAATATTTATCATAGAGGACGCTTCTTGAGTAAGAAGCGCCCTTAAAGATATTTTTTAAAATTACAGAATTACACTTTTAGTTTTCTAAATTATCAAAACTGACCTTATTATTATTTTTTAAACAAAATTACCCCTCCCATTTTTTCAATGTCAAAATCCATAATCCCAACCTCAAGGTTAGGATTCCTTACCAATCCTAACCTTCAAGTTGGGAATCCCAACCTTGAGGTTGAGATTTCCAACCTTAATTGAAAATTTATGGTAAAATTCATAATTAAATAAAATTTTGGGGTTATTTCATAATTATAATATTTATCATAGAGGACGCTTCTTACCCAAGAAGCGCCCTTAAAAGTATTTTCAAAAATTACGAAATTGCATTTTTAGTTTTCTGAATTATCAAAATTGACCTTGTTATTATTTTTTGAACAAAATTACCCCTCCCATTTCTTCAATATCAAAACCCATAATCTCCCACCATCAACATCATCCCACAATTCATCAACATCATCAACCACAATTCATCAATCCAATTCATCAACATCATCATCTCCCACAACAACAACAACAACAACAAATCATTCATAAACTCATTAATAAACAAAAAAAAAAAAAAAGATTTATTCTGGGTTCGCGAACCCAGAACCGATGTCGGTTCTAGGTTTGTGAACCCAGAACTAGATGGTTCTAGTCAGCGACGAACCCGGGTTCGTCGCCGACCAGAACCATATGGTTCTGGTTCGTGACCAGATCCAACTCAGGAAAAAAAAAGAGAAAAAAAGGAAAGAAGAAGAAGAAGAAGAAGAAGAAGAGAGGGAGGAGGGATAAGAATGTAGATGGGTTAGGGCATTTTAGAGAGAGAATGAGAGGAAAAAATTTGATGGGATGGGAATTTTAGAGAGAGAATCAGAAATGGGGTGGGTCATTGGAGGGAAAAACCATGGTAAGTGGTAATTAGCTGTACTATTAAGGGTATTTTGGACAAAAAAGAATCATGCTGCAGGGAATTCAAAAAAAAGAGGTAATATTCCAAAGGGTTATCAAAAAAAGATTAGATTTGGTTAAAACCCAAAAAAAAATGGGTGTGCATAATACTTTTTAGCGGTGCAAATATCGACACTATTTATCCAAACCAAAAGCCCAGCTTCTTTGGAAAACACAAACAATTTGACTTCAATATTATAATAACATAGTATTTGCCCAATTTGATTCCAAAATAATAATAATAATAATAACTAAAAACATTGTTTGAAAGTCCAACTCACACTACAACAAATTTCACATATTTTAGTATTCCTTAATAGCATTCATCTTAAAATTCTATAAACTCCTTATGTACAATTGTTTTTCAATATAAAATGCCATAATCGATGTATGGCTAGTAACATTTTATTTTTTATTACTTTTTAATAGAAATAAAATAGCACAATAATCAATTAATTTATTAATTTAATTTGAATATCATAGCATTTTAGATATGCTATTTAGCTGGCTCTCAAAAGCGAAATAGCGCGTAGCGGGAAACAAAATGAGAAACCCATTTAAGCTTTCCTCAATTTTTCAATTTTTGCCGGTCTCCTATTTTTCAATTTCTCAAAGCCAGGAAATCATAAGGTTGGAGGTGGAGTCTTCCAACACCATCGACAACGTCAAGGCCAATATCTAGGACAGGACGAAGGCATCCTACTGGACCAGCAGCGCTTCATCTTCGTCGGCAAGAAGAGGACAGCAGAACCCTAGCCGACTACAACATCCAGAAAATATGATTTTTATGTCCTTTGTCTATCGATTTCTTGTTTGTAAGCAGTTGTTGTTAGTGTTAACAACTCGTATGTTGATTTGATTGCTGGATTGTTACTGGTTGAATATATTTTGATGTGTTATGGTCTGTTAAGATGAAGAGACTATTTGACAACTTGGATATTGATTTGATTTTGAGGATTGTTTGTTGTTATATGTATTTTCTGGATTCACTAAATGGGCTGGTAAAAGTCCAGCTTAGGCCTAATAGGAGACCCAATAAAATTAACCTAAATGCAAAGGCCATCAGACGAGGTCTAGATATCAGTTACAGGCCCTGTGGGCTCTCCAGTTCGGCCTAGCGATCTCCCCAGCTCGCTGCAACGAGCTTGTCTCATAGCCAGGTCGCAGCTCGTTCCACCATTCGCAACAAACACAGCTCGCTGTTTGCTTCTCAACGAGCTCCAGCTCGAGGCCGCCATAAACGGCAGCTCAGCCAGAAGCGTAATAAATGCGATATCTTTCAGAACAGGCAGTTACCTAATTAAATAATGATTCTCTCTCCAGATATGGAAGTTAATTCAAATTCAAACTCAGTCAACATTATCTCGGATTTTAAGGAGCAATTTCCTGATTTTATTCAAACAGATTAGGAAGTGTAATTAATTCATGATTCTCTTCCTATTTCGATTTTTTCTTGAATTGTAACGACATTCTCCTATAAATAGGGGTTAAAAACCATTGTAAACGACATACATTGAATATTATACTATCACTCTGCAGAATTTAAGAGAGACAGTCGTGGACGTAGGCACACTTGCTGAACTACGTTAAAAATTATGTGCATTCCATGTTTGATTCATGGTTCTTTATTACCTTGTTCTTGTTTTCTGTGTTTTCTCACATTGATTGCAGATATTGAGCATTGAATACCCGTCGACTGAATTTCAACGTCGACATTTTGGCGCTAGAAGGAGGGCCCAAACTGCAATCTTTTTCATCCCAATTCATCAATTTCCGATATGGCAAAGATCAGATCAAATAGGTATCTTAAAGATGATGACCAGGCGGAGAGACGCATGAACCAGTCCCAACAGAACATGCAGCCTATGCAGGACGCACCCATGCATGTAGCAAGAACGTCCCATGGCCTGGCAATTGGCACTGTGATAGGCATCCCTCATCTGCCTCATCGTCAACCGGTTCCAATTGCCCCATTAGCCGAAGGGCAGAATGTGCTGATTCAGAGGCAAGAAGCGCTGAAGAACACGATCAAACAACTCACAGAGACTGTCAATATGTTGGTGTAGACTCAGGTACAGAACATACCCAGGGTTAAGGTTCAGGTACCAAGGCATGTGCCCTAGCAGCATGAAGCAATGCAGGCGTCTGAAAGGCCAGCAAGGGAAATCCCGCGACCTGCCGGTTCGGTTCGTTCCTCTAACGCGTGTTCTACAAATGGACACCTTCTCCGCGAAGAAAGGGAGGTCGCACGCCCCGCTAGCCTAGTGGTAAGGTTGAGCCAGGATGGAAACCGGCAGGTAGAGGTTGGGCAAGATAGAGCCAGAGTTGTAGCTCGGCGAGTTGATGATGAACAGAGACAGGCAAGATCCCATCAGCCTGAGGGTCTGTTCGAAGAGGACGGGAGGTATGACCCAGAGCACTTTCCCCGAGTCATGACCACATGAGGAGATACGAGCTCTGAGATCCACAAGTAGAGGAGCTCCTCCAGAGGGTCCAGCAGTTAGAAGCACGACTTGAAGCCCCTGAGCAGCGTGAGTACTATGGGGAAAGGACCCCATTTACAAGGGAGATTGAGACACAGCATCTCCCTCCGAGGTTCAAAATGCCAAACATCTAGCAGTGCAACGGGGACAGTGACCCCTATGACCATCTCGACGCCTTTAACGTTCAGATGGACCTACAGATAGGAAATCCAATGGTAAAGTGCCGTGTATTCCCAACTACCTTGGGGGATATTTCGAGGATGTGGTTTAAAAATCTCCCAGTTCGCAGCATAGGCAGTTGGGAAGAATGTCAGTAGAAGTTCGTTGGCCAATACAGGGCATTGAGAAGACAGCTCGCTCCATCATGCCACCTAGCTATAATATTTCAACGTCAGGGTGAGTTGCTGAAGGAATATATCACCAGGTTTAGACGCGAGGTCGCGAATGTCGAGAATTTGTCAAATGAAAGTATACTGACAGCAATCTCACTTGGATTGCGCAAGGATGGAAAACTGTACGAAAGCATTTACAAATCCCCAGTGAAGGATCTGGGAGAATTTTACGAGCAAGCTGCGAAGGAGATTAGGTAGGAAGAGACCTTCGGCCCGAAGAGGTAGAATCAGAAAAATGAAGCGGGCAGTTCCAGCCAGCCAAAGAGAAGAAACACTAGTAGAACGAAGAAGGTAGAAACAGTGGCTCAAGTAATCAGATTGCTAAAAAGGCAAGGAGAGAGCCAAGGAATGAGCGACCTCAGCGTCAAGGTCGCTATGAACATTACAGCATCCTGTCAGACTCACAAGACATAATCTTTGCAGCAGAGAAGAACAGAGAGGACTTTGGGAAGCCCTATCCTTTGAGAGCCCCTGTTCATCAAAAGGATAGAAGCAAGTTTTGTGCTTAGCATAATGAGGTCGGGCACAATACTTTGGATTGTTGGGCGTTGAAGGATGCCATTGAAAAAGTGATCAAGAGAGGTCGCTTGAGAGATTATGTGGAATGACCTGCAGCACCGCGACCTCAGCACGAATGACCTCACCAACAACAGCCAACACATCAGCAACAGCCCCAACAAGCTCCTAAGCCCGAGCATGAGTCGGTGGTAAGAACCATTTTTACCATTCATGGTGGCCCTCATATCGTAGGTGCTTCTAACAGATCACATGAGAAATACGTCTGAGAGGCAAATCATACTTTTCAGCTCAATGGGTCGAATGGATCGTCAAAAAGAGCAAAAACGACCTCGGATAAGATCGTCTTCACTGATGAAGATGCTAGAGGTGTGATCTAGCCTCATAATGATGCGCTGGTTATATGAGCTAAAATCAACAATATGGAAGTTAGGCGCATCATGATTGATACTGGAAGCTCGGTGAACGTGATATATAGGAGCTGTTTTGATCAAATGGGGCTGCTAGCAGAACAAATGAGACCCTCCTCAGAGCCTTTATATGGTTTCACTAGAGATGTTATAGTACCAGTGGGCCAGTTTAAGTTGTCATTGACTCTTGGGGAAGCAAGTCGTTAAGCAACGACTCTAACAGATTTCTTGATAATTGACTACCCGTCAGCCTATAATGCGGTCTTGGGGAGACTTGCTATGAACGAATTAGATGCGGTTACTTCTACCAGAACTCTAACAGTCAAGTTCCCGACTCCTAATGGCATTGGATGTGTTCGAGGAGAGCAGCACTTAGCCCGGCGCTGCTGTGAAGACGTAGTAAAAATGGATGTGCGAGGAAAGAAGGTGAACGTGGTTTCAGGGGGTAAGCCACGACCTATGACTGAGAAAGGAGTCAGTCACGACCTGGACCCTTGTGAGGTGGATGTAGACCTAGCCATAGGGCCAGTTGAAGAATTGGAAGATGTACAAGTCAGCAAGGCAGATCCAGAAAAGTGCCTGAAGTTGGGTAGAGGTTTAGCACCAGAATTGAGAGCCCAGCTCGCTAACTTCCTGAATGAGAACTTGGATGTGTTTGCATGGAATCATGAGGATATGGTGGGGATAGATCCAAAGGTGATGTCTCACAGGTTAAATATTGATCCTCACCACAAGCCAGTTCGTCAGAAGAGAAGGGCAATGACAGGGGAACGTTACTTAGCATTGAAAGAAGAGGTAGACAAGGTGCTGGCTAACAAGTTCATTCGAGTAGCTTATTATCCGACCTGGGTCGCCAATCCGGTTCTGGTAAAGAAGAAGAATGGGAAGTGGAGGACTTGCATCGACTTCACTGATTTGAACAAGGCATGCCCCAAAGATAGTTTCCCCTTGCCAAGGATAGACCAGCTCGTGGATGCTACTACTAGCCACGAGCTCTTAAGCTTCATGGATGCATACTCGAGCTATAATCAAATTCCCATGAATCCCGAGGACGAAGAGCACACCTCGTTTATGACTGATCGTGGCTTGTATTACTATAAGGTGATGCCCTTCGATTTGAAGAATGCTGGAGCGACCTACCAACGCTTGGTAAACATGATGTTTGAAGAACAAATTGGAAAAACCATGGAGGTCTATGTAGATGACATGCTAGTAAAATCCAAGCAGGTAGATGACCATGTACGCGACCTGGAAGAGATGTTTCAGATTCTAAGGAGTTACCAGATGAAGTTAAATCCTCTCAAGTGTGCGTTTGGAGTAGCTTCTGGGAAGTTTCTAGGCTTTATAGTGAACAGTAAACGTATTGAAGCCAATCCCGAGAAAATCAAAGCACTGATTGACATGAGATCGCCTACTAAGGTGAAAGATGTACAGAGCCTCAATGGTCAGGTCGCAGCACTGAGCAGGTTCATTTTGAAAGCTACGGATAAATGCATCCCATTCTTTGACATTCTGAAGAAGGCAAAGAGCTTCGAGTGGACTGAGCAGTGTGAAGTAGCCTTCCAACAGTTGAAGGAATACATGGGACGAGCTCCACTCCTTTCTAAGCCCAAAGAAGGAGAAAAGTTGATCCTGTACCTAGGGGTGTCTCAACAAGCTCTAAGTACTACACTGGTGAGGGAAGAAGAAAAGACGTAGCTTCCAGTGTATAATGTAAGTAAAAGGCTGCAAGATGTTGAAACCAGGTACTCGCAGATAGAGAAGCTCACTTATTGCCTGGTGATCGCATCGAGGAAGCTGCGGCCTGATTTTCAAGCTCATTCAATTGAAGTCCTCACCCAATATCCGCTGAAACAAATTTTACAGAAAGCAGACACCTCAGGTCGTTTGTTGAAATAGGCAGTGGAGCTCGCACAATTCGATATCCAATTTAAGTCGAGGACGGCCATCAAAGCTCAAGCCCTAGCAGATTTCATTGCAGAGTTTACAGGACCTGTGGATGATGAAGCTGAATCTTATGAAGGTCCAGCTTGGGAACTTTATGTTGATGGTTCATCCAGCGAGCAGAAAGCTGGAGCTGGGATTCTTCTGATCAGTCCTGAAGGTCACAAAATCCTTTGTGCTTTGAGGTTTGGCTTCCAGGCAACAAACAATGAGGCTGAGTGTAAAGCCCTGCTCGCAGGTTTGCGTTTGGCTAAGGAAATGCGAGCTGAGCGATTGAAAGTCTTTAGCGATTCGCAGCTCGTTGTCTGCCATATATTAGGGAAGTATCAGGCCAAGGGACTAAAGATGGCCCTTTACCTCCAGAAAGTTCACGAGCTGCTAGGTGCATTTCAGAGGTACGAGATGAAGCAAATCCCACGGGCTCATAACTCACATGCAGATGCATTAGCTCGCCTCGCGACCACACGAGATGCATATTTTCTTGGGGCAATCCCAGTTGAATTTCTACTAGCTCCAAGTACGGAAGATAAGAATTCATTGATGACCATAACTGTGCAGCCTGATTCTTGGATGAGCTCAATTATCAATTATTTGCAGGATGGAAAGCTGCCAAGTAACAAGCTGGAAGCCCAGCGTCTGGGAGCTAGAGCAGCCAGATATTGCATCTATGATGATCCGCTGTACAAGAAGGGGTTCTCAGCTCCACTATTAAGATGCATTAATGGCCTTGAGTGTGAAATAGTACTAAGGCAAATACACGAAGGCCATTATGGGAACCACGCTGTGGGGCTGTCTCTAGCTCAGAAGGCACTTCGTCAAGGTTTCTATTGGCCCACCATGAGGCAGGACGCTATCAACTTAGTAAAAAAGTGTGATAAGTGTCAGAGGTTTGCCCAAGTTCCACGAGCTCCATCAGCTTATCTTCAGCAGATGGTGAGCCCGTGGCCCTTTGCAATCTGGGGGATGGATTTGATCGGGTCTCTGCCAATGGCACGTGGAAGATGCAAGTATGTCGTGGTCGCGGTGGATTACTTTACCAAGTGGGCAGAAGCAAAGGAGTTGGCAGAAATCTCCACTACAAAGATTAAAAAGTTTGTGTGGAGTAATATCATTTGCAGATTTGGGGTTCCACAGCAGATCATCACAGACAATAGAACCCAGTTTAGCAGCGATCAATTCCTTAGGTTCTGCAACGACCTTAAGATCATTAAAAGCTTCTCAGCAGTGGATCATCCACAAGCCAATGGCCAAGTTGAAGCTGTGAACAAGATTATTAAACAGACCCTAAAAATGAAACTGGAAGCAAAGAAAGGAGCATGGGTAGACGAGCTTCAGAAAGTATTATGGTCTTACAGGACCACAGCTCACAGTTCCACAAGCGAGACTCTGTTCTCAATGGTGTATGGGTCTGAGGCCATGATCCCAGTTGAGTTTGAAGTCACATCACAACGAAGAGCGACCTTCAATCCAAATGACAATGATCAGCTGTTTGCTAAAAACTTAGACTTGCTTGAAGAACTCAGGGAAACAGCCAGGTTAAGGTAGCTGTCTATCAGCAGAGAATAGCGAGGTATTACAACAAATATGCTCGGATTCGCAGGTTCAACGTGGGAGACTTGGTTTTGCGTCTCATTTTGCCTGGAGCCCGCAAGCCAAGTGATGGGTCCCTAGGCCCGAACTGGGAAGGACCCTATGTTGTCAAAGCAAACTTAGGGAATGGAACTTATCGTTTAGCTAATGAGAAAGGAACTGAAGTCCCTCGAGCTTGGAATGTCGAGCACCTCCGTCCTTATTATCAGTAAACTCTTTTGTTATATATAATTCAAACTCATTTTAGTTAATGAAAGCTCCATTTCCCCCCGTTTATGATTCAACTCATTCCACTAGGCTAACGGGCTCCGAACTCAATAACTCGCTATCAAAGAGCTAAAAAAGCAGGTGATTAAGTGTCCCTGCATAGCTCGCCAAAAAGAGCCAAAAAAGCAGGTGATTAAGTGTCCCTGCATAGCTCGTTATAATTAAAAAAGAGCCAAAAAAGCAGATGATTAAGTGTCCTTGCATAGCTCACCAAAAAGAGCCAAAAAAGCAAGTGATTAAGTGTCCCTGCATAGCTCGCTATAATTAAAAAAGAGCCAAAAAAGCAGGTGATTAAGTGTTCCTGCATAGCTTGCTATAATTAACAAAGAGCCAAAAAAACAGATGATTAAGTGTCCCTGTATAGCTCACCAAAAAGAGCCTAAAAAGCAAGCGAGGTGACGACCCCTGCATAGGTCGCTATAATTAAAAAAGAACCAAAAAAGCAGATGGCTAAGTGCCTCTGCATAGCTCGCTAATTAAGAGCCTAAAAAGCAAGCGAGGTCAGCATCTCTGCATAGCTCGCCTAAAAATGAAAAAATGTCTAAAAAACAATTGGCTAAGTGTCCCTGCATAACTCGTTATATTATTAAGAGCTTACGAGGCAGGTGTGGTTGAGTTTCTCTGCATAGCTCGTCAACATTCCAAATTATTTACAATTTTATTAACTGTTGAATTAAGCGATTGTTTTAATTATTATCAAATTTTGAGCTCGTTAACGACTAGCTCGCAAGGAATTTGATAACTCTAAAGTTGAATATCATAAAATATGTCATAACATATGCAATAGCCTAAATGCATTCAACACAGAAGAAATAATGAAAGAAATTTCATTAAGTATAAAAGTTCATTACAAATTGAAACAAAATACAAGTACAAAAGATAAAAATGCTAGTTCTGGGCTGAAAGGTCAGAGCTTGGAGGAGGGTCTTCGTGGGGAGGAGAAGATGCAGTAGGAAGCTCGAGATTGCCAACGGGCTCAGTTTGAGAGGTCGCACCATGAGCTTCCTCTATTGAAAGAATTGGATCAACTAAGGACAAGGTAGCCCTTGCTTTAAACTCCTCTACGGTTTCAAGTCCCACATCTCCAAAGATAGAAAAATCCATCTCCGGATGGGACATTCATAGTGTGTAGAGAAAGTTACGGCCTGTTGTTTCCTCAGCCTCGTCCTTTGCTTCAGCAACCTTCATCTCCAATTCCTGAAAAGATTGTTCATGGTAGACCGACAATTCCTTAAAGGCATTGTCTGCATGCCTATTAATCTCTTCAGCTTCTAGCTTCATGGCTTCAATTTGCTACTCTGCAGCCTCAGCTCGCTGAATTACCTCCCCTACTTGTTGCCTAAGCACTTCGGCTCGGCTTTCTGCCTCTTCAGCCCGTTTGATTGTAGCCTCCTCAACACGTTTAGCAATGGCTTCTACCTCTTCATCTGTTTCTCAGCAGCCTCAGCTCGCTCCGCCGTAGCCTCGACTTGACGATCAAGCACTTCAATTTTTTCCTCTGTGGTTGTAGCTCGCTACTCGACCAGCTCGGCCAACTGCTCAGACTGGTTCAGCTCTTCCCTCATTTTGTGTAGCTCATCCCTTAGCACGTCGCGCTCATTTTCCATCTTCCGAAGAGCTTCCTCGGCTGTCTGCCTTGCAGCATTCGCCTCAGCAATCTGTGCTTCCTGACCCTGTATTCTTCCCTCGACCAGAGCCGCTAACTCATCGGTGGCAGCCTGCAGCTCGTCCTGTAATTTTGCTATTCGATCCTCGATGAGTTTGGTCAATCTCCTGCTCTTCATCGATGCAAGGGCAGCCTGAAATTTTCACAAGTTAATACTTAATAAAATGAAGAAGTCAGATATGAAAAGGAAGATAACTGACCAGCATAGCATGCCGAGCTGCGAACTCATCTAGGTCTGTACCCTTGAAGGTCTGATTCTCCAAAGGCCTTGGGTGAGTCAACATAATTGTTGCCCAATTATCAAGGAGAGAAGTCAAATACTTTCCCTCAGGTCCAATTTCGATCTTTGGCCTCGTTGGCGATGAAGGCCCTTCAGCTTCCGAGGCATCAGGCTCTATAGTCTTGTAAACAGTATTACAAGTAAAAAAGGTACGTTTAGACCAATTCCTCATCATTAAGCTACTAGTGCCAGCTTGGGTGGTCTGATCGGCCTTAGACGGAGTTGTCCCTTTTCCATGTTGGGGAGCGACTTCAGACGAAGTTTCCCCTTGCTGCGAGCTGCGGGATGGGACCAATTGAAGATCTGCAAAAATATTTGAAAGTGGCACCTCGCTAGGGACAGCAGTCGAGGGAGTTTTTGTCTTAGCAGCATTCTGTTTAGGCCGTTTTGAATGAGCAGTTGGAGAGGTTGAAGCCCCAGCAGGTCGCTTAGCTGGAGTGGCTGAGGAGGTCGGAGCTTGGGCAGGTTTCTTGGCTGGAACAGCCAGAGGGACTGGAGCTTGGGCAGGTCGTTCAGAAGGACACTTCAAAAGAGCAAGTTTCTTCCTGTTGGTTGGAGTTCGCCCAGTGGAAGGAGTAGGGACTGGAGAAGCAGTTTTTTGAAATGCACCCCCTGCTGGGGTGCGAGCTGAAGCTGGTGTTGTTTCAGTAGATGGTGGAATTATTAAAGCCTGCATCAAGTCTGCTGAAGCAGGCAACGGAGTTTCTGAAATAGTTGTGAGATTAGGAGAGGGGGATGAATGTACTTGTATAACAGGGGCTGCACAAGCTGAAGTTGTTTTTGCCCTAACTGGAGCAGAAGCTGACGCTATCTTTGTTTGCGAGGAGGAAGCGCGAGCTAGAGCCCTTTCTGCTTACATAGGAACAGGAGCTGAAGAAGTTTCTACCCGTGGGGTAATGACAGATAACTCAAAGACAGAAGGGAGCTCGCATTTCCCCATGTCCGATATGTCACTTTTGAAATCGATCAGTGGAGAATCCTCCAAATGAGCGAGGCGATAAGCTCTAAGAAGAGCATTATCAAATTTGGTGCTGATATTAGCCTCTTCTGATTGTGCAAGAACATCGAGAGCGCTTTTCTCCTCACTGCTGAAGGGAGATTTGTCTATCTTTAGATCTGCAAAGCAAACTATTAAAATATATATATATAAGTTGTTTAGCTTGCTAATATTTCTCCTCTCATACCTGGCTCCACTTTAAAACCAAAGTTTTTAAGACGAGCAAGCGAAGGACATGAGACGTAAAACTAGCTCGTCTTATATGCCCCTGCGTTAGACTTGCCCTTTGTCTCTCCTTGGGGCAGAAGATCTTTTTATTCTGATTGACGGGTTGAGAGGTAGAAAATGTCGTCTGGTTTCTCCCCCTTCTTTGTACTCAAAGCCTTGATGAAGTAGAAGTTCTAAATTATTTTTGGTGTTGGGGGGCTTAGGCCATTTCGGAGAAAGGCCAGAGTGATAAACCTTGATCCTGGTTTCCTCTGAGAATTCATTTCCGGTAATCGGATAGAGAATAAAGAGTCCAGAAATAGTGCAAGGGGCTCGATTAGAATTCAATTATATTTATAAAGCCCTGAGTATCGTATTAGGAAGAAATGAGAATTTTCGATGAATAATGTTCGGATCCAGAATGAATAGTGATTTTTCCTAACAAAATCCGAAATTAGTGTTTAAGACCGAATTTGGACCCGATTATATTGTCCAGGGTCATAAATTAAGATTCGATGGGAAACGAAAGTTTTCGATGAATAGTATTTTTTGGATGAAAATTTTCGAATGAATAGTAAACTTTTCGAAAATTGACCTTAACAGTCGTAAAGGTCCGAAAATAGTAGGAGAGTATAGAGAAACAGAAACGGATCAAAAAGAAGACCATTTGAGTCAGTTTTAAGCGATCCGAAAAAAATTACAATATTGCCCTTTTGAGAGATTAATGGGTTTTAATGAGTTTCAATCCAATTGAATTTTTTTTTTGACGCATGAGATTGATAGATAAGACACCCAATTAAAGTATTTCATGGTCAATTTGAAGATTAGATGACCATAGAATATTTTTAGAATATTTTCCAGTCGAAGTGAAAATAGATTATAAAAAGGGCAAAATGGACATTTTAAGTTAAGGATGTATGGATCACGCATGAGCATACTATGCAAAAGTTTTAAGGACTGTAACCCAAATGAATGAGAATGAGTTAAAGAGAATGGACATAAAAATCGAATATTTAAGTTATAGATACGTATAAAAATTATCGGTTTATTCAATAAGATTTCGATTAGGAACATTTTTTTATCAAGTATATATGAGAGGTATTAGACCGAAATTGAAGCTTATAAAGTTAAATTGGCCATAAGATGTGTATAGAATATTTATGGAATATTTTTCGAAAGGATTAGAAATGAATTATATGTTAATCAAGCGAGGTGAACTTACGGGATAAAGTAAAAGATATTTTAATTTAACCAATAAGAAAAGAGATAGGTGACTTGAAAAGTAGTGGCTATGAATGTACCACATGTCATCTATTGATTGGTTGAAGAGATAAATGGATGAGAAATTGACAAGTGGACCAATAGAATTAAAAATTATATATTTTTGGGCATTAGTAAGATTATTGAAAGTTTGAGGTAATTAAATGAAATTTTCTTGAGGGACTAAATTGTAATTGAGCATAAATGTATATAAAAATGAATTTTGTCTCATATGAGACAATTGTTGTCGAGAACCAGAAACCAGAAAAAGGAAAGAAAGAAAAGAAAAGAAAAAAGAAAGAGAGAGAGAGAAAGAGAGAGAGAGGGAGAGAGAGGAAGATCTCTGGTTCGATTTTCGTCGAGGTTCCTTCACGAAAGTTGTTCCTCATCACCTCCTCTAGCTAACCCCCAAATTTGAAGTGAAAAGATCGCCTATTTGGTGAGTTATTTCAGTTTAAAGTTTGGTATTTTATGTTAAAACTCATTCTCTCTCTAGTTTCTTTTTCAAATTTTAGTTTAAGGATGATAAGAGAGATTTGTAAGGATGATTTTAGTATAATTTGTGAGTGATTTGGTGGAGTAAAAATGGGTGAAAAAGAGAGAGAAAGTCTTGACAAAAATGGGTTTTTATGGGATTTGATTTCGTTTTCGATTCTAAGGTATTAAATGGATGTTTTAGATGTTAGAAAATAATCTTATGAAGTTAGATTTCGAAAACGAAAAGTTTAGGATCGATTTCGGAGCTAAACGGACAAGTTGAAGGGTGTTTTCCGAAATCCTTCCAAATGCGTTCGTTTAACGTTCGAAATGATTTATTTAATCATAGTTGGGCGTTAGAACACTAGAGAATTGATTATTGAAGTTGTCGGACGTTCGAAACGAAAAATAATTTTTATTAGTAAGTGAAATCGAGCGAATTTCGTTCTGAGCTTCCGACAATAAAATTAAGTATACTGAAGTATTTCTAGGAAAGAATAAGTAGGATTTATGTAGAGAAAACGGATTTCGAAAACCCGATTGAATAGAAATTGAAATCCGAAAGTTTAGACGTTAAAGGGTATTAATAGAGATAAATGAGATTTTTATTGATTTTGAATGTTATTTGAATGAGTTAGTGACCCTAAATGGATATTTGATGTTTTAGGGTAAAAGCGGAGAGCTCCAGAGGTATACGGAGAAGAATCGAATTCTATCCGATGACGTGTTGTGAGTGGAAATACAAGTTTTTAAAGATTATATTTTCTTAAAGTTTATTTAAAGTTCAAAGAATTTATCATAAATAGTTATTTATTTATTAATTGAATTTATATTATAATTCTAGTATAAAGATTTTAGTTTATTATTTATGTATATGAGAATGTGCTAGAATTAAAGATTTTAGACTTATTGCCTTGAGATTTAGTATATTTTAGTGTATTAAGAAAAAGAAATTTTAATAGCCTATGGTTTACCCTAGCCCCAATTTAGTACCCGGCCGAATGTCCTATATGTGATACGATAGATGAGAGGAAGTCAATCAGTGAGATTTGAGTCTAGTCGACTCTTGTGTGAGCGAGGTATGAGTGATCCGTATACACGTATAGGGTAGTGTAGTCGGTCCGCGGCGTGGGCCCGCTTTCGGCGACTACACATGGTAGATCCCCACTCCTAGTGGTTAGCCAGATTTTATATGCTACCACGTCAGGAGTAGATATTCCCTGGGTTACCACTTAGGCGAGCATCAGAAAAGATTTTAAAAAAAGATTCTAGAAAGTATTTTAGAAAAGAATTATAGAAAGTAACTTAGTTTTTAAAAACTGTTTTTGGGAGAATACGTTATACAGAAATGAGTTTTAGTATATACAAATTAACCACTCACTGAGTTATACTCATAGTTTTCTTTAAATGTTTTTCTTAAAAATTCTCCCACAAGAGCAAGAGCTACTCGTTCAGCTAACGAGATTCAATCAGACGTGCAGGCGGACGAATAGGACGACACTTACTACATATATATATTTTGTTAGTTTAATCATGTATATGTTCATGTATATAGTTGTAACTATTTTAAAGAAATAGTGGATGCATTAGTTAAAACTATTTTATTAAAGTTTTCTGAAATTCAGATTTTACTTACTTGTTTGTGGTTGTGTTGTGAGAAAAGAGCCGAAGGCTCTGGAAGTTGAGAAATTGATTTCATAGAAGTGTTTTTATAAACTGTTTTTGAAACTTGCAGGGTGGCATAGTTTAGAAAATAGACGGCATGCTGCCGAAATTTTTATTAAAAAGCGAAAAAAATTTATCATTGTCACCTTGTAAAATAAGTTAAAATATCTAGATAGATGAGTTTCTGGTGCCCTGACGGGATTCCTCTGGACTGAGTTAGGGTTCGTGGAAATTCTTTCGGGGTGCTACGGGGTCTTTCTTGGGTCCAGAAGAGGGATTCGGGAAGGGTCTCGTCACAGAGCCAACGAAGTCAGTTGTGAGTAGTAGTTAGGTGTTAATTAGAACGGTACGAGCTAGATAGCGTTTAGAAATCCGATTATGTAAGAAGGAACTGGAAATCTCAGCTCGTGTTCCAGATGTTGGGAACTGACAGCAATAAACCCTCTCGAAGGGCAACCCGCATGTTTTCTTGAAGTGGGAGACATGGCGCGACAGCCCCTGGGGAAATGAAATTTGCGGGCAATCCCCTCCAGCTCGGGGACCTTTATTGTGGACGGGTAGCGAGCAAACGTTTCGCGAACACTCTTTACCTCCCCAATTCGCTCTTGAGTTTCTGCTCGTCCCGCTCCAGCCGTTCTGCTAGCCTTGCGAGCTCCACTTGAAGATATCTGTATAAAAGAATCATTTTCAGGTCGCAGCAAACAGATTATTGAAACGCCAAAATATTTTCTAAGTTCTCTAGTTCGCAGATCACTCCTACAATGGGGAGCTCGACTTATGAATAAATGACCTGCAAGCTAATGGTCTACAGGTGCCTATTTCTACAGATTGCATGCATAATAAGCCACAAACAGTAATCAACTCGCAAACAGGCATGCAACGAGATCAAATCAACAGAAGTTGAAAAGTTTTGTTCAAGAAACTCATAACAGCGAAGGTTTAACACCAGAGAACATGACGTACTCAAATCATTTAGACACACTGGTGGCAAAGACTCAACAGCAACCGTTCAATATCAAGGACATGGCATGTTCGTAACATTACATACACAAGAATGGCATAATGCAAGCACAATACAACGCAACATGAAGTCAACAAAAATGAACTCAAAAACTGAAAGATTGGAGTAAGAAATTAGAAGTTTACCGTGAATCTCTGATGAGAGTGAAAGAACGGCGAATGGAAATGATGATTTCGTGAAAAATCAGTGAGTTTTCTGAACTTGGTTGCTTCGAAAGAAAATGACGGGTAAAGAAGAAAATGAAGGAGGCTCCACCAGTTTAAATAGACAAGTGAGCTCGAACCCCAGCCATTAGATCTATCTGTTATGTAACCGTCATTAATCCAACGGTGCAGCGCGAGGTACGGCCTTGTAATCATGCAGCCGTCAGTTGAAAGACGTGCGCATTAAATGCGCGTGTAAGGGACGTGCCAGCGTCGTTTCAGTTACCTCATGCATGACCGCCACGTGTCGAAACTGAAAAGATAGAATTTGAAAGGGCGTGGAAGCAGTTATACAGGTTGGCTTACTAGAGAAGCTATCTTTTACCAGCGAGCTCGAGCTCCCAGTTTGCAGAGCGAGCTGAGAGCTGGGGGACTAATGTTATATGTATTTTCTGGATTCACTAAATAGACTGGTAAAAGTCCAGCTTAGGCCGAATAGGAGGCCCAATAAAGTCAACCCAAATGCAAAGGCCATCAAACGAGGCCCAGATATCAATTCCAGGCCCTGTGGGCTCTCCAGTTCGGCCCAGCGATCTCCCCAGCTCGCTGCAACGAGCTCGTCTCATAGCCAGGTCGCAGCTCGTTCCACCATTCGCAACAAACACAGCTCGCTGTTTGCTTCTCAATGAGCTCCAGCTCGAGGCCGCCATAAACTACAGCTCGGCCAGAAGCGTAATTAATGCGATATCTTCCAGAACAGACAGTTACCTAATCAAATAATGATTCTCTCTCCAGATATGGAAGTTAATTCAAATTCAAACTCAGTCAACATTATCTCGGATTTTAAGGAGCAGTTTCCTAATTTTATTCAAACAGATTATGAAGTGTAATTAATTCATGATTCTCTTCCTATTTCGATTTTTTCCTGAATTGTAATGACATTCCCCTATAAATAAGGGTTAAAAACCATTGTAAACGACATACATTGAATATTATACTGTCACTCTGCAGAATTTAAGAGAGACAGTCGTGGACGTAGGCACACTTGCTGAACCACATTAAAAATCCTGTGCATTCCCTGTTTGATTCTTGGTTCTTAATTGCCTTGTTCTTGTTTTCTATGTTTTCTCACATTGGTTACAGGTATTGGGCATTGAATACCCGTCGACTGAATTTCAACGTCGACATTTGTGAATATAAATTGATGAAGAATCTTTGTCATTGTTCAAGTTACTGTCTTTGTTACGAAAGGTTTGCAGTCAGTTCATGTGAGCATGTGTATGGATATTGTGGTGAAAGTAATGGCCTTTCCATTTTATAGAAATATGATTACTTGTGAGTACCATTTCCATTACTTTTTTGACAAATAAATACTGAAAGAGTTTGGTTTTTGGTAAATTCAGAGGAATTTTTGAAATCTTATGGGCAAATCTATTAAAAATTGATATAATAAATTTAAATTTATAATGAGTCTTCAAACATGGCAGTGAATCAACTCATCCTAACATATATATTTTGTAAATTGGTACTCAGGTGGTGCCACCCTCCAGAAGTTTACCTGCATCAGTAGCTCCTTAACTCACCTCTGCCTCAAGAAGAGTACCTCCGCATCCCAACTCTGGTTTGGTTCTTAATGCTCAATGTTCTTATTTTGCTCTACTCAATTGTTCTTTGCAATGCTGCTGTTGTCTACCTTTATAGATATTATGATGGTAGATGGATAGGACTCAAGGTCATGTCTGCACTATAAGGTGATTCTTCTAAGCAATAATTACCAAAGCACTATGTCAAATTTCTGCTTCATGCTACTGTTAATATTACTGCAAAATTTTCATATGACTTAGTAATACCTCTGGTTCTTTCCCATTATGTTTATGTCTACCACTCTGTGAATTTAACATTTTATTTCTATATTTATTTTTATTTTCAGCCAGATGATGGTAGCCACTGTTTGCAAGATCCCTAAAGCCACATGGAATGCAAAAGAGAGGTATCTTTGCCCGCCACCCCGTCTTTCAATTGTGTTCACTATAGTATTACGGTTGCATGGTTTTGCATCCTTGCCCCAACTTTCATGAGACTTGATCCTCGTTATAATGTAATGTCATAAAACTGTCTTTTTTTTTTTCATCAGTTGAAACAGTTCTAAGCAAAATATCTGGTTACAATTTATGCATCTTTTCGTCTATATGATGATTTAATCAAATCTCAATATTCTATGAATTGTTTGATGTATTTGCTGTTTAAGATAAAATGTTTTGTGTTTGAATAACTTTATGTTGTTTTTTCAGGTAGAGAAGTTAGATCCCTTGGTTCAATGTCCTCTAGTTACAACATCTGCTGTCCCTGATCTACGAGGTAAAGGTTGATATCTTTCAAATTGTGAATATGATGGATGTGTCACTTAATCGTTTTTTCCTTTATTCTTGTTTATTTTTTCTCAAGATTTTTTCCTCTCTAATGCTGCTTCTAAGTCATTAATATTATTATTATTGTCTTTCAAAAAGTCTAAAGTCATTATTGTTGGTTCTATTTTTAAATTATTCGCCCTTTGTACAAGGCTGGTATGATCGGATGCCTAACCACACTGAATCAAAGCTTCTTCCATTCCAGCGGGATGGTGTCAGGTATGTAGCAATTTAATGACTCTTTTTCTTATAAGACAAAACAATTTTATAATATTAGATGTTTGATATTTCTCAACTGCTCATATTATAATGGTACTGCATTGATGAACTTTAGTTCCATATGTTACTAAAATTTTTACAAATATATTGAACCTCTTATTAGTACCAGTCAAAAACATCAATATCCTTAGTTACGGTTCATGGGATTGTTCACAGGCAGTGTGAACGGTACCAAAACAATCCTGTGCCACCCATTTTTTTAGCCCACTAAGTATTGCTGTAGAAAAATTCTTTTAAACAAATTGTAATATCAGAATATAGGAGAATCAGATACATAAATAAAATTTTTAGCTATTGAAGCAGAACCGGGTTTTTGGTGTAATTTTATCACTCACTTTTCCATGTTCCAGTCTAAGGATTTCGAAAGCATTCTTGAGGTTGCAATGGTTTGTTTCCTGATGAGCTGGTTCTTTATTTATTATTTATTTAATTTTTGATGTATTGATTAGCTGGTTCTAAAATGCTTACATTTGACATTTCCAGCAATGGGGCATAGTTCTTCTTTATGTTTGCCTAGATTTGTTGGCTTTATGACTTCATTAAGGTTTAAATCAATTTATTACTTTCTTATATTTAGTAAATGTATGACATATAGACATTAAGAATCTTGTTGCCTTCTACCATAAGGAGTAAAGCTCGCTTTGCATGGACAGAGACAAGAAGCTAGAAGATAAACAAAATTGAAGAGCAAAGAAGTTTGCTGGTATTATCTTACTTTTGGTTTTAATATATCATGCCAAGTTATTATCTTGTTTTAGTCTTCTTTATTCTGTAGTTAGCTAATTTGCTTAGCTTTAGATGTCGGAATGAATTGAAATAATTGCGCAATTTCACTAGGAAATCTAAAACACCCAATAAAGATTAGTTTCTTGTTGGTGTAAATACATGATGTAGCTATCAATGAAGATCAATTTTATTGAATACCTGGAAGCTTTATCCAGGAGTTTTGTTATCTATTTATGATGTTGGTCTTTTGCATGTGGTCCAAAATAGTGGTGGGCAACAAACGAACTGCATTCAGACTAATTTTTTTTTTTTTCATGTTTTTTGAATTATAAGGATTCAAACAGGAAACATTTTTCTTTTAAGAAAATCAATTTCCCATATGAAATTTTGTATTTTGAGTTTAAACATTGTGTAGCTATGTAAATTTTTCATTTCAGTAGCATAGATCTAAGACCCTTACATTATGCAGGTATGAAAAATAAGTAGTTCACAGTCAGAAAAATATTTTAGATTTACTTTCTTTGAAAAGCCATTATGTTTAGCATTGTTTTTATGTTCCAGTATTTTGCTTTTCGGCCTTTCATTATTTTTTGATAAATGTTTCATTTACTTAAAAAAGGACACTTGTTCTTCTTAATTGAAAGTGGCATTCACTTAGCCAAAAATTAAAAAATATATATATAAAGAATAAAAATTTAAAAAAATAAATAAATTTTGCTGCTGATGTCAGAATTGGCATGTATTAGCAACATTATTATATAAGATAAGCGATTTGTTTTATCTAGGAAGCACATTTTCTTCCTCTTTCCTATCTGTAGAGTCAGACCTTAAGTGAACATTTTTTGAAGGGACCTATCTCGGATTT
The DNA here is from genome assembly GCA_019925255.1 of Litchi chinensis. Lineage (NCBI taxonomy): Eukaryota > Viridiplantae > Streptophyta > Magnoliopsida > Sapindales > Sapindaceae > Litchi > Litchi chinensis. Next base: position 14,522,186 of record CM034462.1, on the reverse strand, counting down.
CCCCTATAGAGATCCGAGAGGGGCCCTCCCGATACCTTAATAGAAGTCCTTACAGTCTTCATACCGGTGATTGACGTGAAAGGGCTTCGAGGAGCAAAGTCGTAATACGTTTCCATTTTGTAAATCACTTAGAACTCATAGTGGTAAGAATTTTTTTTTTTTTTTTTTTAAATAAGTTTCGGGCAGCACAACGACTGTTTTCCGAACATTTTCAAATCTTTTCGAGTCACCTGTAAACAATTTATAAACACTTCAAATATATATATATATATATATATATATTTCTCTACTTCCAATTTGGACCTCAAGTCCACTTCGCAATCAAAACCAATCTATAACTCAAAACATTACAATCAAAACTATTTTGAATCTCAAAAATATTTAATCATGCATATAATCTCAAGTATTTACATAAAATCAAAAGTATTCGTATTATGCATATTTATGAAATATCAAATATGTACATTAATTTTTGTAGATGCAATCGTCAAGAGGGTTTGCCTAACTTTGCGTTAGAGATTGCCTGCTTTGAGCACCTGTCTCTACATTTGAAGAGGTTTTTATTCATAAAATAAACAAGAAATAGTGAGCTTACAGTAAGTGATATGCATTTCTATTCAAACTTTACTTTCAAAACTATCCTCCCAAAAATCATTTGAAAATCTAGGGTTTTTTTAATGTTTTACTCAAAACATAAATCTCATGGTTTTGTATATACCTTTATATAAATCTATTTGAAAACATAAATGCATGCATCATAAAAGTCCATTCCATAACATGTTTCATTTAAAATCCATTCATAATATAAACATAAATTTTTATAAAGAATAGTATCTTCCATAAAATATGTATCTAATGGAACCTATGTCATGTGCTGGGCAGGACAAGTCACCATCCCCAGTGGCTTTTGGACGGGACGAACCACCATCCTTGTCAACCAATATGACAATATCATAATGCTACAAACCACTACATTGCGGTAAAAATCTGTCTAGTGTAGGGTATCTGTCGTTTTCTGGGTAGACGAACCACCATCCTTAATGGCTTTTGGGCGGGACGAACCATCATTCCCATCGGCCAATATGACAATATCTTTCATAATACAGTACTTTATGACACATAGAGGACAACGCGACAAATAGGATAGACTCAATCCCCCTTCAGTTAGTAACACGCTCCCCTGACTGGACATGCCATGCGCACATAAAGTACCCCGACCAGTTTTCATTCATATCATTTCTCTTTCATTTCATAGGAAAGGCAACCATTGGTTTTGAAAATTTTCTTTTTTTTTTTTATGTTTTGAAATTTTGTTCATATGCTAAAAATAATTTACACAGAAACACATTTCTTCAAACTGTTGCTAAAAGCATATAAACATATTTGCTTCCATAATTAATGCTATAAATGTCTTAAGATAAATTCATAAAGATATTTCGTAACTAAAAATTTTCATAAATTCATTTAAATTTCAAGATACTTTAATATTCATACAAATACTTTAAAGCATGCATTTAATGATTATAAAATAATTTTACACTCACTTTGCTTAATTGCTTTCTTTCTCAAATCTTTTCTGAATATCTATATAATTCTGAATAAATAATTTTCTCAAAAATGAAATCAATATTCTTTTTCGAAGTATAAAATTATATTATTTAAAATATTTTAAAATTTTTCCAATAACAACTTAAACAGAAAACATAAAATTTTTTTTGAAATTTTTTATATGAATTCGTAATAGCCTTTTATTTTAATCGTAAAATATAATTGATAATCTATAAAATCAATTAACTCAACAATTTTATTTACTTGAAATAAATAATAAAATCTAAAATATAAATAACCATAATTCAATCAGTTTAATTAAAAATAAAATTATTCATTCACATAACTTCTTTGTTTATTTCTGGATCTAAAACGAGTTCCCTTTTGATTTTCTTATCATCCTGGATCCACCTTATTTGGATAATCGAACACCCAAAATGTTTTTCTTTTCTTTTCTTCTTCCCTTCTTCCTTCTCGGCTCCTGTTTTTCTTCATCAATTTTTTTCCTCTTCTACTGGCCAAATGACCTCTGTGTTTGTATTGCTTGTGAGAACCATATATATACACATGCCACAACCTTATCACTTCTCCCATGCACCGTCTCTTCTTCTTTATTTATTTATTTATTTTATTTTTTTTTTCTAGTTTTGTTGCCGAGCATCTTAGCCACTTCTTTTTATTTTATTTTTTTATTTTATCTTTTTTTTTTTTCGGCAGTCACCACTTATATATATATATATATATATATTTAAATAGCCATGGCCCACCACTTTAACTTTTATATATATATTTATTTCAATGGACCCCACCACTAACATTTAATTACTATTATTATATTCATTATTTAAAAAAATCACACCAACCATTTGATTTTTCTTGGCAATATATGTAATTTTTCACTTTTATCCCTTTGACCTTTTTCCTTTTAATCTAACATTCTTCATTTCTTTTAAAAATATCTTCTAATAAAATATTTATCCATAAATTCCTGTACTTCTAAAACTTGAAATGGATCAAATTGATAATAATAAATTGAATTTTAGTTTATCTCCTGGGTCTACTTAGATTGGGGCATTACATCCACTTACTCTAACATTTGCCTCCAAACTAGCTTAAATCTACAAGTTTGCCATTAGTTGGTTTGGAGATTTTTGATTGGTTGAAATATAAAATCTATTTCAATTCTAACTCATGTTATCTCATTCCAACCAAAATACTAACTAGCTTGTCTACTTGTCATCATTCTCTCTTCATGCAAGACATTTATAATCACTTGCATGCTTGTCACCATTTCACATGCCACATGTCACACTTTCATACATTCGTTCATGCATGCTTCCACTTGTCACGCCATTTTTCAAGCATTCATTCATACTTTTTGATTTTCTAAAACGTCCATGTACTTGTCTTTTACAATTCGATATAATCATTCCTTTTTTGATAATTTCTTTGGAACTAATTATATCCTAAACCTTAATAATCTCCATACCAATTTTGTATTCGAAATCATTTTCGGTCCATCCGGAAATTCTACTATAATTTAATTTCACATCCGGAAATTCTGTTAGAATTCAATCACACCTTTGGATTCGACCACTTTAAATTATTCTATTACTTTGTAAATGAAATTATCTTTGTACTTTTTGAAAAATATACTAGAATTCAATTTATTATTCGAACCATATCCGGTCCACATTGGAATTTTATCAGAATTCAACTTACCCATCCAAACTTTCCCGAGAATTTTATTAATCATTACCGAACTATTCGAGAATTTTATCAGAACTCAATTTACTTACCCGGATCTATCCGGGAGTTCTACCAAAATTTAATTGTATATTTGGGTACTTAAAATTATTTTATTACTCTATAAATACTGTATACGGTATTAAAATCAAATAGAGTACTTTCATCTTATAAATTTCGGATCACTTAAAATCTCTTCAAATAGACTTATTTTTTATCCGTCTTAGTTTCGTTTAACACTAATACTAATTCCAGAATTTTTGATTCGTGTGATCTGTTTTCCGAAAATCACTATTCATGTAGATACTATTCACACAGTAACACTATTTATCGAAAAAATTTTATTTTTCCTATAGAGAGAAAATTTTAGGTTTTACGAATCCGAAAATCACTATTCACTCGAAAATACTATCTATCGAAAATATTATTCATCGGAAAGAAATTTTATTTCTCCTAAATAGAGAAAATTTCAGGCTTCACATTCTTCCAGTGGATAAGGATCTGTTGTTTCTCTTCTCAAATAAAAAATTGTGTGAAGTGACATTTGGAAGAAAAATTGTGGCTGTTACTTTGTACCTATGACGAACTAGAATCTCAAGTACACAATATTGAATCGAGTGAACTTTGTTTTCCATGGAACCATCCTACGCTTATTAATTTACTTCAACATATTATACTTCTAACCTTCAAGCAGATTATAGATGGGTGATGTAGTTCTTGTGATGCTTACAATGTAGATGACCAAACATCTTGAAAAGCTTGGGTAGCCCTTTTTTTTTTTTTTTTTGAGAATAAAAGCCTGGTTAGTTATTAATATGTAATATGATGAAGACAAAAATCATCTCTATCGTCCATGACCATGCAGAGGACCAGTGTAGGATTGTCATATCTTAACCTTGTACTATTCAGAGTAGGATTACGTATGTTGACTTTGAATTAATGAACATCGACCATTCCTTATTTTGCTTCATATAGTACCCGATGTGCATGTATTATAGTTAAAATCCCTTGTATTTTCATTTTTATTTTTTTGTACTTTTTCTTTATTAGTAATGCATTCATATGTTTGGCATGTTTCTTAATTATTATCAAAATGAATGGTAAGAACCCTGAAAATTAGATGAAAACTTGAATACTAAGAGAATTGAAAATAACTCTTACTGCTATTATCATTCAGCATTTTGAAATGTTACTTGTATTGAAATTTCCTTAAATGGATTGATTCTTGATTAGAAATTGACTTCCAATTTCTTGAATGTAGCAGGTAGGAAGTTGCATAGTGAAAGTGTACCAAGATTCAGAAGCTCTTGTTTAGCTGAAAACTTTTCGTGGGTTAATATTGGATTAGAATAATACTGTCTTTCAACATACTTGTTCAAATGCTGGGATACAAGGTTTCAAAAAAAAAAAATGCTGGGATACTAGTTTGTCAATTGCACTGAACATATGTTGAAGATGAATAGTGGTCGATTCCTCACTTTTGTAGATTTTGGGACAACCTTTTTAGTTTAGAATTATACTTTTGTATATGGAGAATCTATATTCAGCTACTTTATTTATAATTGATATGTAATTTCATGAAATCTTCACACATTGATATGATGGACAATGTAATAATTTTAGTATTTTAACGGAATGATTTGAACCCTCTTATTCCTATATTCCTTTTTATATATTTAAAAGAATTCCAATGTTCAGAATTAGTATATAATGAAATTTGATTTTCTTTTATATATAAAAAATAACAGTCAAGGAAATTATTTATAGTTTTTAAGAATTGTAATAAATTTTTTTTATAGCATATAGAAAAAGCTATAACATAGAAAAGCTACTAATTTAATCAAATGTTTATAGCATTTCAAAAATGCAATCGAAGCACAATTATAGTATTTACAAAAACTTGTGATTGCACATATAATAGCTTTTTAGAACATCATGCATAACATTTATAAATTGCTATCAACGAGAGGAGACTTTTGATAGCATGGGCTATGATAGCATTATGTGAAATGTTATCTATTATCTATTATAGCATTCATCTCATGCTATATTATGCTAATTTTGTTGTAGTGTTAGCTTTGCTAATAAGGTAAATTTCATTTCGTCTCTATGTTTCGGGAAAATGTCAAATTTTTAACTATGTTTTGTAAATGTAACAAATTTTCTTTAAAGTTTTTAGAACAAATCAAAGTAGTCTTTTTTATCAGCCAACTGATGGTGGTGGGTAAGGGTAATTTTGTTATTTTGAATCGCAATTCAAGATCTTGCACATGTACAAGTCTGATACTTTGAAAAAAAAAAGGAAAGGAAAATTAAAAAATAATTAAATACACTAATTAAACTAACTAAATTAAAAATAATAAAATAGTAAAGAAATTAAATTTAAAAAATAAACAATTAAAAAAAAAAGAAAAAGCAAACAACTATAGATCTGGAATTCATTTAGAACAGAACAACTTCCTTTGGAAGATGAATCGACGGACACTTAACCGGTGGAGAACTAGAAGTGAACAATGACAAATGATGGCGGTAGCCAGAATGGGTGTGTGTGTGTGGGTGTGTGTGTGTGTTTGTGTGTGAAGAGTGAGAAAGAAAGAGAGAGAGAGAGAGAGAGAAAGATGAATTTGTGTGTTGTGCGAAATATTGGTATGATTTTGAAGGAGACAACGGTTTCGAAGCAAAAAACAGTTTTAAATGAGATGAGCAGTAGTAGATTGTGGGTTCGTTGTTGATCAATTTTAACAGGACCCGACCCGGATTCTCTCTAATGAACCTAACGGTCCTGCCAGACACCCCACAAGACCCTTCTGATGTCTAACTAATAAGACTTAAAAGGATGTCATAGAGCGAACTCGTAACTATAGATACTTTACTAAACATATGAATCATATCATATATTATAAATCTCGCATTCAATTTCATAAACCAATTCTCAAAATGTAATGATAATATCTCAAACATTCAAGAGTCTAAAACATGCATGCATCATTAGAATATAAAAAGTTCTACTAAATTTATTTAAATCAAAAGTGCGCATAACACATGATAAATATTCAAGCTTAATGTTTACAAAAGTAAGCAGGTAGTATCGTCGAACGTCGAGCCCACCTAGTTTGAACGCAGCGAATTGGTACCCTAATCTTTCATTCCTACACCTAGGAGGTTTTTGAAACATAAAACCTAAAACGTTATGAGCTACAAAGCTCAATGAGTGAGCGAGTGATTCTATCTAAATTTATCCTTTATAAATTTTACCTCCCGAAGATATTTTTGAAAAGATTTTTCTTTAAAACAATTTATTTAAAAAAAAAAACCTGGGTTTTATGAAATCATTTTTAAGTTCTAAAAATTTTCATAAAGTGCTAAAATAATTTTACAGTTTTCTAAAATGTTGCCAAAATATTTTCTTTCTAAAATCTGCTTCTAGGTGGTACGCTTTCTCTTTCTAAAATCTGCACTAATGGGGAACCCAAGGGAAGCTATAACCACATGAATGAGTAGACTAGCTCCGCTCAGTGTGGGGGGTCACGTGGCGTAAAGCTAGTGTCGTACACTGTGACAAAACTATAAAGACATCCCGCTACTACGTGGCGGAACTACCATTGCATACCTTGTAGCAAGATAATATCCCACAAGTGTAGAGAGTAACTCGATAGATATAACAGACCTGATCCTCTTGATGTTAGCAGGACTAGCTCTCCCAACACTTACCATACACTGCGGGGTATACTGATCAGGTCTAAAACTAGAAGATCTATCTATCTATAAGCTTGGGTCGTCCACTAGTCTTTGAAAACTTTTTCTCTTTCTATAATTTAAATCATATTTATCTTTCATGCTATAAACATAAGAAATGTTAAAATGATGCGAACCACATTATAAATAAACTATTAATTCTCGTACCAGAGTATAAAATATTTATAAGCTAAAACGAATAATAAAAAGCTAAAACTTATTTCATAATAAACTGAAAATCATTTAATAAGATGTTTGCACACTCACAGCTTGCTTCCCAATCTAATTGCAGCTTCTGCTCTAGCAACCTTCTCAACTCACTTCTTCACCTACACTTAATCATAAATGAAATATTTACTTAGCTCGCAGGACATTACAACTTCTATTATCTCTATGACTTATAATCTCAACCAAGATGCTTCGGACTATATTTCACTGCCAATTCAGCTCGAGCTGCGAGCTCGCACCTCAGCTCGCCCAGCTCATCCCTCTCAGCGAGCTCTCACTTTAATCAGCTCAGCCCGAATTGCGAGCATTCATCATAGCAAGCTCGCTCAACTCACTTTCTCAATGAGCTGCTTCTTTCTTCTAGCTCAGCCCGGTCCATGAGCACTGCTCAGCTTGCAAAGCCTTAATACAACTCGAACTGGTTCAATGAAGAGTGATGGGCATTGCCCCAACTTGCTCTTTGCGAGCTCGCTCCTCAGGTGATCGGTGCTAAATGAGGCTATTGGTATCACCCAGCTTGTACCTAGTGAGCTCCAACCCTACTCACGCATTCTCACTTTTAACACTCCTTTTTCCATATTTTTTATTCTTACAAACACTAACACAACTCAACCTCACTTCACATATATTTATTCAATAATATTTCACCTGACTCTTCCCATCAACCCAAGTCACGACCTCTACAATTTCTTAACTAAAAACTTAATGTCCTAGGTAATAATCAAACTACTTTAATCAATATTTTATTAGCTTCATTCACTCAAATTAGGTTGCAACACCATAGCAGGTTGTGCGATAACACTTACACATTCTAAACCACAATTAAATTCCTCTAGATCAACATTGATTCCCAGCTACATTACTCACCAAATTCCTTCCTTGACCTTTTGCTTTGCTTCTCTATTTGCTTACTACCTTAAATCACCAGATCTACATACAAAAACCTCGTTAAACACTTGCAAACTAAAAGCTGTTCTCGATAGCTTTCTCACTAACGTAAAACCATAAAACTTACTCTTACCACTTAGATCTTACTAGATTTGGTTCCTAAATCTGTTCTTCACCTTCCAGTAACTTGATTTCCTTCGAAAATGATAGAAATCTGGCTCAGAACAGTCGTTACCCTCAATTTCTGTTTCCTGCTCTTGTTGCCGACAACTTTCTCTCTCTCCCTTTAGATTTTTCTCCAACTCTCTCGTTCTCTCTCTTTTTCATGGTAATCTCTCATCACACACACACACACACACACCCCTATTTATAGGCATGGGTGAAGCTCACTTTTCACTCTTAAATTCTTTTAAAATTACGATTTTACCATATTCTAGAGGATTCTTCATTTTTCCCCGATGCCCTTGTCCTTTCCCTTTATTTACGATTCTGCCATTCTTAATAAAAATATTTTATTTTTACCAATTTTATCTCAATTTTTATATTTTAAATTTACTCACAATCCTTCTAGAAACTCTATAAAAATTAAATTTTACCTCCGAACACTTTAAAAATCCTTTTTATTATTTTACAAATAAAAATTATCTTATTCCGTGCATGGGTACAGTACAAACTCGAAAGAGAGTGTTACAATTCTTCCCCCCTTATAAAAATTTCTTCCCCGAAATTTACATATCATACTGAAACAGATAGGGGTATCTCTGGTACATTTAGTCTTCGAGCTCCCAAGTAGCTTCTTCTACCTCATGATTCTTTCTCAATATCTTTAATAAAGAAATAACCTTACTGTGCAAGACTTGCTATCTACGATCTAATATCTACACTGGATACATGACATATGCTGAAGAATGAGCTTCTTCCATGATCTCTCTTTTTAGATAACTAATATTCGGCATGCATAAACGCTGACCCAGCATCATTGTATCATCTTCCCTGATTATGAAATTTGTCCTGCGTCATTCTTCAACTTCCTTTCTAAGCTTTATCAACTGGGGATTTTGCCATTGCTGTTCCCTTATCTAATCTACTAAAATAGGGCGAACATAGAAAGCAGCTAATAGAATCCCTAAGTCTGCCATGCCTAACCAGATTCCCAACGACCTCAATTCCACCAGAAGTGGAAGATATACTGTCCTTAAATGAGTTAAAGAACTCGCAGGTCGCCTGCTTAAAGCATCTACCACTACATTGGCTTTTCCGAGGTGCTATTCTATCATACAATCATAATCCTTAATTAACTTTAACCACCTCCTTTGTCTCATATTTAGTTTTTTCTGAGTGAACAGATACTGTAGACTTTTATGATCTGTAAAGATCTGACAAGGGACGTTATAGAGGTAATGCCTTCAAATCCGCAGTGCAAATATTACTGCTGCGAGCTCTAGGTCATGGGTAGGGTAGTTTTGCTCGTGCTTTTTTAGTTGCCTAGAAGCATATGCTACAACTTTACCATTCTGGATTAGAACACACTCTAAACTTTGTCTTGAGCCATCACTGAATATCGTAAATCCATCTTCCCCCGTTGGTAAAGTCAACACTAGACCTAATGTCAATCTTCTTTTCAGCTCGTCGAAACTCTATTGGCAGGCATTTGACCACTAAAACCTTTCCTCTTTTCTGGTCAAGCAGGTCAGTGGGGCTGCTATCTTGGAAACCCATCTACAAATTTTCTGTAGTAACCTACCAATTCGAGGAAACTCTTAACCACAGTAACATTAGTAGGTAGTCTCTAACTTATTATCGCTTCTATTTTCTAGGGATCCACACTGATTCCTTTAGCTGATACTATATGACCTAGGAAAGTAACACTATTTAGTCAGAATTGGTATTTGCTGAACTTTGCATATAGCTGGTGCTCTCGTAGGGTCTACAATACGATCCAGAGATGCTCTGTATGCGTCTCATAGCTGTCTAAATGCACCAAAATATTATCGATGAATTCTATCACGAACTTGTCCAAATACGACCTGAAGATCATATTCATCAAGTCCATAAAAGCTGCTAGGGCATTAGTCAATCCGAATGACATAACTAGAAACTCATAATGCTTATATCTGGTCTTAAAGGCAGTTTTTGGAATGTCCTCTTCGTGAATCTTAAGCTAATGATAACTTGACCTCAGATCGATCTTCAAATATACTCTGGATCCTTGTAGCTAATTAAATAAATCATCGATTTATGGGAGCAATTACGGATTCCGTATCGTCACCTTATTTAGTTGTCTATAATCGATGCATAGCCTTAAACTCCCATCCTTCTTCTTGACGAATAACACTGGAGTCCCCCATGGAGAATGGTTGGGTCGTACGAACCCTTTATCCAACAATTCTTCTATCTGCACTTTCAATTCTTTCAATTTTGTTGGAGCCATTCTATATGGCGCGATGAAGATCAGCGTAGTTCCCAGAATCAAATCTATCTCGAATTCCATTTCCCGATATGGAGGTAAATCTATAAGATTCTTTGGGAATACATCTGGAAAGTCTTGGACCACTGGATATCTTCTAATCTCACTCCATCGTACCTCTCTTCCACTGCATAGGCTAAGTATCCTTGGCATGATTTCTTGAGCATCTTGCTAGCCTCCATTGTTGATATGATACTAGAAGGAAGCAATTTCTGTTTTCCACGGAAAATAACATCCAACTCCCTGTCTTTATGAAATCTAACTTCTTTTCAGAAACAGTTCACTCAGGGATGATGCATGGACAACCAATCCATTCCTAATATAACATTGGAGTCATGGATGTCCAATACAATCAGATTCGTCAGGAACTCTCTACCTTCAATGACTACTATACTCCCCCGGAATACTCTCTTTGCTTGAAGGGAATCCCCCGTAGGGATGGACACTACCATGCTACAATCTAGGGGTTCCGGTTCAATACCACTCATTTTAGCAAACCTTCTAGACACAAAAGAATGGGTAGCCCCAGGGTCTACAAATGCATAGACATCGCAATCGAAAATGGAAACGATACCTGTCACGACCTCCGGGGTAGTGTTTGCATCCTGTTGAGTCATCGCGAAGACTCTCATCTGAGTACGAGGTCCACCTAGCTGGCCCTTAGATGGTGCACCTCTACCTGATGCTCTACTAGGTTGGTCGAAACTAGTGGTCCCTCTAGCTTTGGAGCCCCTTTGATCAAGTCCCCAACCTCCACTAGCCTATCTTGGTGCTGCAAACCTAATCTCCGGTCTAGCGGCTGAAACTATATTCGGACAGTCTTTCATAAAATGGCCCTCCTGTTCGTATCTATAACATCCGATGCTATCTCTAAAGCATTCGCCTAGATGCATCCTTCCGCAGTTCTTGCACACAGGTCAGTTATTCCAAATCTGATTGCTGCTTTCGGAGCCTATTGATTGCTTTACAGAGTCCTGATTGGATTGTGTCCTTTGACATGATCTACAACTTTTTAATCCAGCAGACGATTCTCCGCTCCTTGTGAACTTATTAGGTCCTCCTAAGAAATTACCTATCCAACCGCGCTTTTAAATTGTCTTCCTTGGCCTCGACATAGCTTCAATACTTTTTTCTACTCTGACGGCTGCCTCTACTAACTCTCCGTACTGCGTATGGACAGCTGAAGCCATATAAGCTCTGTTCTTCGGATTTATGCCTGCTACAAATCTCTTGGCCTTCTGTTCTTCATCGTTTGCTATGAAAGACACTACGTAAACCAACTCTAAAAATCTTCGTTCGTAATCTGCTACTGATGAGTTGCCTTACTCTAGCCTGAAGAATTCTTCAATCCTAGTGTCCTAGTAACTCCTGAGATAGAATTTATCCAATAATTCTTGCTTGAATAGTGCCCAGGATACTCCGACTACGTTTCATCTCTGGATGGCCTTCCACCAGTCTTTAGCTTTGTTTTTCAGTAGGAAGACAGAGAATGCTACCATCTGATCCTCGGAGCAACCCATGACTTAAAAATCTTCTCATTAGTCTCTAACCATGATAGTATGCGTTCCGGATCGCCGGTCCCATTGTAAGGCTTGACACCCAATTTTTGAACGCATTTAATGGAAACCCCTGTCTCTCGCAGCTGATGAAATGCCACTGCCAAAACTTAAGCCAGCTGTTCTACATTCAAATTCCCAACTACTGGCTCTGCAGGTCATGAAGGTCTTGCTTGGATCTGATCTACATGCACGTTGACAGACTCGTCAACGTGTCTTCCCTCTGGTGTGGGTACCTGAGCAGCTGCTCTTCTAGTAGATGGCGACCTCGACGACGCATGATTCTGTGAAATTTAATCATAAAATACATGAAATGGATGTTAAAATCATAATATCAAAACTTTAGGTAGGTTTTGAAAAATTTTAGCTGAAAACAAACGTTCAAAAAATCTTTTACTCGAAATTTTCTAAAACTTTGGCTTTTATACCAAATTGACAGGACCTGACCCGGATTCCTTCTAATGAACCCGGCAGTCTTGACGGGCACCCCATGAGACCCTTTTAATGTTTAACTAATAAGACTCAAAAGGATGTCGTGAAGCGAACCCGTAACTATAAATATTTTACTAAACATATGAATCATATCATATATTATAAAATCTCGCATTCAATTTCATAAACCAATTCTCAAAACGTAATAATAATATCTCAAACATTCAAGAGTCTAAAACATGCATGCATCATTAGAACATAAAAAGTTCTACTAAATTTACTTAAATCAAAAGTGTGCATAACACATGATATTCAAGCTTAATGTTTACAAAAGTAAGCAGGTGGCATCGTCGAACATCGGGCCCACCTAGTTTAAATGCAGCGAACTGATACCTTGATCTTTCGATCCTGCACCTGGGAGGTTTTTGAAACATAAAACCAAAAACGTTATGAGCTATAAAGCTTAGTGAGTACGCTAGTGGTTCTATCTAAAGTTATCCTTTATAAAATTTTACCTCCCGAAAACATTTTTGAAAAGATTTTTCTTTAAAACAATTTATTTAAAAAAAAAACTTGGGTTTTATAAAATCACTTTTAAGTTCTAAAAGTTTTCATAAAGTGCTAAAATAATTTTACAGTTTTCTAAAATGTTGCCAAAATATTTTCTTTCTAAAATATGCTTTTGGGTGGTATGCTTTCTCTTTCTAAAATCTGCACTAATGGGAACTCAAGGGAAACTATAACTACATGAACGGGTAGACCAGCTCCACTCAATGTGGGGGTCACGTGGCATAAAGCTAGCATCGCACACCGTGACAAACTACAAAGACATCCCGCTATTATGTGACGAAATTACCATCGCACACTGTATAGCGAGATAATAACTCATAAGTGTAGAGGGCGACTCGACAGACATGAAAGAATCGATCCTCCCGATATTAACAAGACTAGCCCTCCCAACACTTGACATACATTATGGGATATACCGGTCGAGTCTAAAGCTAGAAGGTCTATTTATCTATAAGCTTGGGTCGTCCATTAGTTTTTGAAAACTTTTTCTCTTTCTATAATTTAAATCATATTTCTCTTTCATGCTATAAACATAAAAACTGCTAAAATGATGCATAATACATTATAAATAAACTATTTATTCTCATACTAGAGTATAAAATATTTATAAGCTAAAAAGAATAATAAAAAGCTAAAATTTATTTCATAATAAATTGAAAATCATTTAATAAGATGTTTACACACTCATAGCTTGCTTCCTAATCTAATTATAGCTTCTGCTCCAGCGACTTCCTCATCTCACTTCTTCACCTACACTTAATCACAAATGAAATATTTACTTAGCTTGCAGGACACTGCAATTTCTATTATCTCTATGACTTATAATCTCAACCAAGATGCTTTGGATAGGATTTCGTTGTCAGTCCAACTCGAGCTATGAGTTCGCACCACAACTCATCCAACTCATCCCTCTCAATGAGTTCTCACTTCAACTAGCTTAGCCTGAATTACAGGCATTCATCTCAGCGAGCTCGCTCAGCTCACTTTCTTAGTGAGCTGCTACTTTCTTATGGCTTAGCCTGGTCTATAGGCCATGCTAAGCTCGCAAAGCCTTAATCCAGCTCGAACTAGTGCGATGAAGAGCGACGAGTATTGCCCTAACTCGCTCCTTACAAGCTCGCTCCCCAGTCAACCAGCGCTGAATGAGGCTAATGGTATCACCCAGCTCGCACCCAGCGAGCTCTAACCTTACTCATGCATTCTCACTTCTAACACTCCTTTTTCCAGATTTTTCATTCTTACAAACACTAACAAAACTCAACCTTACTTCACATATATTTATTCAACAATATTTCACCAGACTCTTCCTCTCAACCCAGGTCGCGACCTCCACAATTTCACAAGTGAAAACTTAACATTCTAGGCAATAATCAAACTACTTTAAATTATCATTTTATCAACTTCATTCACTCAAATCAGGTCGCAACACCACCGTAGGTTGTGCGACGACACTTACACACTTTAAACCGTAATTAAATTGCTCCAGATCAACATTGATTCCCAGCTACATTACTTACCAGATTCCTTCCTTGACCTCTTACTTTGCTTTTCTACTCGCTTACTGTCTTAAATCACTAGATCTATATACAAAATCCTCATTAAACACTTACAGACCAAAAGCTGTTCTCAATAGCTTTCTCACTAATATAAAACCATAAAACTTACTCTTATCACTTAGATCTTGTCAAATCTGGTTCCTAAATCTATTCTTCACCTTCCAATAGCTTGATTTCCTTCGAAAATGACAAAAATCTGGCTTGGAACAGTCGCTACTCTCAATTTTTGTTTCCTACTCTTTTTGCCGACAACTTTCTCTTTCTCTCGCTAGATTTTTCTTCAACTCTCTCATTCTCTCTGTTTTTCACAGTAATCTCTCATCACACACACACACACACCTATTTATAAGTGTGGGTGAAGCTCGCTTTTCACCCTTAAATTCTCTTAAAATTACGATTTTACCATATTCTAGAGGATTCTTCCTTTTTCTTCTATGTCCTTGTCATTTCCCTTTATTTACGATTTTACCATTCTTAATAAAAATATTTTATGTTTACCAATTTTTCCTTAACTTTTATAATTTAAATTTACTCTCAATTCTTTCGAAAACTCTATAAAAATTAAATTTTACCTCCGAACACTTTAAAAATCCTTTTTATTATTTTACAAACAAAAATTATCTTGTTTTGTATATGGGTACAGAACAAACTAGGGAGAGGGTGTTACAAATTTGGGTTCTCAAATTCTTCCTCGTATGGGTTCAAAGATGAACCATTTGAAAATGAACCTACATTTTGTTTTTCGGTTTTTAAACCCAAACTTTGACAATATAGGTAGATCATCAATGATTTGGTTTCAAAAACCATATCATAAAATGATGATTTGGTTTTTGAAACCAAATTCATTTTGTTTTTTGTTTTTTGTTTTTTTTTAATGCGGTGGATATATGTGGGTAGGTGGTGACAACGTATAAGGGATGGATGATATAGGTTTAGAGATGATCATTCGGGTTTGAAAACCTAGATCTTCAAAGGTTGAAGATCTAGGTTCGGACCTTAATTTTCAACTTTCTTTTTCAATTTTTCTTTTTCCAACTTTCAAATTTTTCTTTTTGTTTTTTCTTTTCCAAAAGGGTTTTGAACCCAGATCTTCAACTTTTAAAAAAAAAAAAAAAAAATTCTTTTTTTATTCAACTTTTCATTTTTATTTCAAAGGTTGAAGTCTTAGGTTCAAACTTGAATGTTCAACCATTTTTTTTCCAAATTTTTTCTTTGTTAATTGAACTTTCAAATTTTTCTTTTTTTCAAAATTTGAAGGCTTGAGTTCAAACCTGGATGTTCAACTTTTTTTTCTCAATTTTTTTTCTTTTTTTTTCAGACTTCTAATTTTTTTTTTCAAAGATTGAATATCTAGGTTTGAACCCAGATCTTCAAAGGTTGAAAATTTGGGCTCAAACCCAAATCTTTAACTTTATTTTCAAATTTATCTTTTTTTCTCAAAAAATTTTAATTTTTTTCTTAATTTGTCTGCACAAATCTCTATTGTTGATAATTGTAATGAACTGTAGCAATTTTTATTTTCTATTGATTTTTAATTTTTTAATTTAAAATTTTAATTTGCAAATGTATTTTTATTTAATTTTTAATTTTTAAATGGTGATGTGTCAATTAATGATTGGTGTAAATTTGTTTAATTTTTCTTTTTTTTTTGAATTTTGTATGATGCATGCCGAATTTTCTTTGCTTGATAAGTGAGGACAAAATGGTCATTTTAAGATTGACTAATGATAGGGATACATTTGACTTTTTGCATGTTTTGCTATGTTTGATCGTTAAATTATTGGTCAGAGGGATTAATTTGATTTTTTTTGGAAACTATAGGGAAGATTTGGTGTGTTTTTAAAGCATAGTTAAAATTTTGATATTTTCCAACAATATAGAGATGAAAATTAAATTTATCCTTGTTAATACTCAAGCCCATAAAATTTCAAAATATAATTCAGGATTGGAGCTTGTAGGTTCAAACCAACAACAAAAAAAGTGTTCGGTGTTTCTTAAAGTTACTAGATACATCTATATTAGCACAAAAACTTTTGAAAGTTCATCTATAATCAATATGGGAGATGAGTTATTGTTTATTAGGTTTTGTTTGGTATGCTAGATTGGACAAAATAAAATTAGATGAGATTGTATAGGATAAGATTGGATGAGTTATTATCTATAAGACCTTGTTTGGCACACTAAATTGTTTATATGGTCTTATTTGGTACGTGAGATTGGACGAAATAAGATTGGATGAGATTTGATAAGAGAGGATTAGATGAGATATAATAAATATTGTAACATGCTTGATGCAGTTATAATTTGATTGAATTTGACTAAAGTAACTTAATATTAAATTAAATTAAATTCAAAATATTTGATTTATTTTTAAGTAGATTTAATGCAAATAATAAATAATAAAAATACAAATTAATTAAATATAATATATTTTGAAATTAATATTAAAAGTTTTTAATTCATGAAACTGTTTTAAATAAATTTATAATTTTAAATATATTTAATATTATATTTATTAAAATTTATTAAAAAAACATTAAAAAAAAATCCTATATAAGTGGGATTTCTTAAACTCACCAATATGAGTTTTAAAAATCCTACTCTTGTAGGATTTCTTGTAAGGCTCGCTTAGGTTTGGAAAGGAAAACTTCCCTTTCCTTACTAGGCCCAAACAGTGGACTTTTACTTATTTAATTAGAGATCTTTGTATGGAGGGTAGAATTATGGAAGCCATTAGGCTGCTTAAGAACATGGTTGCCTTTGGTTGTAGGCCTAATGCAATCACATATGTGACTTTGATTCATTGGCAATGTTGAATGGGCAATACAATTATTGCCCTTTAGCTACATGAGCTACTGGTTAATGGAGATTATAAATATGGGCTTGATTGTAAGTTGGAAGTTGTTTGGTATGGAAATATGATTGATGGTCTTTGCAAAGATGGTTTATAGATAAAGCAAAACAACTCTTTCTGGAAATGAAAGACAAGGGAATCTTTTTAGGAAATCACAAATTTCAACCTCCTATTAAAATTTTCAATTGTCATATTGATGAACTATGTAAATCTACGATGACCGAAATGGCTTAAGAGTTATTTCATAGATTACCTCAAAATGACTTAGACCCATATGTAGTAACATTTAACATCATGATCAAAGGGCTTGGTAAAAAAGAAGAGTTAGAAAAGGCAAACTCTTTGCTATAGGATTTGGAGAAAAATAGTTGTCTTCCAAATGTAGTCTCATTTGATGCATTTTTGCATAGTTTCATCCAAAACAATAAGAGATCATGTAACACATTCTCCTGAGTTATATTGTATCCATGTGCGGAATAAGATAATTTTTGTTCATAAAATAATAAAAAAGATTTTTTTAAGTGTTTGAAGGTAAAATTTAATTTTTATAGAGTTTCCAAAATGATTTGGAGTAAATTTAAATTTTAAAAGTTGAGGGGTAATAGGTATAAATAAAAGATTTTTATAAGAATGACAAAATTGTAAATAGAGAGAAATGACAAGGACATTAGAGAAAAGTGAAGAACTTTTTAGAATCTAGTGAAATCGTAATTTTAAGAAAGTTTAAGGGTAAAAAACTAGCTTGACCCACACCTATAAATAGGTAAGTAGGGTGAGTATGTTAGCAGAAGAGAGAAAAATCTAGAAGAAAGAGAAAGGGAGAGAGTTGTCGGTAGAAAATGAGGTAGATTTGCAACCATATCTAGTCGATTTCCACCGTTTTGAAGGGCGATCAAGCTGTTGGGAGGTGAAGGACGGATTTAGAAACCAGATTTGGTAAGAATCAGCTAGTAAGATCCAGTGTTCATAGTGTTCTTTTAAATGAAAAATCTATCAAGAACTATCAGTAGGCTGCATTTGTTTCTAATGAGATTTTGTGCATAGATTTGGAGATTTGAGATAGTAAACGAGTGGGAAAACAAGGCAAGAAACTGAGGAAGAATCTGGTAAGTAATGTAGCTAAGAAACGATGTTGATCTGAAGTTGTGTAATTATGATTTATGATGTTTAAGTGTCGTCACACAACCTACTGAGGTGTTGCGACTTGGTTTTGAGTGATGAAACTGTTAAAATGTTGTTGATTAGTATATATAAATGTGAAATGAGGTCGGGGTGTGTTAATGATTGTGTAAAAATGTAAAAATCTGGAAAAAAGAAGTGTTATAAATGAGTTTGCATGAGTCTAGGCAGGAGCCTGCTAGGTGTGAGCTAGATGATGCCAGCAGCCTTAGTCAGCGTTGGTCGACTGGGGAGCGTGACAGAACCCTTCCCAGACCTTATCTAAGCTCTTGTCTGGAGGATCCTACCGGGCACTTCAACGGACTCATCAAACCCGACTTGTCAGATCGAAGACATCCGAGAAGCGAACCCTAACTTCTTCTCTGGTTTACTCGTTAAAACTTAGTGATTTGAATTTTCTGTAACTGGTTAGGAGTGATAAAATTTTTCGCTTTTCTATTTCAAATACTTTTTATAAAATTTTCGGTAGCATAACGACTGCGTTTTTGATAAAACCAAAATTTCACCTGTAATGAAAATACACTTCAACTATATCTGATCACCTCCCAACTTCTTTATTCACAATTTCCATAATATAAGCAACTTTTAATACAATGTATAATCATATATCATATGAAAATATAAGAACCATTAAATATTTACAACATACAGTTCTAATTACATGTATATCTCAAAAAAATAATATAATCAATACATTACAAAGTTCAAATAATATAATGTCATGGAGACTCGGCCCACCTACACAAACGCAAAACAATGTCGATGTCTCATCCGGCGGTGACACGCAATGAAACTAAATAAGCTACAAAATAAACAATAAGTTAGTGCAACAAAGATATATATAATATCACATACATTAACATAGTCATTTACTATTTATTCAAGTTTTACAATTTCTTTAAAAACCCCCATGTATATCCTTTAAACATTCTAACCATCACGGGCGATTTTAACTAACGCCAACGTGAAGCTTACTGAGGTATCTCAACCACTACGTTACGGAATTTACTACATCGTACGTAGGGCGCTAAATCTTATCACTGAGCAACTACAATGCGGTTTTTTCTGCATCGCAAGTGTAGTGCTAAAACTCTAGGCAACTACGAGCGGAATTTACTGCATCGCTTCGTAGCGCTAATTGTTAATTAACCAACTACGTGCGGAATTTTCTGCATCGCAACGTAGCGCTTATATTTTCTAGGAAACTAAGCAACTACGGACGGAATTTTCTGCGTCGTCAAGTAGCGCTAACTCTCATAAACTCTTAAGGTATATACATGGGTTTTATAATCACTTTCTTCAATTGCAAAAGCACAAAACTCACTAGTTTTACATCTTCTGAAAACTTTCTCATTTTACTCTTTCTATAACAACTTAGTATTAGTTTCTAGTACAATATAGATTCCATAGGAATCTATATGCTTAACTTGAACATTAACATTGAAAATCCTTTTCATTTTCATTTCTTACTTAGTTACAATATCCATTATGAATAATCATGAATTGATATAGAATTTAAACACTCATAAGTGGCGAACCACTTACCTTAAGGCCGCGTCAAGCGTCTCGACGAGGCTCCTGGACGCCGCTCACGCGCTCGTCACCTACACAACATGATCTCATCATTACTATTAACAAAAACCTTCATTTCTCAACTATATGCTAGGAATTCCCAACTATACCCAATTCTCTCTATATAGCTCCTAACTCGTTTCTAAATCAACCGAGACTCTCAAATCCCGATTTTTGTGGAAAAGTTTTAGTTTTGGACCCCTAGGGATATACCCACACGGTCCGTTTACTTGTCGGAGGCTTAAAACGAAAAATCACAATTTTATTTAAAATGGACAGCCCTTGACAGAACAGACGATAACCTGCTGCTCGGGGCTCCGTTTTCCTTTGTTCTTTTTCCTATGGCTCACTTATATCACATTCTAGTCACACGACAAATTTCATTGAGAAATATTATCGTTTGCTATGTCAAATCTAAGAAAAACGTCCGTTTTGGACACTTTCGGGCGCAATTTAATGCACGTTTTGTAAACTCTTGGTTTCGGATTAGCGACACTAGTTTTTCTTCCACAACTAAGCTTCATTTAACTAATAATGACTAACTAAACTCATTTCATGGCATAAAAATTGCATTAAGCTAACCGTTTCACTTCTCAGAGCTCTAACGGCACTATATTGTGCATAACTTGCACAATTTTTATCGGATTCGATCCGTTCCAAAACCTATGGTTTTCTATGGTTCCTAGGCATCATTTGAGGTGTAGAACACCCCAAATAAGCCAAATATGGTCAGGTCTCCTCTAGCTCAAATTTGAGCTCGGGTTCACCAACATTGTCAGATTTTCCCCTTTTGCAACTCTAACTCTCCTCTAACTTTTCCAACCTCTTTAAGACTTGAAATTGGTTTCAAAACCATCTAATTTCAAGGTCTAACTACTGCCCTTCAAGTCTCTAATACATACATAAATTTAACTTGGTCATTAGAGTGCTCAAAATTCACTCAAAACTTTTCTCAATCACTTGGTGTGCATAAAACACCATTTTCGGTTCTATTTTGAGGGAGGGTATGACAGCCCTTATACATCATTTTAAGGCAGCAATTACACACAAAAACCCATCCTTCAAGAGTCTATTTCAATTACATAAAGTTCTCTCAAAGATTAAAAGCATTCTAATCACATAAATCAACAAAATTCTGCATCAACTTCTCAGCAGCACTGCTGAAATTTTCAGCAAGAAAAGATTGAGAAACTTGATTTTCTTACTTGGTTCTTTGTTTGGGGAGTTGAGAGAGACTTACTAGGGACCCTAAGAGGTGGATTGAGGGGATGGAAGGCTGGTTGGGAGGTTCTTTCTTCCCTGGCCGACCAGCTCGCTGCACCCCGTCGCGATTCTGTTCTAGCTCGCGTCTGGTGCTGTTTTGCTTGCTGTTTTGCGTGCGTTTTGCACGACCAGACCTTCACCTCTCCTTCTTCTGCTCGTCCTCTTCCTTTGCTGCCCAGATGCTGCAGTTTTACGGCCTCAGATCCCCCTCACGCGAGCTGTTCTGCTCAAACTCGCGACCTGTCCTTCGCGCGAGCTGCTGGCGCGCTGGATCTGCTTCTTGCTCGACTTCTTTGCTTGTTCTGGACTGTTTCTGCTGCTCAAGACTTCTTCTTGCTTACTGGTTGCTTCTCTTCTCTTTTCTGGTTCTCCTCTCACAGCAGCAGCTACTCTTTTTCTTTCTCTCGCGATTCTTCTCGATTTTTCTTTATCTCTCGGCTGTGACTTGAATGGTTTGTGAATTTGCTGAAACAATTTCAGCTTAAGCTTGTTATTTAGACTAATCAACTTCTCATAATTCCATCTTGCCCCAACTCTCTTTAATTTCACTCCAATCTCATCTCTTTTCTTTGTTTCTCATATTAGCCCATTATTTTGCTTCCAAGTTAGCTTTCATCGTTTAATTTACTTCTCGTTTCGTTAGAATTTATTTTACAAACGCTAAGCTTATTTCATTTACCTTGACTCTCTCTTTTAATCGAATTTTAATTCGATTATCCTTTACTAAAATCTTAGATTTCCTAACTTGGATTTTCATTGGGACGTTACTAAACTTTTTAATACGACGAATTTCGTCGTTTTCTAAATGAATAAATTTCGGAGGCTATGAAATTAAATCAATTAAACGTAGAGAGTTATATATTATCTCTCTAACTTAATTTCTAACGTTGGGACTTTAGAAGTCGGAGCTAGAAGTTTACAGAGCGAGCTCGCAAAAGTGCGAGCTGGACAATGCCCTTTGCTCTCCATCACACCAGTCCAAGCTTGACTAAGGCTGTACAAGCTGAGCAGGGCTTGTAGACTAAGCTAAGCTAGAAAGAGGTAGCAACTTGCTAAGAGAGCGAGTTAAGCGAGCTCACTAAGATGGATAATGCTTACAAGCTAAGCTGAGTGGGGCAAAGTGAGAGCTCACTGAAAGTGATGAGCTGGGCGAGCTAGGGTGCGAGCTTGCAGCACGAGCTGGACTGGCAGTACTACAGTCCCCTACAGCTCGAATGAAATAATAAGTTATAGAGATGATAGAAAAGACCTAAGGATGGAAGTGTTCTACGAGTTAAGTGAATTTTTCATTGTGGCTAAGTGTAGGTGAACAGATGAGCTGAGAAGGTTGTTGAAGTAGAAGTGATTCAAGTAGAATAGAAGCAAGTTATGAGTGTGCAAATGTTTTATTTAATGATTTTCTGTTCATTATGAAATCGGTTTTAGCTTTTTATTATCATTCATTTTAGCTTATAAATATTTTTATATTCTAGCATGAAAATCAATCATTTAGTTGTAAGATAGTATGCAATATTTTTAGTACTTAATTATTTATAGCATGAAAGAGAAAATTGATTTGAATTATGGAAAGAGAAAACGATTTCCAAAGACTAGTAGAACAACCCAAGTTTATAAATAGATAAACTTTCTAGCTTTAGACCCGGTCGGTTTACCCTGTAGTGTATGACAAGTGTTGGGAAGGTTAGTCCTGCTAACATCGGGCGGATCGAGTCTATCAGGTCTGTCAAGTCGCCCTCTACACTTGTAGGGTATTATCTTGTTATACAGTGTACGATGGTAGTTCTACCACTTAGTAGCGAGATGTCTTTGTAGCTTTATCACGGTGTACGACGTTAACTTTACACCACGTGACCCCCTCACATTGGGTGGAGCTAGTCTATCCGTTCATATAGTTGTAGCTTCCCTTGGGTTTCCTATTAATACAGATTTTAGAAAGAGAAAGCATACCACTAAAAGTAGATTCTAGAAAGAAAATATTTTGTAAACATTTTAGAAAACTATAAAATTATTTTAGCATTTTATGAAAACTTTTAAAACTTAAAAGCGATTTTATAAAACCTAGTTTTTTTTCGAGATAAATTATTTTAAAGAAAAATGTTTTCAAAAACCTTTTTCGGTAGGTCATTTTAGAAAAGAATTACTTAAATAGAAACTCATATGCACTCACTGAGCTTTGTAGCTCATAATGTTTTTGTTTTATGTTATAAAAACCTCTCAGGTGCAGGAATGAAGAATCAAGGTATCAGTTCGTCACGTTCAGACTAGGTGGGCCCAACATTTGACAATGCTACATGCTTACTGAGCTTTGTAGCTCATAATGTTTTTGTTTTATGTTATAAAAACCTCTCAAATGCAGGAACGAAAAATCAAGGTATCAGTTCGTCACGTTCAGAGTAGGTGGGCCCAACATTTGACGATGCTACATGCTTACTTTTGTAAACATTAAGCTTGGATATTTATCATGTGTTATGCGCACTTTTGATTTAAATAAATTTAGTAGATTTTTTTTTATGTTCTAATGATGCATGCATGTTTTAGACCTTTGAATGTTTGAGATATTATTATTACAACTTGAGAATTGGTTTTTGAAATTGAATGCGAGATTTTATAATATATGATTTATATTTTTAGCGAGGTATTTATAGTTACGGGTTTGCTCCACGACATCCTTTTGAGTCTTATTAGTTAGACATCAGATAGGTCTCGTGGGGTGCTCAGTAGGATCGCTAGGTTTAGAGGGAATCCGGATCGGGTCCTGTCAGATCGTTAGCGATTGAACTTATTCACAAAATGGCGAAGAGAAATGTGATTCCAGATGCATCCATAGTTTCTGTAGTAATGAGGGGCATACCCACAATTGGATTAATTAAATTTACTAAGCTAGTCATTAAGTTTTAAATATATAAATTCGCTGCCACGTCGAATAGAATAGCGTTTATGGTTGAGGTTTGCAGCTTGTTGTCTTATCCTTTTTTAGCAATTCAATATATTAAAAAAAAAGAAAAAATTCCAAATTCAAGCACAAACAAATTGATCCTTTTTTAGCAATTAGATATATTAAAAAAAAAGAAAAAATTCCAAATTCAAGCACAAACACATTGATCCTTGGATGGTTGTTTAGCCTTTCCTTCTAGCGTGAGGCATGGTTCAATTCCTTTTTGTCTCATAAATTTATTATTATTATTATTATTATTTGGCATGGATCATGTTTTTCTTTGTTCCACCCACCATGGGAAATTTTTTTTCTTTTTTTTTTTAAATTCACTCATAATCATTACTCTATCTCATATTAATTTATTTATTTTTGGCGATGGCATGGAACTTGTTTTTTTTTTTCTTCTTTTCACCATGGTTCAATCTCTTTTCCTAACAAAACGTACTAATTTTTCTCAATTTTGTTTACAATCTGGTAAGAAATAAAACTACGTATGCCCAATTAGTTATATAATTTAGATATTTATATTTCATATAACATTCTTCTAGTAATTAAAGTAAACATTATAAAAAAAAAATTTCATATAGCTTAGTTTCATGATATTATAATTATTATACAAATATGTCCTGTCTCATATAGATTTCTGGGTCCACCATTGATAATAATAGACTCTCTTACACACCATGAAAATCATCGTGAATGCCTCAATTCGGTATCATCATTTCCTATTCGAGAACCAAAAAGCTGACATGCAAATCACTATAGTTGAAATGTATTTCTTTTGGAATGTGTTTTCTATGTCAAGCAAGCAGCGCCAATTTCCGACATAGAAGCATCATCAAGAGAATGGAGTCGAAGGAGTGCCAAGGCAAATTGTCATAGTCCCTAATATGATTGAATTAAAGTGAAACCTTCAATGTAACTATTTTTCATTTCTACGTGTCAAATAAACTTACTACAGATTTTGGAATTTTCATGTAATTATTTTGCAGGTTCAGTGTGATAAAAAAATGGAGTATCATCATTGTATCTGGACCTGGTCATGAAAATATACTTGTTATTCACTTTACATCATATGGCAGAGAAAATTCAAACCTGTAATTGAAGGAACAAACACCATAAGAGTAAACTTGGCTCTTCTCAAACATCAAATCCCTTTCATAAAAATTAATAGAGAAATTTTCAACATCTGATCGACATATTAACTAGTTTTGGTCTCTTTTATAAATATTATACTATGGAGACCCCATGTGTTGTACGGTAAAGGCCCCACTCCTTGTTTCAATTATTTTTCACTTTTCTTTTTTAGTATAATTAGATAATTCAGTTAAAAATACCTTAGATAACAACAAAAAACTCAATTGGGCAGGTTTCTCATCCATTCTGAGAAGAAAGCTTTAGTGGAGAATGATAGTGTTAAAAATAATTCTTTATACTACATATGCAGGCTTAAACATTTCCATATTTAAAAATTATCAGGTTGATTGATTGATAAAAAGCACAGAGAGGAAATGTTAAAAAAATTTATTGAATCAATTCACAAATTACAATTGAATGAAGGAAAGAGGGCAATCACCGATCCACATGTTACCCTCCGTTGAGTACATAACATGTTTGGCTAGCGAATAGATCATTTATTTTCCCTATACTTTGCTACATTCCCCCACACGACTACAAATCTCAACCTCCTTATATTACAAGTTCAATCATTTTTCCCTTCTGCTCCAATCTCTCTTTCAAATATGTTTTGTTCAATTCAATCTCAAGATGTTGTATCTTTTTGTTTGACGCCTCTCTTCAAATTCTCTCATCCTGTTAAATCTTCAATGTATCATTGTGAGACAAAATTTTACCATTTTTTTTAACGACTGATCCCAGGACTCCAGTAGTAACATCAGCTTCTAGACCAACAACTTCACTCATAACTTGATTTAAGGTATCTTTTTTTCTTTTTCTAATGCATTGGGTTGGTTTGTAATAAGCTCATCTATTGGTACCTACAAAAGATAATTAATAAAATGACAGAATTCATGACTATACTTAACCGGGGTTGAAAAATAAAATAAAGTTAAAGAACAAAAAATAAAATCATCTCTCCTCTCATTACAAGACCAAAACAACAGAGAACAGAAGTTCATGGGTGAAAACAAAGAGACTATATCTTCACCAAGTCGGTCACCAACAGCAGGATGCCTGGATTGAATACTCTGAATTGCACTTAGAAATCAGTATCTCTGACAGGAAACTGGGCATCACCAATTGCATACGTGCACAATGGAACAATATCTCCCAATCTGAAAACCAAAAGAACCATTTTGAAACAGAGCAAAGGCAGCACCCACCATCGAACAACAGCGCCCACTCCCACTAGGAAAAAAAAGTAGATGAACTGATTGATAGCCACATCAACATTCATCTTCAGTTGATCCTGAGGAGGAATATTTCAATGAGAGGAGGTACCACCAGAAATTGCAGAGCAAGAAAGATTATCTACTAATTGTTTCCAATATTAGCAATGGCCATCTCATCGATGACATCTTGAAGAACAATGGATCACGCACAACCAGCAAATCAATAAACAATTTAAAAATTTTACATGACAAAACTTTATATTAACTCTACATACACAAGAAGTATAAACAAGAAACAAATAGAAAATAATAATAATAATAATAGCCGCAAACTTACCCTCCAGCACAGCAACAAATAGCCCTCTTGTTGTTTGGTTCAACTGCAGCTCAATAGTTCAGGAACAATCCTAATTATAATCCAAGTAGGTAAGGAACATGCTACCCAAAAGTACATCATTTCAACTTTTTGTCAGTTCTTTCAAAGGGAATGATGGAAGAGAGTTTAAGCGATCACGATAATTTTCATCCTCTGCAAGCAAGTCTACTACTATGGAAAGTATGGATGCATCTGGAGCCAAATTTCGCTTTGCCATTTCATGAAGGAGTTCAAACACTTTTGACTTTTGATTGTTTCGGATGAAACCATACATAAGCGTATTAAATGTGACCACTTCTGGTATACAACCCTTTTCCTCCATATCTAATAGCAAATAGTTTGCTTTTTCTAAGGCTCCTTCTTTACAAAGCCCATTGATCATGATGTTAAATGTTACAACATTAGGCATTAGGCCCTTCTGAGGCAATTTATGGAATAGCTCCCAAGCCATTTCAATCCTTTTTGATTTAAACAATCCATCAATAAGACAACTGAAAATTTCAATAGTAAATTGAATTTTCTGATTTTCTAAATTGTAAAAGAATTTTAATGCATCTAGAACACAATCATTCTTGCAAAGCCCATCGATGATAGTAGTATAGGTCTTTGAATTAGGAGCAACATCATTAACATGCATCTCATCCATCAATTTGTGTGCATCTCTAACATTACCTACCTTAAAGAGGCCAATTAATAAAGCATTATAAGTAACAATTGTTGATCTAATTTTCTTCGAAATCATTTCCCTATAAAGATTCATAGCTTGGCCAACTTTTTTATTCTTACAATACCCATCAATCAAACTAGTGTAAGTAAAAACATCAGGTGTACACCCACTACTTTCCATGGAAACAAACAACTGCTCCGCATCGTGAATTCTACCCACCAAGCAGTGACCATCCACAAGTATGCTATAAGTGTAGGTGTCGGGTTGCACACCTCTCTGAATCATCTGTTTATACAATCTATTTGCTTCATCTACCCTCCCATTCTTGCAATGCTCATCTAGTAAAATATTTAATGTGACTGTATTGGGCTGTACACCTTGATTCGACATCTCTATAAAGAGGCTTTTAGCCTCTTCCCACTCACCAACACAACACAAACCATGAATCAAAGAGCTATAAATGACCACATCTGCAGAGATTTCCCTGGCCTTCATTTCTGAAAATAGTTCTTTGGCTTTATGTACAAACCCATCTTTGCAAAGACCATCGATGATACTACTATACCAAATAACATTCGGCTTACAACTAACACCAGATTTACAATCTCCATTAACCACTTGTTGGTGTAACTGAAGGGCAACAATGGTATTGTCCGTTCGACACAGCCCATGAATCAAAGTTGCATATGTGACCACGCTCGGACTACAACCAAAGGTAACCATCTTCTTAAGCAGCCTAACAGCTTCCATAATTCTATCTTGTATACAAAGACCTTTAATTAAACTACTAAAAGTCACAACATTTGGGTTAAAACCCCTTCTGAAAAGGGCACCCAAAGCCACAAATCCATCCCCAACCCTACTCGTCTTGCAAAAACAATTAATCAAAATGTTCAAAAGAATAAAATTAGGCACCAACCCAGCTGAATTCATTCTAATTCCAAGTGAAATAACATCATCATAATGCCTATTATTGACAAGAGCAGTTAACAGAATACCAAATGAACGAATGGGAGGAGCTGGTTGCATACGAATCATGTAATCAAAAAAGTAGAGAGCTTCATTTGGGTTGATATTACCTGATTTGCATTTCCCATCAAGGAATTCACGAAGCCTAGCTGGGTCTGAGTCTTTAGAGTGTGGAGTAGTAAAGAGCTTGGAGAGAGATGAGACCCCATTTATGGGATTCGAAGCTCTTAAACACGAAAGTGTGGATCTCATAACTGCTAGTTGAAGAATGAAAAGGGTACTGTGAAGAAAGTGGCACGGACTAATAACCCTAGAGAGAGATGAAGAATAACGAGGATTATACGGGTCCCTTTTACAGGTCCTGTTTGGGCTCGCAATGTTGGGCCTTTAGAATTGGTGACCCGATTTTTTTACCCATTGATTATAAATAGGATATGACAAAAGGTGGATCGAGTTAGTTTTGGATTAAAATGATTGAAACTGAAACAAAAAAAAAAAAAAATGGTTTCACCTTAAAATAATCGAGCTAACGTCAATTGCCTTGTGGTGCAATGGAAGAGCACAGGCAGCTTTGACACCCCACCTCACCCAATAAAAGTGAGATTTTCTCTCATGTATATAAGTTGTCTCCCACCCAAGTGTGGATGGCTTTCCAATCGTATGAGAGCAACTATTCTAAATCGTATCACTAGGGTCCTATCAACATGATTCTTATTGTTTTCTTGATTTGTCCTGGTATTTTAAAATAAAAATAAAAATAAAAATTACTAAGCTAACTTGATTCTGGGTGTAGGTTAGTTTGGTCTATTTCAGTTTGGGCCTCATAAGGCCTATTGACCGATTTTTCAAGACTGGCAATATTTGCACCCCTCATGTCTTGCCAATATGCCTCATTAAAAGTTTAAAAATATCTAGTTTGTAAATTAATCACAATTAATGTCAAAATTATCGTCGTTTAATTTTGTTGTACTCTATTTTTGAAAGCACACACCATTTACACTTATTTTATTATTAAAATCAAGTTTGTTATTATTTAAAATTTTGGGTTTTTTTTTTCCCCAATAGATTAAGATGCAGATAATGAATTTATTTTTATAATATTAATTAATTTAAAACTTATCTTTTTACGAATAGCTTCTTTTGATGATTTAAGTTCATTTTGAATATTTCTTATGATTTTAATTCATACTTTGCATTTTACATCAATTTGTATTTCCTAAAAATACTTTTGTTATGCATATTTTTCGGACTCAGTAGTTGGGCTGGTAAAAGTCCAATTTAGGCCCATTTAAGACCCGATAAGAAGACCCAATGAGGTCAGTGTAGTCAAAGCCCATCAGATGAGGCCCAGTATTGACTCAAAGGCCATCAAGATTTCCAGCTGGCATCAACAGACCCATGAGTGTAGCCAGGTCGCAGCTCTCCGCCTGCGCAGCTCGTCTCTCAGCGAGCTCGAGA
This sequence comes from Litchi chinensis, assembly GCA_019925255.1. Taxonomy (NCBI): domain Eukaryota; kingdom Viridiplantae; phylum Streptophyta; class Magnoliopsida; order Sapindales; family Sapindaceae; genus Litchi; species Litchi chinensis. The sequence goes on along the minus strand of CM034462.1, from coordinate 14,491,836 downwards.
TTGGGATCACCATGACACGTCAGCTCGCTCAGACACGTGATAAGCACCATATCTTCCAGAGCAGGCAGTTACCAAGTTCAAACGTGATTCTCTCTCCAAATATGGCAATTGTCCAATCAAACCATGATTTCCTCGTCAGATATGGAGATCAATTCAAATTCAAAATCAAGTCAACATTATCTTGAGATAAATATAATAATTTCCTAATATTATCTAAAAATATTGGGAAGCATAATTAATTTATAATTCTTTTCCTTATTTTTCCCAATTGTTTAGGGAATGTAATTAATTCAGGATTCTCTTCCTGATTTGGCTACAATCAGAATTGTAACACTTCTTTCCCTATAAATAGGGATCGAGATCATTGTAACAAATAATATTCAATATTCAATAACATACTGTCACTCTGCAGAATTAAAGAGACAGACAATCGTGGACGTAGGCCAATTATTGCCGAACCACGTAAAAGTTCCGTGTTCCTCGTTTGATCCTCTGTTTCTGTCTTTGTTTTTCCTTGGTATTTGTGCTTTCTCACATTGATTGCAGGTATTGGGCATTGATTACTCGTCGACTGAATTCCAACGTCGACATTTTGGTGCTAGAGGAAGGGCCCAGACTGCAATCTTTTTCGTCTCAGTTCATCAACTTCTGACGATATGGCAAAGACTAGATCAAACAGGTTCCTTGGAGATGATGACCAGGCAGAAAGTCACATGAACCAATCTCAGCAGAATTTACAGCCTGGGCAAGATGCAACCACGCATGCAGCAGGCCCGTCCCAAGGACAGATACTCGGGGCTGCGCCAGGCATCCCTCCTCTGCCTCACCGTCAAATGGTTCCAGTCGCCCAGATGGCCGAAGGACAGAATGCGTTGTTGCAGAGACAAGAAGCTTTGGAGGATACGGTTAGACAGCTCACACAAGCCGTCAACATGTTGGTGCAGGCCCAGGCTCAGAACGTGACTAGGGTGGAAGTTCAGGCACCACAGGGAGTGCCCCAGCCTCCTGAAACGGCGCGAGGACCTGAAAGGTTAGCAAGGGAAGTCCTGCGACCTGCAGACTCGGCTCGCTCATCTAATGCGCGTTCGAGAGCCGGAAGACACCCTGTTCAACACGAAAGGGAGGTCGCACGTCCTGACAGCCTGGCAGCAAGACTGAGCCAGGATGGAAACAGGCGGATAGAAGTTGGCCAAGGCAGAGTCCGAGCCGTAGCTCGTTATGTCAATGAAGTGGATGGGCAGCAGGTAAGGTCCCATCACCATGAGGACCAGTTCGAGGAAGATGAAAGGTATGACCCTGAACATCCGGCTCCAAGTCATGATCACAGGAGGAGATATGAACTCCAAGATCCCCAAGTAGAGGAGCTCCTCCGAAGGGTCCGGCAGTTGGAAGCGCGACCTGGAGTTCTGGAACAGCGTGGGCTCTACGGAGATAGGACCCCATTCACAAGGGAGATTGAGACACAGCCTCTCCCTCCAAGGTTCAAGATGCCAACCATTCAGCAGTACAATGGGGACAGTGACCCATATGACCATCTTGACGCATTCAACGTTCAGATGGACCTGCAGACAAGAAGTCCGATGGTGAAGTGCCGAGTATTCCCCGCTACATTGGGGGATATTCCGAGGACGTGGTTCAAGAATCTCCCAGCTCGCAGCATAGGAAGTTGGGAGCAATGCCAACAGAAGTTCGTTGGTCAATACAGGGCACTGAGAAGGCAGCTCGCTCCATCCTGCCACCTAGCTACGATTTTTCAGCGTCAGGGTGAATCACTGAAAGAATATATCACCAGGTTTAGACGCGAGGTCGCAAATGTTGAACACCCATCAGATGAGAGCATACTGACAGCGATCTCAGCTGGATTGCGAAAGGATGGAAAGTTATACGAGAGCATTTACAAGACCCCAGTGAAGGATCTGGGAGAGTTCTACGAACGAGCTGCGAAAGAGATCAGATGGGAAGAAACCTTCGGCCCGAAAAAGCAGAATCAGAAGAACGAAGCGGGCAGTTCCAGCCAGTCAAAGAGGAGAAACAATGGCAGGAACGAAGAAGGAAGGAATAACGGCTCAAGTAATCAGATCGCCAAAAGAGCGAGGAGAGAGCCAAGATATGAACGACCTCAGCGTTGGAGTCGCCAGGAAGAATACAGCGTCCTGACGACATCATCGGACAGGATTTACGCTGCCGAGCGGAATAAGGAGGATTTTGGGAGGCCCAATCCTATAAGGGCTCCAATTCAGCATAGAGACCAGAACAAATTCTGTGTCTATCATAATGAGGTCGGACACAGTACCTCAGATTGCTGGGCGTTGAAGAACGCCATTGAGAAATTGATCAGGCGAGGTCGCCTGGGAGAATATGTGGCAAGACCTGCTGACCAACGACCTCACCAACAACGACCTCAACAGCAACAGCCAACACACCATCAACAGCCTCAACGAGCTTCCGAACCAGACCACGAGCCGGCGGTAAGGACCATTTTTACCATTTATGGTGGCCCTCATATCGCAGGTGATTCCAACAGATCGCATGAGAGGTATGTCCGAGAGGCAAATCATTCTTTTCAGCTCTATGGATCCGAAGGACCTGCGAAAAGGGCAAAACCGACCTCGGACGAGATTGTGTTTACAAACGAAGATGCTAGAGGAGTAGTCTGGCCTCATAACGACGCGCTTGTCGTACGAGCTAAAATTAGCAATGCGGAAGTTAGGCGCATTATGATCGATACCGGGAGCTCGGTGAACGTAATGTATAGGAGTTGTTTTGACCAAATGGGGCTGCGAGAAGAGCAAATGAGACCATCCCCGGAGCCTTTATTTGGATTCACTGGAGATGCTGTGGTACCAGTGGGACAGATTAAGTTGCCATTGACTCTGGGAGAGGCAGGTCGTCAGGCAACAACCTTGACAGACTTCTTGATAATCGACTGCCCATCAGCATATAATGTGGTCCTCGGAAGACCTGCTATGAACGAGTTGGACATGGTTACGTCGACCAGAACTCTGACAGTAAAGTTCCCAACTCCTAATGGCATCGGATGTGTTCGATGAGAACAGCACCTAGCTCGTCGTTGCTATGAAGATGCTGTGAAGATGGGTGCAAAAGGAAAGAAGGTGAATGTGGTCTCAAGAGGCGAGCCACGAGCTATGACCGAGAAAGGAGTCAGTCACGACCTGGACCCTCGCGAGGTAGATGTAGACCAAGCTACCGGTCCAATTGAGGAGTTAGAAGATGTACCAGTCAGCGAGGTAGATCCTGAGCGATGCTTGAAGCTGGGAAGGGGATTAACTCCGGAACTGAGGATCCAGCTCGCTGACTTCCTGAAGGCGAACTTGGACGTGTTTGCATGGAATCATGAGGACATGGTGGGAATAGATCCAGAAGTGATGTCTCACAGGCTGAATATTGATCCTCATTTCAAGCCAGTTCGTCAAAAAAGAAGAGCAATGACAGGGGAACGATACCTAGCACTAAAAGAAGAGGTAGACAAGCTTCTGGTTAACAAGTTCATCAGAGAAGCCTACTACCCGACCTGGGTTGCCAATCCTGTACTAGTAAAAAAGAATAACGGGAAGTGGAGAACTTGCATCGACTTCACCGACCTAAACAAAGCATGCCCCAAAGACAGTTTCCCCCTGCCAAGGATAGATCAGCTCGTGGATGCTACAGCTGGCCACGAGCTCCTGAGCTTCATGGATGCATATTCGGGATATAACCAGATCCCAATGAAGCCCGAAGACGAAGAGCACACCTCGTTCATAACTGATCGGGGGTTATACTGCTACAAGGTGATGCCCTTCGGTTTAAAGAATGCTGGAGCGACCTATCAATGCTTGGTGAACATGATCTTCAAAGAACAGATTGGAAAGACCATGGAGGTCTATGTTGACGACATGCTGGTGAAATCCAGGCAGATCGGTAACCATGTTAGCGACCTGAGAGAGATGTTTCAAATCCTGAGGAGTTACCAGATGAAGTTAAATCCGCTCAAATGTGCATTTGGAGTAGCTTCAGGGAAGTTCCTGGGCTTCATGGTCAATAGTAGGGGAATTGAAGCAAACCCCGAGAAAATCAAAGCACTGATTGACATGAGGTCGCCTACCAGGGTAAAGGACGTACAGAGCCTCAATGGCCAGGTCGCAGCATTGAGTAGGTTCATTTCAAAAGCAACAGACAAGTGTGTCCCTTTCTTTGACATTCTGAAGAAAGCAAAGAGCTTCGAGTGGACTGAACAATGTGAAGTAGCCTTCCAGCAGTTGAAAGAGTATATGGGACGAGCTCCACTTCTTTCCAAGCCCAGAGAAGAAGAAAAGCTGATCTTATACTTGGGAGTGTCGGAGCAGGCTCTGAGTGCCGCCCTGGTGAGGGAAGAAGAAAAGACGCAGCTTCCGGTCTATTATGTGAGCAAACGGTTACAGGATGCTGAAACCAGATATTCGCAGATGGAGAAACTGGCTTACTGCCTGGTGATTGCGTCGAGGAAGCTGCGACCTTATTTTCAAGCTCATACCATCGAAGTCCTCACCAAGTATCCGTTGAAGCAAGTCTTGCAGAAAGCAGACACCTCAGGTCGTTTGTTGAAATGGGCAGTGGAGCTCGCACAGTTCGACATCCAATTCAAGCCAAGGACGGCTATCAAAGCCCAAGCTCTAGCGGACTTCATTGCGGAGTTTACAGGATCTGTAGATGACGAGGCTGAGTCTTCCGAAGGTCCGGCTTGGGAGCTATATGTTGATGGATCAGCCAGCGAGCAGAAGGCTGGAGCTGGAATTCTACTAATCAGTCCTGAAGGCCACAAAATCCTTTGTGCCCTAAGGTTTGGCTTTCAAGCAACAAACAACGAGGCTGAGTATGAAGCCTTACTCGCGGGTCTACGTCTGGCTAAGGAGATGCGAGCTGAACGCTTGAAGATCTTTAGTGACTCGCAGCTCGTTGTCGGCCACGTATTGGGGGAATATCAAGCCAGGGGACCAAAAATGGCCCTCTACCTCCAGAAAGTTCACGAGCTATTAGGTGCATTCCACAAGTACGAAATGAAACAGATCCCGCGAGCTCAGAACTCGCATGCTGATGCACTAGCTCGCCTCGCGACTACGCGAGACACAGATTTCCTTGGGGCAATCCCAGTTGAGTTTCTACCAGCTCCAAGTACAGAGGAAAAGAATGTGACAATGGCCATCATTGTGCAGCCTGATTCCTGGATGAGCTCGATACTCAGCTATTTACAGGATGGAAAGCTACCTCGTGACAAGCTGGAGGCTCGGCGTCTTCGAGCTAGAGCAGCCAGGTATTGCATCTATGACGACGTGCTGTACAAGAAAGGGTTCTCAGCTCCACTGCTAAGATGCATTGATGGCCCTGAATATGAAACAGTACTAAGGCAAATACATGAAGGCCATTGCGGGAACCACGCTGGGGGGCTGTCTCTAGCTCAAAAGGCACTTCGGCAAGGCTTCTACTGGCCCACCATGAGGCAAGACGCCATCAATTTAGTAAAGAAATGCGACAAGTGTCAGAGGTTTGCTCATATTCCGCGAGCTCCACCAGCTTACCTCCAACAGATGGTAAGCCCGTGGCCCTTTGCGATCTGGGGGATGGACCTGATCGGACCCCTGCCAATGGCTCGGGGAAGATGCAAACATGCGGTGGTCGCGGTAGATTACTTCACCAAGTGGGCGGAAGCGAAGGAGCTAGCTGAAATCTCCACAACAAAGATTGAGAAGTTTGTATGGAGCAGCATTATTTGCAGATTCGGAGTCCCACAGCAGATTATAACCGATAACGGGACCCAGTTCGCTAGTGACCAGTTTCTCAGGTTCTGCAACGACCTCAAAATCGTTAAAAGCTTCTCAGCAGTGGATCATCCACAAGCCAATGGTCAAGTTGAAGCAGTGAATAAGATCATCAAGCAGACCCTGAAGATGAAACTGGAAGCAAAGAAAGGAGCATGGGTAGATGAGCTTCAAAAAGTATTATGGTCCTACAGAACCACAGCTCGCAGCTCCACTGGCGAGACTCCATTTTCAATGGTATACGGATCGGAGGCTATGATCCCGGCTGAGTTTGAAGTCACCTCGCAAAGAAGAGCGACCTTCAATCCAAATGACAATGATCAGCTACTTGCAACAAACCTGGACCTGCTTGAAGAACACAGGGAAACGGCCAGGCTAAGGGTAGCTGTTTATCAGCAAAGAATAGCGAGGTACTACAATAAGAATGCTCGGGTTCGCCGATTCAATGAGGGAGACTTAGTCCTACGCCTCATTCTACCAGGAGCCCGCAAGCCAAGTGACGGATCCTTAGGCCCTAACTGGGAAGGACCGTATGTTGTCAAAACAGCCTTGGGAAATGGAGCTTATCGCTTAGCTAATGTAAATGGGGCAGAAGTCCCCAGAGCTTGGAATGCCGAGCATCTCCGCCCTTATTATCAATAAGTTTTTCATTATTTGTAATATGGATTAATTATAAATGATAGCTCCATTCTTCCCCTGTTTTTGATTCAACTTTCCTCACCAGGCTAACGGGCTCCGAACTCAACAGTTCAAAGAACAAATGAATGAGCCTAAAAAGCAAGTGACTAAGTATCCTTGCATAGCTCGCCTAATGAGCCTAAAAAGCAGGTGAGGTGACGACCCCTGCATAGCTCGCTACAAATGAAAGAGCCTAAAAAGCAAGTGACTAAGTATCCTTGCATAGCTCGCCTAAATGAGCCTAAAAAGCAGGTGAGGTGACGACCCCTGCATAGCTCGCTACAAATGAAAGAGCCTAAAAAGCGAGTGACTAAGTATCCTTGCATAGCTCGCCTAATGAGCCTAAAAAGCAGGTGAGGTGACGACCCCTGCATAGCTCGCTACAAATGAATGAGCCTAAAAAGCAAGTGACTAAGTATCCTTGCATAGCTCGCCTAAATGAGCCTAAAAAGCAGGTGAGGTGACGACCCCTGCATAGCTCGCTACAAATGAAAGAGCCTAAAAAGCAAAGTGACTAGGTGTTCTTGCATAGCTCGTCAAAATTTTAACGTTTCAATTATTGTTACTTACCAAATTTTATTAATTGTTGAATTAGGCAATTACTTTGATTTAAAGCTCGTTGACAATCAGCTTGCAAGGAATATGGTAACTCTAAAGATGAAAGGCATGAAATATGTTATACGCAGAAAATTAAATACATTCAAACACAGGAAGAGTAATGAAAGAAATTTCATTAAAAATGAGAACTGGCTACAAGTATAAAGCTGAAGAAAGAGAAGTAAAAAAGAAAAAACAAAATTTTCAGTCTCGAGCTGAAGGGCCTGGATCAGTTGAAGATGCTTTGCGCGGAGAAGCAATGGGCTCAGCCTGGGAGGACGTACCAGGAGCATGCTCTGAAGGGATTGGACCAGCCGAGGACAAGGTGGCTTGTGATTTAAAATCTTCAATAATTTCAAGACCTATACCCCCAAAGATAGAAAAATCCATTTCTGGGTAGGACGTCCACAATGTGAAGAGAAAATCACGACCTGTTCTTTCCTCAGCCTCGTCCTTTGCATCTGCAACCCGCACTTCCAGTTCTTGAGCTGCTTGCTCTTTGAAGACCGACAGCTCTTCGAAGGCATTATCAGCGAGACGATTGACGACCTCAGCCTCTTTCTTCATGTCTTCAATACGTTGCTCCGCAGCATCAGCTCGCTGAATGGCCTCCCCACCTGTTGCCTAAGCACCTCAGCTCGATGCTCAGCCTCCTCGGCACGCTTAGCCACGGTTGCAGCCTCCTCAGCCCGTTTGGTTGCAGCCTCCTCAGCACTCTTAGCTGCAGCTCCCATTTCGTCAGCTCGTTTTGTGGCTTCCCCAGCCTGTTTTTCAGCAGCTTCAGCCCGCGCCAAGGCAGTTTCAACTTGGCGATGAAGCACTTCGACCTTTTCTTCTGCAGTTGAAGCCCTCTGCTCGTCCAATTCAGCTCGCTGCTCGGACTGCCTCAGGTCCTCTTTCACCTTGAGAAGCTCGTCTCTTAGCATGATATGCTCGTGTTCCATTTTCTTTAGAGCTTCCTCAAAGGTTTGACTTGCAGCGTTTGCCTTAGCGATCTGAGCTTCCTGACCTTCTATTCTGCCCGAGGCTAAGTTAGCTAAATCCTCAGTAGCCGCCTCCAGGTCGAACTCCAGCTTCCTCATCTCATCCTTGGTAGCCTTTGTCTCCCTTTTTCGCTTCATTGCAGCAAGGGCACCCTGGAAATTATGAACGGATTAAAATCTAGTCAAGTAAGGGAATCAACAGATGAGGAAAAATAACTTACCAGCATGCAATGGCGAGCCGCGAACTCATCTAGGTCCTCGCCCTTAAGACACCTATTTTCCAAGACATTCGCGTGATTGAGCATAATTGTTGCCCAGTTGTCAAGGAAAGCATTTAAATATCTTCCTCCAGGACCCAGCTCGATGTCTGATCTGGTTGGGGAAGGAGTTCTCTCGCGCTCCGGGATATCGCGTGCATCATCATAAGAACCACCTCGTCGCGATACAACGGTACGCTTAGTCGCATGTCCGCTGGGGCCAGCTCGGGTTGACTGGGGAGCAACCTTAGAAGGGGCATCACCTTTCCCAGGCTGCGAACTGGAAGTAGGAGGTGACTGAAGATTTGCAAACACGTTTGAGAGAGGCACCTCATTAGGAGCAACAGTTGAGGAAGCAGTGGCTTTAGCAGCATCATGCACCTCGCTGGGAGCGGCGGTCGCAGGGACAGTAGCTTCAGCGACAACAGGCGCTTCGTTGGATGCAGCAATTGCAGGAGCCTGGTCCTGGGCAGATAGTTTAGAGCGTTTTGAGGGTGCTGCTGGAGTGGCCAAGTCTTCGGCAGGCCGTTTTGTTGAAGGAGTCGAGGAAGCTTTAGATACAGAGGGACTTGCAGGAGGAGATTTCATGAGTGTAAGTTTCCTCCTGTTGGCTGGGAGTTTCGTAGAAGAAGGAGCAGGGGCTGGAGCACGAGCTGGGGATGGCAGTGAAGCCCCTGGAGTAGATGTGTGATGTGGAGAAGATGATGGGTCAGCCTGTGCAGTAGAAGCTGCAGGGACTGGGTCTGAACCTGTCCGAACTGGAGCAGGAACTGTAGAAGAACTTTTTTTAGACGCACCCTTTGAAGGAGTGCGAGTTGAAGACGGCTTCGCCTTCTTTGGTGTGCGAGCTGAAGAAGATCTTGCTTTAGACGAGGTGCGAGCAGGAGCACCTCGAGATGAAGTCTTCCGAGGTGGAGAAGGCGAGCGAATGTTATCCGAGCGAATGACATCCTCTGACGATGAAGAGACTGCTGGCGGAGGTCGGGAAGTAGACGCATCCTGAACAGAAACCTCAAAAACAGAAGGAAGTCTAGGCCTGTCACTCATCTTGCCTATATCTTCCCCAGCTCGCAGAAGATGGGAGTCCGTAAAAGGAGCAAGCTTGTAAGCTCTAAGGATAGCATCGTCGAATCTGCTGCTGATGCCCGCGTTGTTCGATTTGGCGAGCTTGTCAAGAGCTCGTTCCTCCCCGCTGTTAAGAGGAGACTCGTCCATCTTCAGCACTGCACAACAAATGGTCAAAAAATGATAAGTAATGAAGATACAAGACAAAGTCAGCTCGCTTAAATTTTCTTATGAGTACCTGGTTTTAGGACGAAGCTGAAGTTTCGGAGATCTGCAAGAGATGGGCACGAGATATAAAACCAACTCGTCTTGTACGGCCCAACGTTGGATTTGCCTTTCGCTTCTCCTTTGGGCAAAAGGTCTTTGTATTGCGACTGGCGAGCTGTGAGATAATAGATGCCATCCAGTTTCTCTCCATCTCCCGCAGACACGGCCTTGAAGGAGTAAAACTGCTGAATAATCCTCGGTGTAGGGGCATGAAGGCCATTCCTGAAGAAGGCTACAGCCAGCGAGATCAACTGCGTATAAGAGTTGGGAGTCAGTTGAAATGGTGCGAGCTTGACTTTGTTGAGAAATTCGACCAAGAACGGTGGAACGGGGAACCGTAACCCCTGCTTGAGATGCTGGGTGCTGACAGCAATGAATCCCCTGGGTGGATAGCATGCATGATTGTTTGAATCAGGCAGCAGTATATGGCAACCGAAGGGAATATGGAATTGCTTGACAAGTCCTTCCACCTCAGGACGTTTTAGCGATGTGGGATGACGAGCGAATGCTTCACGAGCCTCTCTTCCCTGAATAGCATGAGTTCGGGCTTTGTCATGCTCACGAGCTTCATTGCTTGGAATCATCCCCTTGCGAGTTCCACTTGAAGACATCTAAAAATAAATAAATAAATACATATATATCATTGCAGGAACAACAATGGTGATGGAGCAAGATGAACCAAAACAAAAAAGTTTTGAAGAAAAAGAAGCCTCACCTTGAACTGTTGACGAGATAAAAAACGACGAGAAAGGCTGATGATTTCGAGAAAGGATTGTGGGTCCTGGTTGCTTGAAAGCTTGAAACGCTTGTTTGCTTTAGAAGAAAGTGACAGATGAAAGAAGAAAATGGAAAAGGGTCAATGACTTATATAGACAAGCAAGCGTGAGTCCCAACCGTTAGATCCTTGGAAAGTGTAACCGTCATAGATCTGACGGTGCAGCGCAGAACGAGGCTTTGGAAATCATGCAGCCGTCAGTTGAAGGACGTGCGCATTAAATGTACGTGTAAAGGACGTGCAGACGTCGCTTCAGTTACCACCTGCATGATCGCCACGTGTCGCAACTGAAAAGGTGGAATTTGAAAGTGCACAAAGGCGGTTACAAAAGTAAGCGTGACAAGGAAGCCAACTTTTACCAGCAATTCAAGCTCCCAGCTCGCTAAAGCAAACTGAGAAGCTGGGGGGCTAATGTTATGTATATTTTTCGGACTCAGTAGTTGGGCTGGTAAAAGTCCAATTTAGGCCCATTTAAGACCCGATAAGAAGACCCAATGAGGTCAGTGTAGTCAAAGCCCATCAGATGAGGCCCAGTATTGACTCAAAGGCCATCAAGATTTCCAGCTGGCATCAACAGACCCATGAGTGTAGCCAGGTCGCAGCCCTGCGCAGCTCGTCTCTCAGCGAGCTCGAGATTGGGATCACCATGACACGTCAGCTCGCTCAGACACGTGATAAGCACCATATCTTCCAGAGCAGGCAGTTACCAAGTTCAAACGTGATTCTCTCTCCAAATATGGCAATTGTCCAATCAAACCATGATTTCCTCGTCAGATATGGAGATCAATTCAAATTCAAAATCAAGTCAACATTATCTTGAGATAAATATAGTAATTTCCTAATATTATCTAAAAATATTAGGAAGCATAATTAATTTATAATTCTTTTCCTTATTTTTCCCAATTGTTTAGGGAATGTAATTAATTCAGGATTCTCTTCCTGATTTGGCTACAATCAGAATTGTAACACTTTTTCCCTATAAATAGGGATCGAGATCATTGTAACAAATAATATTCAATATTCAATAACATACTGTCACTCTGCAGAATTAAAGAGACAGACAATCGTGGACGTAGGCCAATTATTGCCGAACCACGTAAAACTCCGTGTTCCTCGTTTGATCCTCTGTTTCTGTCTTTGTTTTTTCTTGGTATTTGTGCTTTCTCACATTGATTGCAGGTATTGGGCATTGATTACTCGTCGACTGAATTCCAACGTCGACAACTTTGATATTAGAAAAAAACTTATGAGAGAAGTTAGTATTTGAAAATTTTAAAGGGATTTCCTCTCTGGTTTTGCATCTCTTCAAACTTGAAATAAATAACAAATATTAGTTTATTAAAGAGAAAATGAGCAAAATGGTGTACACAAACTAAGGAAAGAAAGGAGAATGAGGTGAGTGGTGACCAAAGAGTGCACTATCAATCTTCACATGCAGAGCTTGGGACCAAAGTTTGAAGGATCCTTTTATCAAATTTTACGATGAAAACCCATTTGTGGTCAAAGATAAAGTAACAAATATTTTTTGGTTTTTTTTATTCCTTTGTTTATTGTTGTTTAGATAATCTAACATCTATATTTTCATTTTCAATTTAATGAATATTTCATTTTATTAAAAAAAAAAAAAAAAAGAAGATATTTTTCAAAATACATGAAAAAAAGGGTAAAATAAAATAAAGGATTTCCTCATATATATGAGAAATTAATTAACAATTTATGGATGTACTTATAAACTATTTAGTCTTTTTAATAATTTTAATCCAAAGTAATATTAGATTTTTGAAAAAAAAAAAAAAAACTAATTTGGGCGTACATAATACTTTTTAGCAATGCAAATATCGACACTATTTGTCCAAACCAAAAGCCCAGCTTCTTTGGAAAATGCAAACAATTTGACTTAAATATTATAATAACATAGTATTTGCCCAATTTGATTCCAAAACAATAAATAATAATAATAATAATAATTAATAAATAAAAAAATAAAAATTGAAAATATTGTTTGAAAGTCCAACTGATCAGTTTTGCTGATAGGCTAAATTTCATTTTCATTTCCATGTTTTGAGAAAGTGTCAAATTTTTAACTATGTTTTGATAAAGCATCAAATGTTCTTTAAAGTATTCAGAATATATAGTTTCTTTCATCAGCCAATTGATGGTGGTGGGTAGGGGTAATTTTGTCATTTCAAAGCGCAATTCAAAATCTTGACACATGTATAAGTTTGATAATTTAAAAATAAAAAGAAAGGAAATTAAAAAATAATTAAATACACTAATTAAACTAACTAAAATAAAAAAATAAAATAGTAATGAAATTAAATTTTAAAAAATGAACAATTAAAAAAAAAAAACAAATAAACAACTATAGATCTGAAATTCATTTAGAACATAATAACTTCCTTTGTAAGATAAACCGACGAACACTTAACCGGTGGAGGACCATAAAGCAAACAATGACAAACGATTGCAACAGCTAGAATGGGTGTGTGTGTGAAGAGTGAGAGAGAGAGAGAGAGAGATGAATCTATGTGTTGTGCCGAATATTGGTGTGATTTTAAAGGAGACCACAATTTTGGAGTAAAAAACGGTTTTGAATGAGATAAGCAGAAGTAGATTGTAGGTTCGTTGTTGATCAATTTAGGTTCTTAGATTCTTCTTCGCATGGGTTCAAAGATGAACCATTTGAAAATGAACCTACATTTTGTTTTTTGGTTGTTAAACCCAAACTTTAACAATCTGGGTAGATCATCAATGATCTAGTTTCAAAAACCTTTTCATAAAATGATGATTTGGTTTTTGAAACCAAATCCAGTCTTTTTTTTTTTTGGATGTGGTAGATATATGTAGGTAGACAATGACAATGTATGAAGGGATGGATGATCTAGGTTTAGGGATGATCATCTGGGTTTGAGAACCTAGATCTTCAAAGGTTGAAGATCTAGGTTCAGACCTAGATTTTCAACTTTCTTTTTCTTTTTTTTTTTTCAACTTTCAAAATTTTCTTTTCATTTTCTCTTTTCCAAAAGGTTTTTAAACCCACATCTTCAACATTTTTTTTTCAATTTTTTTTCTTTTTTTATTCAACTTTCAATTTTTTTTTTCAAAGGTTAAAGCCTAGGTTCTGTCGACGTTGGAATTCAGTCGACGAGAAATCAATGCCCAATACCTGCAATCAATGTGAGAAAGCACAAAAATCTAGAAAAGACAAAGACAGGAAACAGATGATCAAACGAAGAACACCAAATTTTACGTGGTTCGGCAATAAAAAGGCCTACGTCCACGACTGTCCAACTCTTAATCTCTGCAGAGTGACAGTATATTATTGAATATTGTCTGATGTTGTTACAACGGTTTCAATCCCTATTTATAGGGAAAGAAGAGTTACAATTCTGGCTGTAGCAAATCAGGAAGAGAATCCTGAATTAATTACATTCCCTAAACAATTGGGAAAAATAAGGAAAAGAATTATAAATTAATCATGCTTCCTAATATATTTAGGTGATATCAGGAAATTGCTATAATTATCTTGAAGTAATGATGACTTGAATTTGAATTTGAATTAATCTCCATATCTGATGAGGAAATCATGGTTTGATTGGGCAACTACCATATTCGGAGAGAGAGAATCACTATTGAACTTGGTAACTGCCTGTTCTGGAAGATATGATACTTATCACGTATCTGAGCAAGCTGACGTGTCATAGTGGTCCTCATCTCGAGCTCGCTGAGAAACGAGCTGCGCAGGCGTCGAGCTGCGACTTGCCTGTATTTATGAGTCTGTTGATGCCAGCTGGAAGTCTCGATGGTCTTTGAGTCAATACTAGGCCTCGTCTGATGGGCTTTGACTATGTTGACCTCATTGGGCCTTCTCATTGGGTCTTAAATGGGCATAAATTGGACTTTTACCAGCCCAATTATTGAGTCCGAAAAATACACATAACATTAGCCCCCCAGCTCTCAGTTCGCTTGGGCGAGCTGGGAGCTTGCTTTTGCTGGTAAAAGTTGGCTTCCTTGGCACATTTATTTTTGTAACCGCCTCTGGGCACTTTTCGAATTCCACCTTTTCAGCTGCGACACGTGGCGATCATGCAGATGGTAACTGAAACGACGTCTGCACGTCCTTTACTCACACATTTAATGCGCACGTCCTTCAACTGACGGCTGCATGATTTCCAAAGCCACGTTTCACGCGGCACCGTCAGATCTATGACGGTTACATTTCCCAAAGATCTGACGGTTGGGACTCATGCTTGCTTGCCTATATAAACCGATGGACCCTTTTCACTTTCTCCTTTCATCTGTCATTTTCACTCGAAGCAAACAAGTGTTCAAGCTTTCCATCATCCAGGACCCACTGCCTTTTACGAGATTCTCAGCCTCCTTCGTCGTTTTTCTACTTATCAACGATTCAAGGTGAGACTTCTTCTTCTTCAAACTTTCTATTCTGGGCTCATCATGCTCCATTCACCATTGTTGCTCCTGCAATGATACATATATTTTTATATATTTATTTTTTATTTATTTTTTAGATGTCTTCAAGTGGGATTCGCAAGGGGATGATCCCAAGCAACGAAGCTCGTGAGCGCGATAAAGCCCGAGTTCATGCCATTCAGGGCAGAGAAGCCCGTGCAGCATTCGCCCGTCATCCCTCATCATTGAAGCGTCCTGAGGTGGAAGGACTTGTCAAGCAATTCCACATCCCTTTCGGTTGCCGCATTTTACTTCCTGATTCGGACAATCATGCTTGTTATCCACCCAGGGGATATATCGCTGTCAGCACCCAGCATCTCGAGCAGGGGTTGCGGTTCCCCGTTCCGCCGTACTTAATCGAATTTCTCAACAAAGTCAAGCTCGCACCATTTCAACTGACTCCGAATTCTTACACACAGTTGATTTCGCTGGCCATAGCTTTCTACAGGATCGGCCTTCATGCCCCTACACCAAGAATTATCCAGGAGTTCTACTCCTTCAAGGCTCTGAGTGCGGGAGAAGGAGAGAAACCAGATGGGATTTACTATCTGACAGCTCGTCAGTCACAATACAAAGACCTTTTGCCCAAGGGAGAAGCGAAAGGTAAATCCAACGTCGGGCCATACAAGACGAGCTGGTTTTACATCTCGTGCCCATCTCTTGCAGACCTCCGAAACTTCAGTTTCGTTCTGAAACCAGGTATTCATAAGAAAACTCCCACGAGCTGATTTTGTTTTGCATCTTCATCACTTATCATTCTTTAATCATTTACTGTGCAGAGCTGAAAATGGACGAGTTTTCTCTCAGCAGCGGGGAGGAACGAGCTCTTAACAAGCTCGCGAAATCGAACGACGCGGGCATCAGCAGCAGATTTGATGATGTTATCCTTAGGGCTTACAAGCTTGCCCCTTCTACGGAATCACATTTTCTGCGAGCTGGGGAGGACATAGGCAAGATGAGTGACAGGCCTAGACTTCCTTCTGTTTTCGAAGTTTCTGTTCTAGATGCGTCTACTTCCCGACCTCCACCAACGGTCTCTTCATCATCAGAGGATGTCATTCGCTCGGATAACATTCGCTCGTCTTCTCCACCTCGGAAGACTTCATCTCGAAGCGCTCCTGCTCGCACCTCGTCTAAAGCGAGATCTTCTTCAGCTCGCACACCAAAGAAGGCGAAGCCGTCTTCAACTCGCACTCCTTCAAAGGGTGCGTCTAAAAAAGGTTCTTCTACAGATCCTGCTCCAGCTCGGACAGGATCAGACTCAACTCCTGCAGCTCCTGCTGCACAGGCTGACCCATCATCTTCTCCACGTCATGCATCTACTCCAGGGGCTTCACTGTCATCCCCAGCTCGCGCTCCAGCTCCTGCTCCTTCTTCCACGAAACTCCCGGCAAATAGGAGGAAACTTGTGCTCATGAAATCTCCTCCTGCACGCCCTGCTGAGTTTCAAGCTTCCTCAGCTCCTTCGGCAAAAAGACCTGCTGAAGACTTGGCCACTCCAGTGGCACCCTCCAAACGCTCCAAACCATCTGGCCAGGACCAGGCTCCTTCAGTTGCTGCATCTACCAAAGGGCCTGCAGTCACTGAAGCCACTGCCCCTTCAACCGATGTTCCCAGCGAAGTGCATGCTGCTGCTGGAGCCACTACTCCCTCGACTGATGTTCCCAGCGAGGTGCCTCTCCCAGATGTTTTTGCAAATCTTCAGCGACCTACGCCTTCCAGCTCGCAGCCTGGAAAAGGTGATGCTCCTTCAGATGTTGCCCCCGAGGCAGCCCGAACTGCCCGCAGCACATATGCGACTAGGCGTACTGTTGTGTCGCGTCGTGGCGCTTCTCATGATGATGCGCGCGATATCCCAGAGCGTGAGAGAACTCCTTCACCCACCAGATCAGATGTCGAGCTGGGTCCTGGAGGAAGATACTTGAATGCTTTCCTTGACAGCTGGTCAACAATTATGCTTAATCATACGAACGTCTTGGAAAATAGGTGCCTTAGGGGCGAGGATCTGGATGAGTTCGTGGCTCGTCATTGCATGCTGGTAAGTTAATTTTTCTCATCTGCTGATTTTCTTCCTTGACAATATTTTAATGTGTTCATGATTTTCAGGGTGCCCTTGCTGCGATGAAGCGAAAAAGGGAGACAAGGGCTGCCAAGGATGAGATGAGGAAGTTGGAGTTCGACCTGGAGGCAGCCAATGATGATTTAGCTCGCTTTACCTCGGGCAAGATAGAAGGTCAAGAAGCCCAGATCGCTGAGGCAAACGCCGCAAGGCAAGCAGCCGAGGATGCCTTGAAGAAAATGGAGGATGATCATGCTATGTTAAAGGATGAGCTGCTCAAGGTAAAAGAGGATCTGAGGCAATCTGAGCAACAGGCCGCACTGGACGAACAGCGAGCTTCAGCTGCAGAAGAGAAAATTGAAGTGCTTCATAGTCAGATTGATGCTGCTCTGGCGCGAGCTGAAACTGCCGAGAAGCAGGCCGAGGAGGCCAATAAGCGGGCCGGTGAGATGGAAGCTGCAGCTAAAAGTGCTAAGGAGGCTGTAGCCAAACGAGCTGAGGAAGTGACAGCTGCGGATAACCGTGCGAAGGAGGCTGAGCATCGAGCTGAGGTACTTAGGCAACAAGTGGGCGAAACTATTCAGCGAGCTGAGGCTGCGGAACAGCAGGTTGAAGATATGAAGAAAGAGGCTGAGGTCGTCAACCGCCTAGCTGATAATGCCTTCGAGGAGCTAACAGCCTTTAGAGAGCAGGCTGCCCAAGAACTGGAAATGCGGGTTGCAGATGCAAGGGATGAGGCTGAAGAAAGGACAGGTCGCGATTTCCTCTATACACTGTGGATGTCCCATCCAGACATGGATTTCTCTATCTTCGGGGACATAGGGCTCGAAACCATTGAGGATTTTAAATCAAAAGCTGCCTCGTCTGCCCCTGGTCCGGAACCTTCGGCTAATCCAGACCCTCCTGCAGAGAACTAGCAATTTGTTTTTTCTTTTTCATGTATATTTTTATCTTTCAATTTGTAATCAGTCTTCGTATTTTAATGAAAATTTCTTTCATTACTTCTCTTGTGTTGAATGTTTCTCAGGCCAATGTACTTCATGCTCTTCATTTTTCCTGCGAGCTAATAATCGATAAACCCAAAACCTGATAATAATAAAAGCAACACTTAACAAAATTTTGTAAGTATAAGTAATGGGTATTTTAGAATGTTTGGCGAGCTATGCAAGGGTACTTAACTACTTGCTTTTTAGGCTCTTTAATTCATAGCGAGCTATGCAGGGGTCGTCACCTCGCTGCTTTTTAGGCTCATTAGGCGAGCTATGCAAGGACACTTAGTCACTTGCTTTTTAGGCTCTTTAATTCATAGCGAGCTATGCAGGGGTCGTCACCTCGCTGCTTTTTAGGCTCATTTGGCGAGCTATGCAAGGACACTTAGTCACTTGCTTTTTAGGCTCTTTAATTCATAGCGAGCTATGCAGGGGTCGTCACCTCGCTGCTTTTTAGGCTCATTAGGCGAGCTATGCAAGGACACTTAGTCACTTGCTTTTTAGGCTCTTTAATTCATAGCGAGCTATGCAGGGGTCGTCACCTCGCTGCTTTTTAGGCTCATTTTGGCGAGCTATGCAAGGACACTTAGTCACTTGCTTTTTAGGCTCTTTTGGCGAGCTATGCAAGGACACTTAGTCACTTGCTTTTTAGGCTCTTTAATTCATAGCGAGCTATGCAGGGGTCGTCACCTCGCTGCTTTTTAGGCTCATTAGTTCATATTCCTAAACCATTGAGCTCGGAGCCCGTCAGCCTGGTGAAGAAAGTTGAATCAAAAACAGGAGAGAAATGGAGATATCATTTACAATTAATCCATATTACATGTAATGAAAAAACTTATTGATAATAGGGGCGGAGATGCTCGGCATTCCAAGCTCGGAGGACTTCTGCCCCGTTTACATTGACTAGTCGATAAGCTCCATTTCCCAAGGCTGTTTTGACAACATATGGTCCTTCCCAGTTTGGGCCTAAGGATCCATCACTCGGCTTGCGGGCTCCTGGTAGGATGAGGCGTAGGACTAGGTCTCCTACGTTGAATCTGCGAATGCGAGCATACTTGTTATAGTATCTCGCTATTCTCTGCTGATAGACAGCTACCCTTAACCTAGCGGTTTCCCTATGTTCCTCGAGCAGGTCCAGGTTTGCTGCAAGTAGCTGATCATTGTTGTTTGGATTGAAGGTCGCTCTTCTTTGCGAGGTGACTTCAAACTCAGCCGGGATCATAGCTTCCGATTCGTAGACCATTGAAAATGGGGTCTCGCCAGTGGAGCCGCGAGCTGTGGTTCTATAGGACCACAATACTTTTTGGAGCTCGTCTACCCACGCTCCTTTCTTGGCTTCCAATTTCATCTTTAGGGTCTGCTTGATAATCTTGTTTACAGCTTCCACTTGGCCATTGGCTTGTGGATGGTCTACTGCCGAGAAACTTTTAACAATTTTGAGGTTGTTGCAAAACCTAAGAAACTGGTCACTGGCAAACTGAGTTCCATTGTCTGTCACGATCTGCTGTGGGACCCCGAATCTGCTAATAATGTTGCTCCACACGAATTTCTCAATCTTTGTAGTGGAGATCTCAGCAAGTTCTTTCGCTTCAGCCCACTTAGTGAAATAATCCACTGCGACTACTGCATGTTTACATCTTCCACGTGCCATCGGTAGGGGACCGATCAGGTCCATTCCCCAGATCGCAAAGGGCCACGGGCTCACCATCTGTTGGAGGTAAGCTGGTGGAGCTCGCGGAATATGAGCAAACCTTTGACATTTGTCGCATTTCTTCACTAAGTTGAGAGCGTCCTGCCTCATGGTGGGCCAGTAGAAGCCTTGGCGAAGTGCCTTCTGAGCCAGAGACAGCCCCCCAGCATGGTTCCCACAGTGGCCTTCGTGTATTTGCCTCAATACTGTTTCACACTCATGGCCATCAATGCATCTTAATAACGGTGCTGTGAACCCCTTCTTGTACAGTGCATCATCATAGATGCAATACCTGGCTGCTCTAGCTCGTAGTCGTCGGGCTTCCAGCTTGTCATTAGGCAGTTTTCCGTCCTGCAAGTATTCAAGAATAGGGCTCATCCAGGAATCAGGCCGTACAGATATGACCATCGTCACACTCTTTTCTTCAGTACTTGGAGCTGGTAGGAACTCAACTGGGATAGCCCCAAGGAAATCTGCATCTCGCGTAGTTGCGAGGCGAGCTAATGCATCAGCATGCGAATTCTGAGCTCGCGGGATCTGCTTCATTTCGTATTTCTGAAATGCACCTAGCAGCTCGTGAACTTTTTGGAGGTAGAGGGCCATTTTTGGTCCCCTGGCTTGATATTCTCCTATTACGTGGCTGACGACGAGCTGTGAGTCACTGAAAATCTTCAAGTGTTCAGCCCGCATCTCCTTAGCCAATCGTAGACCCGCGAGCAGGGCTTCATACTCAGCTTCATTGTTTGTCGCCTGAAAGCCAAACCTTAGAGCACAGAGGATTTTGTGGCCCTCAGGACTGATCAGTAGAACTCCAGCTCCAGCCCTCTGCTCGCTGGATGATCCATCAACAAAAAGCTCCCAGGCCGGTCCTTCAGAAGACTCAGCTTCATCATCCACGGGTCCTGTAAATTCTGCAATGAAATCTGCAAGAGCCTGAGCTTTGATAGCCGTCCTTGGCTTGAATTGGATATCGAATTGCGCGAGCTCCACTGCCCATTTCAACAAACGACCTGAGGTGTCTGCTTTCTGCAAAACTTGCTTTAATGGATACTTGGTGAGGATTTCTATGGTGTGAGCTTGGAAATAAGGTCGCAGCTTCCTTGATGCAATCACCAGGCAGTAAGCCAATTTCTCCATCTGGGAATATCTGGTTTCAGCATCTTGTAACCGTTTGCTCACATAATAGACTGGGAGCTGCGTCTTTTCTTCTTCCCTTACCAGCGCCGCACTTAGAGCTTGCTGAGACACCCCTAAGTATAAGATCAGCTTTTCCTCTTCTTTGGGCTTGGAAAGAAGTGGAGCTCGCCCCATATATTCCTTCAACTGCTGGAAGGCTACTTCACACTGCTCAGTCCATTCGAAATTCTTTGCTTTCTTTAGAATGTCAAAGAAAGGGACACATTTGTCTGTAGCTTTCGAGATGAACCTACTCAATGCTGCGACCTGGCCATTGAGGCTTTGTACGTCCTTCACTCTGGTCGGCGACCTCATGTCAATCAGCGCCTTGATCTTCTCAGGGTTTGCTTCAATCCCCCTACTATTGACCATGAAGCCCAGGAACTTCCCAGAAGCCACTCCGAATGCACATTTAAGTGGATTTAATTTCATCTGGTAGCTCCTCAGAATTTGAAACATCTCTCTCAGATTGCTAACATGATCACCGATCTGCTTGGACTTCACCAGCATATCATCAACGTAGACCTCCATAGTCTTTCCAATCTGTTCTTTGAACATCATGTTCACCAAACGTTGATAGGTCGCTCCAGCATTCTTTAACCCGAAGGGCATCACCCTGTAGCAATATAGCCCCCGATCAGTCATGAACGAGGTGTGCTCTTCGTCTTCAGGCCTCATTGGGATCTGGTTATATCCTGAATATGCATCCATGAAGCTCAGGAGCTCATGGCCAGCGGTAGCATCCACGAGCTGATCTATTCTTGGCAGGGGAAAGCTGTCCTTTGGGCACGCCTTGTTCAGGTCAGTGAAGTCGATGCAGGTCCTCCACTTCCCGTTTTTCTTTTTCACTAGCACGGGGTTGGCAACCCAGGTCGGGTAGTAAGCCTCTCTGATGAACTTGTTAACCAGGAGCTTGTCCACCTCTTCTTTCAGTGCTAAGTATCGTTCCCCTGTCATTACCCTTCTCTTCTGGCGAACTGGTTTGAAATGAGGATCAATGTTTAGCCTGTGAGACATCACCTCTGGATCTATTCCCACCATGTCCTCATGATTCCATGCAAACACATCCAAGTTCGCCTTTAGGAAGTCAGCGAGCTGGGCTCTCAATTCCGGAGTTAATCCTCTTCCCAGCTTCAAGCATCGCTCAGGATCTACCTCGCTGACTGGTACATCTTCTAACTCCTCAATTGGACCGGTAGCTCGGTCTGCATCTACCTCGCGAGGGTCCAGGTCGTGACTGACTCCCTTCTCAGTCTTAGTTCGTGGCTCGCCCCCTGAGACCACGTTCACCTTCTTTCCCCTCACGCCCATCTTCACAGCATCTTCATAACAACGACGAGCTAGGTGCTGTTCTCCTCGAACACATCCGATGCCATTGAGAGTTGGGAACTTCACAGTCAGTGTTCTGGTTGAGGTAACCATGTCCAACTCGTTCATAGCAGGTCTTCCGAGGACCACGTTATATGCTGATGGGCCGTCGATTATCAAAAAGTCCGTCAAGGTTGTTGCTTGACGACCTGACTCCCCTAGAGTTAACGGCAGCTTAATCTGCCCCACTGGTATCACAGCATCTCCAGTGAATCCAAATAGAGGCTCCGGGGATGGCTTCATCTGGTCTGCTCGCAGCCCCATTTGATCAAAACAACTTCTATACATCACATTCACCGAGCTCCCAGTGTCGATCATGATGCGCCTAACTTCCACATTGCTGATTTTTGCTCGTATAACCAACGCATCATTATGAGGACAGATCACTCCTCTAGCATCTTCTTCTGTAAATACGATCTCGTCCGAGGTCGGCTTCGCTCTTTTGGCAGGTCCCTCCGACCCGCTGAGCTGAAATGAATGGTTCGCCTCTCGCACGTATCTCTCGTGTGATCTGTTGGAATCCTGCGATATGGGGGCCACCATAAATAGTGAAAATAGTTCTTACCGCAGGTTCCTGGCCTTGCTCGATAGCTTGCTGGGGCTGTTGTTGGTGTACTGGCTGTTGCTGTTGAGGTCGTTGCTGATGAGGTCGCTGGTCAGCAGGTCTTGCCACATATTCCCCCAAGCGACCTCGCCTGATTAATTTTTCAATGGCGTTCTTCAACGCCCAGCAATCTGAAGTACTGTGCCCGACCTCATTATGGTAGGCGCAGAACTTGTTCTGATCTCTGTGCTGAATGGGAGCCCTTATAGGATTGGGCCTCCCGAAGTCCTCCTTATTCCGCTCCGCAGCGTAAATCCTGTCTGGAGACGTAGTCAGGATGCTGTATCCTTCCTGGCGACCCCAACGCTGAGGTCGCTCATACCTCGGCTCTCTCCTCGATCTCTTCGCAATCTGATTACTCGAGCCGTTATTCCTTCCTTCTTCGTTCCGGCCATTGTTTCTCTTCTTTGGCTGACTGGAACTGCCCGCTTCATTCTTCTGAATCTGTTTCTTCGGGCCGAAGGTCTCTTCCCATCTTATCTCTTTCGCAGCTCGCTCGTAGAACTCTCCCAGATCCTTCACTGGGGACTTGTAAATGCTCTCGTATAGTTTTCCATCCTTGCGCAGCCCAGCTGAGATCGCTGTCAGAATGCTTTCGTCTGATGGATGCTCGACATTCGCGACCTCGCGTCTAAATCTGGTGATGTATTCCTTCAACGACTCACCCTGACGCTGAAAAATGGTGGCAAGGTGGCAGGATGGAGCGAGCTGCCTTCTTAGTGCCCTGTATTGACCAACGAACTTCTGTTGGCATTGCTCCCAACTTCCTATGCTGCGAGCTGGGAGATTTCTGAACCACGTTCTCGGAATATCCCCCAATGTGGCCGGGAACACTCGGCATTTCACCATTGGATTTCCTGTCTGCAAATCCATCTGAACGTTGAAAGCGTCTAGATGGTCATATGGGTCACTGTCCCCATTGTATTGCTGAATGCTCGGCATCTTGAACCTCGGAGGGAGAGGCTGTGTCTCAATCTCCCTTGTGAATGGGGTCCTGTCTCCGTAGAGCCCACGCTGTTCTGGAACTCCAGGTCGTGCTTCCAACTGTCGGACTCTTTGGAGGAGCTCCTCTACTTGGGGATCTCGGAGCTCATATCTTCTCCTATGATCAAGACTTGGAGCCGGATGCTCAGGATCATACCTTTCATCCTCGAACCGATCTTCATGACGATGGGGCCTTACCTGCTGCCCATCCACCTCATCGGCATAACGAGCTGCGACTCGAACTCTGCCTTGATCAACTTCCATTCGCCTGTTCCCCTCCTGGCTTGGTCTTGCTACCTGGCTATCAGGACGTGCGACCTCCCTTTCGTGTTGAACAGGGTGTCTTCCACCCCTCGAACGCGCATTAGATGAGCGAGCCGAACCTGCAGGTCGCGGGACCTCCCTTGCTAGCCTTTCAGGTCCCTGCGCTATTTCGAGAGGCTGAGGCACTCCCTGTGGTGCCTGAACTTCCACCCTAGTCACGTTGTGTACCTGGGCTTGTACCAACATGTTGACGGCTTGCGTGAGCTGCCTAACCGTATCCTCCAACGCTTCTTGCCTTTGTAACAACGCATTCTGCCCTTCGGCCGTTTGGGCAACTGGAACCGATTGACGGTGAGGCAGAGGGGGGATGCCTGGCGCGGCCCCGAGTATCTGTCCTTGGGACGGGCCTGCTGCATGCACGGTTGCGTCTTGCCTAGGCTGTAAGTTCTGCTGGGATTGGTTCACGTGACTTTCCGCCTGGTCATCATCTCCAAGGAACCTGTTTGATCTAGTCTTTGCCATATCGTCAGAAGTTGATAAACTGGGATGAAAAAGATTGCAGTTAGGGCCCTCCTTCTAGCGCCAAAATGTCGACGTTGGAATTCAGTCGACGAGAAATCAATGCCCAATACCTGCAATCAATGTGAGAAAGCACAAAAATCTAGAAAAGACAAAGACAGGAAACAGATGATCAAACGAAGAACACCAAATTTTACGTGGTTCGGCAATAAAAAGGCCTACGTCCACGACTGTCCAACTCTTAATCTCTGCAGAGTGACAGTATATTATTGAATATTGTCTGATGTTGTTACAACGGTTTCAATCCCTATTTATAGGGAAAGAAGAGTTACAATTCTGGCTGTAGCAAATCAGGAAGAGAATCCTGAATTAATTACATTCCCTAAACAATTGGGAAAAATAAGGAAAAGAATTATAAATTAATCATGCTTCCTAATATATTTAGGTGATATCAGGAAATTGCTATAATTATCTTGAAGTAATGATGACTTGAATTTGAATTTGAATTAATCTCCATATCTGATGAGGAAATCATGGTTTGATTGGGCAACTACCATACTCGGAGAGAGAGAATCACTATTGAACTTGGTAACTGCCTGTTCTGGAAGATATGATACTTATCACGTATCTGAGCAAGCTGACGTGTCATAGTGGTCCTCATCTCGAGCTCGCTGAGAAACGAGCTGCGCAGGCGTCGAGCTGCGACTTGCCTGTATTTATGAGTCTGTTGATGCCAGCTGGAAGTCTTGATGGTCTTTGAGTCAATACTAGGCCTCGTCTGATGGGCTTTGACTATGTTGACCTCATTGGGCCTTCTCATTGGGTCTTAAATGGGCATAAATTGGACTTTTACCAGCCCAATTATTGAGTCCGAAAAATACACATAACAGGTTCAAACCTAAATGTTCAAGTTTTTTTTTCAAATTTTTTCTTTTTTAGTTCAACTTCCAAAATTTTTTTTTTTCAAAAGTTGAAGGCTTGAGTTCAAACCTGGATGTTCAACCTTTTTTTCCCAAATTTTTTTCCTTTTTTAATTTTTTAGACTTCTATTTTTTTTTTCAAATATTGAAGATCTAAGTTCGAACCCAGATCTTCAAAGGTAAAATTTGGGCTCAAACCCAAATCTTTAACTTTATTTTCAAGTTTATGTCTTTTTCTCAAAAATTTTAATTTTTTTTTCTTAATTTGTTTGCACAAATCCCTACTATTGATAATTGTAATGAACAGTAGCAATTCTATTTTTTTATTTATTTTTAATTTTTAATTTAAAATTTTAATTTGCAAATGTATTTTTATTTTATTTTTAAATGGTGATGTGTCAATTAATGATTGGTGTAAATTTGTTTAATTTTTCTTTTTATTTTGAATTTTGTATGACACATGCTAGATTTTCTTTGGTTGATAAATTAGGACAAAATGGTCATTTTAAGATTGACTAATGATAGGGATACACTTGACTTTTTGCATGTTTTGCTATGTTTGACCGTTAAAGTGTTGGTAAGAGAGATTAATTTGATATTTTTTGAAAACTACAGGGAAGATTTGGTGTTTTTTTAAAGTATAGTTAAAATTTTGATATTTTCCTACAATATAGAGATGAAAATTAAATTTATCCTTGTTAATACTCGAGCCCATAAAATTTCAAAATATAATTCTCAATTGGGAGCTTGTAGGTTCAAACCAATAACAAAAAAGAGTTCGGTGTTTCTTAAAGTTACTAGATACATCTATATAAGCACAAAAACTTTTGAAAGTTCATCTCTAATCAATATGGGAGATGAGTTATAGTTTATCAGGTCTTGTTTGGTATGTTAGATTGGACGAAATAATAATTGATGAGATTGTATAGGATAAGATTGAATGAGTTATTATCTATAAGGCCTTGTTTGGCACACTAAATTGTCCATAGGGTCTTATTTGATATGTTAGATTGGACGAAATAAGATTAGATGAGATTTAATAGAAGAAGATTAGATGAGATAAAATAAATATTGTAACATGCTTGATGCAGTTATAACTTGATTGAATTTGACTAAATTAACTTAATATTTAATTAAATTAAATTAAAAATATTTGATTTATTTTTAAGTAGATTTAATGCAAATAATAAATAATAAAAATACAAATTAATTAAATATAACATATTTTGAAATTAATATTAAAATTTTTTACTTCATGAAACTGTTTTAAATAAATTTATAATTTTAAATATATTTAATATTATATTTATTAAAATTTATTAAAAAACATTAAAAAAATCCTATATAAGTGGGATTTCTAAAACTCACCAATATGAGTTTCAAAATCCTACTCTTGTAGGATTTCTTGTGAGGCTCGCTTGGGTTTGGAAAGGAAAACTTCCCTTTCCTTACTAGGCCCAAACGGTGGACTTTTACTTATTTAATTAGAGATATTTGTATGGAGGGTAGAATTATGGAAGCCATTAGGCTGCTTAAGAACATGGTTGCCTTTGGTTGTAGGCCTAATGCAGTCACATATGTGGCTTTGATTCATTGGCAATGTTGAATGGGCAATACAATTGTTGCCCTTTAGCTACATGAGCTACTGGTTAATGGAGATTATAAATATGGGCTTGATTGTAAGTTGGAAGTTGTTTGGTATGGAAATATGATTGATGGTCTTTGCAAAGATGGTTTATAGATAAAGCAAAGCAACTATTTTTGGAAATGAAAGGCAAGGGAATCTTTGTAAGAAATCGTAAATTTCAACCTACTATTAAAATTTTCAATTGTCTTATTGATGGACTATGTAAATTAAGGAGGACCGAAATGGCTTAAGAGTTATTTCATAGATTACCTCAAAATGACTTAGACCCATATGTAGTAACATTTAATATCATGATCAACGGGTTTGGTAAAAAAGGAGAGTTAGAAAAGGCAAACTCTTTGTGATTGGATTTGGAGAAAAATAGTTGTGTTCCAAATGTAGTCTCATTTGATGCGCTTTTGCATAGTTTCATCCAAAACAATAAAAGATCATTAGTGATTGAACTTATCCACAAAATGGTGAAGAGAAATGTGATTCCAGATGCATCCATAGTTTCCGTAGTAATGAGAGGCAGACCCACAATTGCATTAATTAAGTTTACTATGTCAATCATTAAGTTTTAAATATATAAATCCGTTGCCACATCAAATAGAATAGCGTTTATGGTTGAGGCTTGCAGCTTGCTGTCTTCTCCTGATGCTACCATGGTTTGAACCGTCGACATGTCTAAAAGCTATTGCCTTTTTTCCTTTTTCAGTAATTCAATATATTATAAAAAAAAAAAAAAATCCCAAATTCAAGCATAAACACATTGAGGCTTGGATGGTTGTTTTGTCTTTCCTTCTACTGTGAGGCATGGTTCAATTCCCTTTTCTCTCATAAATGTTGTTATTATTATTATTATTATTATTATTATTATTTGGCATGGATCATGTTTTTCTTTCTTCTATCCACCATGAGAATTTTTTTTCTTTTTAATTCTCTCATAATCATTGCTCTATGACATTTTTTTTTTTTTTGGGTGATGGCATGGATCTTGTTTTTTTTTTTCTTTTCACCATGGTTCAATCTCTTTTCCTAACAAAACATATTAATTTTTCTCAATTTTGTTTACCATCTTGTAAGAAGTAAAACTACATATGCCCAATTGGTTGTATAATATTGATATTTATATTTCATATAACATTCTTCTAGTAATTAAATGAAACATTACAAAAAAAAATTCATATATCTTAATTTGGTGATATTATAATTATTATATAAATGTGTCATCTCTCATATATATTTCTAGGTCCACCACTGATAGTAATAGACTCTCTTGCCCACGATGAAAATCATCATGAATGCCTCAATTCGGTGCCATCATTTCCTATTCGAGAACCAAAAAGCTGATGTGCAAATCACTATGGTTGAAATGTATTTCTTTTGGAATGTGTTTTCTATGCCAAGCAAGTAGCACCAATTTCCGACATAGAAGCGTCATCAAGAGAATGGAGTCGAAGGAGTGACAAGGCAAATTGTCATAGTCCCTAATATGATTGAATTAAAGTGAAACCTTCAATGTAACTATTTTTCATTTCTACATGTCAAATAAACTTACTACAGATTTTGGAAGTTTCATGTAATTATTTTGCAAGTTCAGTGTGATAAAAAAATAGAGTATCATCATTGTATCTGGACCTAGTCATGAATATATACTTCTTACTCACTTTATATCATGTGGCAGTGAAAATTCAAACCTGTAATTGAAGGAACAAACACCATATTATCTTGTAAACTTGTCTCTTCTCAAATATCAAATCCCTTTCATAAAAATTAATAGAGAAATTTTCAACATCTCATCGACACATTAACTAGTTTTGGTCTCTTTTATAAATATTATACTATGGAAACCCCATGTGTTGTACAGTAAAGGCCCCACCCATTGTTTCAATTATTTTTCACTTTTCTTTTTTAGTATAATTAGATAATTCAGTTAAATATAACTCAAATAACAACAAAAACTTAATTGGGCAGATTTCTCATCCGCTGTGAGAAAAAAGCTTTAGTGGAGAATGATAGATGTCTGTTGTAAAATATATTTTGCATAAAGAATCTTCCTCAACTCTTTGTTCTCAGTTTCAACATCAGGTTTTCAGCAGCATATGGACCTGAATATGTGTCAAAAATCAGTTTGACAAGGTATTTTAAACTATAGATCACCTCATTTCTGTCTCTGAATAGTTCATTGAAGCATAACATATCTTGCATACATTATTATTGAAAATAATTCTTTATACTACATACACATGCTTAAACATTTCCATATTTAAAAATTATCAGGTTCATTGATTGATAAAAGGCACACAGACAAAATGTCAAACAAAATTTACTGAGTCAATTCACAAATTACAATTGAATGAAGGAAAGAGGGCAATCATCAATCCACATTTTATCCTCCGTTGAGTACATAACATGTTTGGCTAGCGAATAGATCATGTAGTTTCCCGATACTTCGCTACATTCCCCCACATGACTACAGATCTCAACCTCCTTATATTACAAGTTCAATCTTTTTTCCCTTCTCCTCAAATCTCTCTTTCAAGTACGTTTTGTTCAATTCAGTCTAAAGATGTCGTATCTTTTTGTTTGACGCTCTCTTCGAATTCTCTCATCCTGCAAAATCTTCTATGTATCATTGTGAGAAGAAATTTTACCTTTTTTTTAACAATTGATCCCAGGACTCCAGTAGTAATATCAGCTTCTAGACCAACAACTTCACTCGTAACTTGATTGAAGGTATCTTCTTTTACTTTTTCTAATGTATTGGGTTGGTTTGTAATAAGCTCATCTATCGGTTCCTACAAAAGATAATTAACAAAATGGCAGAATTCATTACTATACTTAACCGGGGTAAAAAAATAAAATAAAGTTAATGAACAAAAAATAAAATCATCTCTCCTCTCATTACAAGACCAAAACAACAGAGAACAGAAGTTCATGTGTGAAAACAAAGAGACTATATAGTCACCAAGTCGGTCACCAACAGCAGCAGGATGCCTGGATTGAATACTCTGAATGGCACTTAAGAAATCAGTATCTCTGACAGGAAAATGGGCATCACCAATTGCATATGCGCACAATGGAACAACAGCTCCCAATCTTAAAACCAAAAGAAACATTTTGAAACAGAGCAAAGGCAGCACCCACAATCGTACAAAAGCACCCACTCCCACTACGAAAAAAACTAGGTGAACTAATTGATAGCCACATCAACATTCATCTTCAGTTGATCCTGAGGAGGAATATTTCAATGAGAGGAGGTACTACCAGAAATTGCAGAGGAAGAAAGATTATCTACTAATTGTTTCCAATATTAGCAATGGCCATCTAATTGATGACATCTTGAAGAACAATGGATCACACTGAACCAGCAAATCAAATAAACAATTTAAAAATTTTACATGACAAACTTTACATTAACTCTACATACACAAGAAGTATATGCAAGAAACAACTAGAAAATAATAATAATAATAATAATAATAAAAGCCGCAAACTTACCCTCCAGCACAGCAACAAATAGCCCTCTTGTTGTTTGGTCCAACAGCAGCTCAATAGTTCAGGAACAATCCTAATTGTAATCCAAGTAGTTAAGGAACATGCCACCCAAGAGTACATCATTTCAACTTTTTGTCGATTCTTGAAAAGGGAATGATGGAAGAGAGTTTAAGCAATCATGATAATTTTCATCCTCTGCAAGTAAGTCTATTACTATGGAAACTATGGATGCATCTGGAGCCAAATTTCTCTTTGCCATTTCATGAAGGAGTTCAAACACTTTTGACTTTTGATTGTTTCGGATGAAACCATACATAAGCGTATTAAATGTGACTGCATTTGGTATACAACCCTTTTCCTCCATATCTAATAGCAAATAGTTTGCTTTTTCTAAGGCTCCTTCTTTACAAAGCGCATGATCATGATGTTAAATGTTATAACATCAGGCGTTAGGCCTTTCCGAGGCAATTTATGGAATAGCTCCCAAGCCATTTCAATCCTTCTTGATTTAAACAATCCATCAATAAGACAATTGAAAATTTCAATAGTAAATTGAATTTTCCGATTTTCTAAATTGTAAAAGAATTTTAATGCATCTAGAACACAATCATTCTTGCAAAGCCCATCGATAATAGTAGCATAGCTCCTTGAATTAGGAGAAACATCATTAACATGCATCTCATCCATCAATTTGTGTGCATCTCTAACTTTACCTACCTTAAAGAGGCCAATTAATAAAGCGTTATAAGTAACAACCATTGGTCCAATTTTCCTCGAAATCATTTCCCTGTGAAGATTTATAGGTTGGCCAACTTTTTTACTCTTACAATATCCATCAATCAAACTAGTGTAAGTAACAACATCAGGTGTACACCCCATACTTTCCATGGAAACAAACAACTGCTCTGCATCATGAATTCTACACACCAAGCAGTGACCATCCACAAGTATGCTGTAAGTGTAAGTGTCGGGTTGCACACCTCTCTGAATCATCTGTTTATATAATCTATTTGCTTTATCTACCTTCCCATTCCTGCAATGCTCATCTAGTAACATATTTAATGTGACTGTATTGGGCTGTACACCTTGATTCAACATCTCTATAAAGAGGCTTTTAGCCTCTTCCCATTCACCAACACAACACGAACCATGAATCAAAGAGCTATAAGTGACCACATCTGCAGAGATTCCCCTGGCCTTCATTTCTGAAAATAGTTCTTTGGCTTTATCGACAAACCCATCTTTGCAAAGACCATCAATGATGCTATTATACCAAATAACATCCGGCTTACAACTAACACCAGATTTACAATCTCCATTAACCAATTGTTGATGTAACTGAAGGGCAACAATCGTGTTGCCCGTTCGACACAGCCCATGAATCGAAGTTGCATACCTGACCACATTTGGACTAAAACCAAAGGCAACCATCTTCTTGAGCAGCCTAACAGCTTCCATAATTCTATCTTGTATACAAAGACCTTTAATTAAACTACTAAAAGTCACAACATCTGGGTTAAAACCCCTTCTGAAAAGGGCACCAAAAGCCACAAATCCATCCGCAACCCTACCCATCTTGCAAACACAATTAATCAAAATTTTCCAAAGAATTAAATTAGGCACCAACCCAGCTGAATTCATTCCAATCACAAGTGAAATAACATCATCATAACGCCTATCATTGACAAGAGCAGTTAACAGAATACCAAATGAACGAATGAATGGAGTTGGTTGCATACGAATCATGTCATAAAAAAAGTAAAGAGCTTCATTTGGGTTGATATTACCTGATTTGCACTTCCCATCAAGGAATTCACGAAGCCTAGCCGGGTCCGAGTCTTTAGAGTGTGGAGTAGTAACGAGCTTGGAGAGAGATGAGACCCCATTTATGGGATTCGAAGCTCTTAAAGACGAAAGTGTGGATCTCATAGCTGCTAGTTGAAGAATGAAAAGGGTACTGTGAAGAAAGTGGCACGGACTTTTAACCCCGGAGAGAAATGAAGAATAATAGGATTTTGTTGAAAAATGACTTTTTTAGAATGACCCCGGTGAGAATTAACCTAGTTGTATGGCTGTGGAGATTGGTATATTTTTAGACAAAAATACCCCTAATTAGCCAATCAATTACAAGTGTGCCACCCTTTTTATCCCACCAAACCGATCAGTGTCTAATCCCAACCATTTTCATTGAATGTCGGTTTAGGAATCCCTACCCAACAGCGAAAGTCCAAACCGTCGCCTGGCACCGTCGCACGTCGACTCATCACCGTCGCACATCCCCTCCACACACTGTCGATTACTGCCTTAGTGTGGAATAGTTTTCGTTGATCGTGGGGCGTCATCAACGTCGCAGCAATCCCAACCCACCATCGGAAGACGAAACTATCGCCCCGGAGCGTCGCTCGTCGACCCATCACCGGCGCAGCACCTGACCTAAACCCACTGTCTGTAACTCTCTCGGCACCCTCGGTCGTCATCACCCTCGCACCTACACACACCACTGTCGCTCCTCCACCCACCCGCGACTGCTCGAGAACATTGAACAAAGCAAACTCGACGTTGCCACCGTCATTCACTGTGTCCCTCACTTTCCAATTTAGTATTTTTCGGAAGGAACTTGAGAAGATGAAGGAGATTGCAAAATTAAAGTTGCTGCCTCCGGTGTACATAGGGAAGTGGGCCTCTGCAACTGATGCACGAGTACAAGAAGGGTTGGCAAAGGGAAGCCCTTACACATATCAGTTTCGTGTTTCAAAGGAAAGGAGTTTGAAAATCAGTGACCTTATTCGTGGCGAAGTAAGTTCTATTCATCAGATAATTTTTTTGTGTAAGGGCTTGATCATATTGTAGAAAAGGAATTGACTTTGTTT
This sequence comes from Litchi chinensis, assembly GCA_019925255.1. Lineage (NCBI taxonomy): Eukaryota > Viridiplantae > Streptophyta > Magnoliopsida > Sapindales > Sapindaceae > Litchi > Litchi chinensis. Next base: position 14,458,381 of record CM034462.1, on the reverse strand, counting down.
TAGATGCTTTTTGTTGTCTTTGTTTCTATTTGGAATGTATTGGTTGTCAATAGATGTTGATCCTTTGTGAAAATTGTTAAGAGGGTTTGGTGATGTAATGGTGGGGGTTGAAAGTGAATAGATTGTTACTTGATGTGGTTGTGTGAATGGTTAGTTGCTTTGGATTCAAATAAATGTTTTTTGTTTTTGGATTTGTAACATTTGGAGTTGATGTGCAATGGGAATTGTTTTTGTTCTTGACTTCGTTTTCTTTTATTTGTTTTGATTTGGTGTTGGAGTTTGTATGTGCATTGAGTTTTGTGTGTTTGATGTAGTTATCGCAATCTTGCTGACTGTTGTTATGGGACAGCATTATTTACAGACATCTAAGATGATGCCTGCTGGCATTGTTGCTAGGATCAGGTAACAAGAGGATCAATCCGGCCTTTTTCTAAGCTTAACTGTTACTGCAATTGATTTGTCCCTCATTGTGTTTGATGCATCTGTAAGACTATAATGCATTTAGCAAAGGAAAATTCTTTTTGTGTTTTTCAGATACATATATTTGATTGAATGTTTTCTTGAAAATGAATTCCTTTTTGTTTGTCTAGACAAAACATGGTACAAATTTTTTTCCATGTTTGGATCCATTAACATAGTATTCACAATGGTGGCGATTAAGAATTTTATTAGTTGTTATGTGTTTATATGTTTATGCTGCTGCCGTGGTGGTCTGGTTTCATATTCAAGTTATATAGTTATGTAGGTTGGCAATTTCTTGCCTTTTGAAAACATGAGATGGTTACAAATTGACATTGAGTCATCAGAAATAGAGAGGAAATGTTTTATGCCTTTGGCCTTTTACTTTCATCATGTCATTTATCATTTTCCAATGAAATTGTAGTCCCATGATAGTTGTAATGGTTTGATGCTGCTATGAAGTGTAATATTTGTAAGATAATTTTGGCTTCAAATTTACCTGGGGCCATCACCTAGGATATTTGTATCACCATGAGTTGCTTGACTTCCAAGGTTGTTGGGCTTGGAAGTATTCTTCAAATTAGAGCTCAGTGTCCAAAGAAGCTTAGAATTTCATATATAGACTGTGCAAGTTTGAACCTTTAAATTGGTAGTGGACAAAAGTAATAGCATATTGAAATATCAATGTAACTTTGATATAACTTTGAAACTCAAAAGTTGGAGGCTTAAATAATTGGAGTGGCAGAACATTAGTTGTTAATAATTTTTTTCATAAATCCTCCCCATCCCCTTCCCTGCCCCTTCCTCCATAGAACTATGTGTAATTCAACATTGATGTTGATTGTGGTAGTCCTTAAAGCTGTGTAGTATTTATGGTATCTCCAGAAATCCGGCTTTGTTAATTCGTCCTTGTATTATCTGTCCTCACTAACCTTTTAGAAATACCCTATTTTTCTAAAGATCTGAAACTGTTAAGTCAGTTAGAGTGTCCCTTTAACAATATAAACTACAAGCATTCACATCTTATAGAATTTTTAGTTCATTGACATTTGTGAGTGAGCTCAACTTGATTTTGAGGACAATTATGTTTCAAGTGTCTTTTTTTCTAGTGACTTGCTATCATACACATTTGTATACAACTTTCTAGCTATAACAAAACCCATGAAGAAAGCCTGATTATGTACTATGAGTTCCTAATTGCAGTATAGTTATTTGGTTTTCCTTCTAGTTAAACTATTTGTTTGAGTTCTAGGAGCTAAAAGTTTGCAATATGTGTTCTTGCAGTGCTCTCATGACAGGGTTCTATTTGTACAAGATTGTCACTGGTGGCAACTATATACCAGTCAAGGCTGAGTGATTGCTATGAAGAATACTTTTAAGACTTGCACAAAAAAGCTTTGTTGTTGTCATATGCATAAAGATGCATTCATGTGTATTATTCTTACAAGTCATGTACAAGACAAAAGACTACTTCTTGTTCAAAATGTTACAACCTTGGTTTATCACCTGAGCACTCTGATGTGCCTCTTAGTTTTTTCTTTTCCTGGAAGCAATAGCTCTTATCAACTGATGACATCTATTTGAGTTGTACGGAATGATTGACAAGCTTTAAGAAAATGAAACAATGTTACCACCTTTTTTTTTTTTTTGTAAATTTCCTTGACCTCCAAATCTTCTAATAGAGAGTGGTCAGTTTAATGGATGCATATGATTATAGCAGAAGTTACATGGTGTTTTAAAGGTTTTTTTTGCCTTTAATGTGTATCTGCATTTTGTTCAAATTCTGTGTCATGCAGTAGGGACAACTCAATATATGCCTAAATCATCTTCTTGTTAATAATTTTTTTTTTTTTTTATTAGTTTCACTCAGAGCAAACATTTAAAACAAAAATTCCTTACCTACTAGGTAAGAGGAATTACATATAATGCTCCAAGAAGATTATTCGGCTTTTGCTAATTATAAGGATGAGGAAGATCCAAACAAAATCAAGAGGGAACAAAACTTGGATAAATTTAAACATAAAACACATATGGATTCAACGTATTCGAAATTTTTGTTGGTTGTATTATTGTTTGAAAAAGTGAAGAACCTTTATTATATAATTTACTATTGTTGTTGTTTTAGAAGCTCATGATTCATGAATGGTAAATAATAACTATATAAAGAATAATTATTAACTTGTTGGATAAAAGTTTCCATATCAACAAGTATAGAAAATCTCAATAGAATCAAAGTAAATAAGTAAGTTAAATGTCAACCTTAAGATAATCTTCATATCAATTGAATTAATGAGCACTCCATCATCTTCCCTATTGATATCTTTGGTTTTCAGATCTTTCCAATTAATTTAAGAGGTGCATTGAATTAGTTGTTGAAACCTGGGTACTCCCAATCGAAAAGGTTTTAATATTATCCAAGAATTATTAGAAGTACAAAAAAGAATATTCAATTTTAAACCTAGGAACATAATTCCCAACCTTTGGGTTGGGAAGGTTCCTAACCCCTAGGTTCGGATTTCAAACCCGAAGGGTAGGAATCCCAACCTAAGGATTGGGAATCCTAACGTACCTGTTGAGATTTCCAACCCTGAGATTGGGTTAGTTTTCGACTTCAGACTGTATCTAAGGTGGATTCCCAACCCGAAAGTTGGGAATCCCAACCTAAAGGTTGGGTCCCAACTGTCGGGTTGGGAATCCACCCTAGATATCGTTGGAAGTCGAAAAATAACCCGAAGATAGGGTTAGAAATCTCAATTTATAGGTTGAAAATCTCAACTTCTGAGTTGGGAAAATTAATAAAAAGATTGGAATTCTTAACACGGAAGTTGGGAATCCCAACTTCTGGGTTGGGAATCTCAATCGAAACACAAATTTCAGTACAAAGTCGACATTCTCCATATAGAGGCTCCAAACAGATGTCATCAAACTTAGCAATACTTGTCCATTCTGCAAATTCCATCATTTAAATGACGTCCATCTCCAAGCATTCAATAAACAAGAAATCCATAATAGTTAAAACTAAAAATTAAAGCTTTCGAACTTGACAACCTTCAATATGTCAAACTTGGTAGTTTATTTTGAAATTTCAAACAGAAGATTTATATATAGTAGTTTTAATGGACAACTTCCTTACCCTCTTATAAATTATGTAAGATATTTGGTATAGTGTAAAATGCTTCACACGTCCTTATAAGGCCTCTAATGCCATAAATTTGGTTATTTGCATATTACAAATTACACACATAAAATAGTTATTAGGTGTATGGTACAAGGTACGTAGATTTAACAACCATATATATATATATATAGAGAGAGAGAGAGAGAGAGAGAATAGAAATCTTCAATACACATAATTTCAACATAAGGAGAAGTAACCTAACAGTTTTAATTGCACAGTAGGTTGACTGATGTGCAGATTCAACCACACATCAAGCTTCATTAGGGAAAAAGCTACCAATATTTTACAAGCTTTGTACATAACTACACCACACTTGCCTAGTTTCTTAATACAAATGCAATCTATCACTGAGTTAATGTTGTAGAGAATGCAGAGACTTTCTAATACTTCTTTTAACCGTCTTGATATCAATCAACTTGTCCTAAACACAGTAAGGGAAGCTAAGAAATGATCTCGATTAAAGCCCTCATTATAGCATCATGAGTGTTCACATGCTCCTCATACAGACGGGAAGCATGTTCCTTAGTTTTTGCCCCTATGTAAGCTTGAAGGAAGCATCCTCTTGCATTATAACACTGAGCTTATTGTCCTCAATCATGGCATTCAACCACCATTTGACAGCAGAGTGAAGTGCAGCTGCTGTACCTTTAATATCTCCAGCACGCTCTTTAAGAGCCACAAGGGTAGATACAGTGGTAGGCATATGTTGGATATCAGGTACCTTAGCTTGGGACTCAACTACAATATATGGGTGGTTGGCAGCAGTAACCTGTGCCCTTGGCAAAAGAACAATTTTTGACTTGTCAAGGAACTTCTCTCCAAACTACCCTAATATTTCTTTAGCTTTCCCAGCCTTGTTCTCTCTCACTGACACCAGAACGTTGAAGCAATACTGGCATCACACTATCTGATATCAGGTCCGACAATGTTGCAACAAGTTATTAAGCCTCTACAAGTTCATCAATGCAAATAATAAATCTAGTAAAACTACGCAAGTAGGTAGAGTCTATTTCACAGGGTGATTCAAAATAGAGGTACATAATGCAACTATATTACAATATATTAATGAAACATTTGATCCAACTTATTTGATCGCAGTAAAAGCACTCAATTTTCATATATGACCTACCTTTGCTTTGCTGAATAGTTCACGTCAAGTATATGAGGAAGCTGCAAAAAATACCCACAACATCAACAATAACAACTATCAATACAATCTAACTTTATCATTCTATTAAAATACCCACAACATCACACACAAAATACACCACACAGCCACAACCCACATGCAATAGCCCAACTTTGGTTCACATCACCGCATTCGGATACCAAAGCAAGTAAAACTACTCACCCATAACACCACACACAAAATACACCAAACAGTCTCAACCCACTTGCACTAGCCCAACCTTGGTTCACAACACTACATTCGGATACCCAAATTAAGGAAAACTAGTAAAAAAAAATTTACCACCCACAAAGAAGAAATCGGTATCAGAATGAAGAAGTCGGTCCGCTATGGCGCAATACAGTGTCGTCCAAAACCTTAGCCGTTGCTTCTTTTGTCGAGGTGAGAAGACATAACACACTTTCAGCGTGGGAAATGACAGAGAATAAGATGTGGAAAGTAAGAAGATCGAATGAGCTATGGGAAGGGACAAAATGGAAGGCTGCAATGGGGGGGAGAGTCATGACAATGGACATGAGGGTCACAACAACTTAGTTTCAGTAATGGAAGGCTGCAATGGGTTATGAATGCATTTAAGTAGCTGACGGGTAAAGATATAGCTTATGGCACTCATTTTCATTAAGGGTGTTTTTGTCCATTCAATGTCTTTTATTAATAATAAAAAATAAAAAGGCTACTTTTGAGGATGACCTTCCCAAATGAGTCATTTTTTCAATTTACTCAGAATAATAAGGACTATACGGGTCCGTTTTTACATATCCGGTTTGGACTCACAATGTTGGGTTTTTTGAATTGGTGGCCCAATTTTTTTACCCATTGATTATATATAGATATGGCAAATGGCGTCGGGTCAGTTTTGGATAAAAATGATTGAAACTGAAACAAAAGTACATTTGCTTTAACCCTAAAATAATCGAGCTAACGTCAATTGCCTTGTGATATAGTGGAAGCACATAGGTGGCCTTGGTTTCAAAACCAAGGTTCGACATTTCACCACATCCAATAAATGTAGGATTTTCTTCCATATATATGGATTATTTTCCACCCCGATGTAGGTGGCTCCCCAATCATATAAAGGCCACTGATCTGGACCGTACCACTAAGGTTTTACTAATCTGGTTCCAGTTGTCTCATAGATTCATCTCAATACCTCAAAAAAATAAATTAATAAAAATTACTAAGCTAACTTGATTCTTAGTGTAAGTTGGTTCGGGCCTCATTGGGCCTATTGACTGGTTTGTCAAGAGTGGCAATATTGGTACCCCTCATACACGGTATGTTTTGTAAGTACACCTCATTAAAAGTTTATATATCCCTAGTTTGTAAATGAACCACAATTAATGTCAAAATTATCTTTCGTTTAATTTTGTTGTATTATATTTTTGTAAGCACACACCATTTACACTTATTTTGTTATTAAAATAAAGTTTGTTATTATTTAAAATTTTGGATTTTTTTCCAATAGATAAAGAAGTAGATAATGATTTTGTTTTTATAATAGTAATTAAATTAAAACTTATCATTTTACAAACGGATGATTTTAGTTCATTTTGAATATTGCTTATAATTTTAATTCGTATGCTGCATTTCACATCAATTTATATTTCTTAAAAATACTTTGATATTAGAAAAAAACTTATGAGAGAAGTTAGGATTTTAAAATTTTAGAGGGATTTCCTCTCGAGTTTTGCATCTCTTCAAGCCTGGTATAAACACTAAATATTAGTTTATTAAAGAGAAAAAGAGCAAAATGGTGTACAAGACCAAGGAAAGAAAGGAGAATGAGGTGAGTGGTGACCAAAGAGTGCACCATCAATCTTCACATGTAGAGGTTGGGACCAAAGTTTGAAGGATTTGTTTATCAAATTTTATGATGAAAGCCCATTTGCAGGCAAAGATAAACTTACAAAAAAAAAAAAATTGGGACTTTTTTTATTCCTTTGTTCATTGTTTTTTAGATCATCAACACCTATATTTTCATTTTTAATTTAATGAAAGTTTCATTTTATTAAATTTTTTAAAAGGGTGTTTTAAAAAAAAAATAGATGAAAAAAGTAGGAATATTATTTAATTAAAAATAAAATAAAGGATTTGCTCATATATGTGAGAAACTAATTAACAATTTGTGGGTGTACTTATAAACTATTTAGCCTTTTTAATAATTTTAATGAAGGGAAATATTGGATTTTTGAAAACATACTAATTTGAGGTGTACATACAATTTTTTAACGGTGCAAATATCAACACTCTTTGTCCAAACCAAAAGCCCAGCTTGTTTGGAAAACACAAACAATTTGACATAAATATAATAAGAGTGGTGATATTTGCACCCCTAAAAAAATTGTATGGACACCCTAAACTAGCATTTTTTTTTAAATATCCAATATCACCCCTGAGTAAAATTATTAAAATGGGGTGCATAAAGCGAGGTCAGAGAAGTGGTAAATATGCAGACCCCACCCATGAAAATCATCGGTTCAAACGTGCACCCCACTATATATGTGGGTTTCTTTCCCCCACGCATTGCGAGTTGCATGGGCCCTCACCCCCTCTTCCTCGACGTCGGTTGCTCTTTCCTGTATTGAGAGCTATTCCTTGGACCGTATCTCAAAATCATATTTCTATTAGTCTCAGTTACATCCTAGGCGAAGTACCAACAATAAAAGAAATATATATATATACTAAAAAGGTAAATTTTTTGTAAATAGATTCATAAATTATTAATTAAAATATTATATAATTTTTTTTCTAAATGGTAATTTTAAACATCAATTTTTTTTAAGGAATACAATTTAATTACAAATTATGTAGAATAAAACAAAATCTTCAAATGAAATTACTTGTAAAAGGGTAAGAGATCGTTTGTTTTTTCGCTTAAGACTCAATAATGTTGAATTGTACCTATTAAGTTGTTTCCATTTATTTTTTTAAGTGATCAAACCACTTAAAACTATTAAAAAAAAACTGAAAAAATTAAGTAAAAATTTTTAACTTTTTACTTAATTGCAAATCATTTAATGATATTTAAAAGTTTTTATTATAAATCTATTCTCCCCAAAATAACATAATTTCAAATTCATCCTAATTTTATATATATATATATATATATATATATTTTGCCTTCATACTTACAAAAAATATATTTGAAAAGTAAAATTTAAATACATCTCATCTCAAATTATCTTGGAATTAAACTAATATATTTTAATTTAAAATTTAAACATTCATTTTTTTAGTTGCTTTCCTAAATATATCAATATATTTAAATATATAAATATAGATAATACTACTACATTTTTTAATCATTTTTTAATTATGAATAAAATATTATTAATATGTACATAAAAAATATTTTAGAATTTATTAAATTATTTATTTTCAAATTTTTGTATTAAATTAATTAAAATTACATAACGATAAATAGTAAAAATGGTATAAATACCAATTTACTAGTTTTCAAATAATTTTAAATTTAAAAAAAAATAAGTTTTTAACATATTTAGAGATAAAAGAAAAATTTATATATGTGTGTTATATATATTTCAGGTTTCAGTCACTATTCCATCTTCAATATTCAGTAGCACTATTCAGTTTTTAGATAAAAAAATAAACAATCCCTAAGTTTTAAATTTTTTATATAAAATTGTTGGTCAAAGCTAACACCTTGTAAAAAATAAATTACAAAATTACAAAAAGAGAACAAGATGGAAAGCCCACACAAAATAAGAACTATCCAAAGAAGGAAAAAATCGACTAATGGAAGAGATAGATAATAGAAGATTCAGCTGAAACCAATTCTTTGCATAACAATTCCTATAGTAGACCTTATTAAAAAATCTTATCGAAAAAACCCATTAGAACAAATCTGACAGGGAAAAAAGAGTGTCCACCCCCTAAAGACAAAACTAACAAAACTTATATCTATGTTTGCTAAGAAAATCATCAAAAAGAAAATGACACAAAAAATTAGGAGCCTTCTACCACTAGATAGAACAAACAAACAAAGGAGATCGAGAAGCTAGCATATCAGCCATAAAATTTCCCTAACAATAAACATGTGTTGCTCTGAAATCCATACCATGCAAATTTATTGTTGTTTTAGTGTTGAGAAGTCTACTGTATATAAACGTAAGCTTCTTGTTATAAAAAATTTCATTCAAACAATTCATCAATCACATGATTGGCTTACTCATAATTTAAATCTTTAGTGCTGAGAAGTTGTTGTATATAAGTGAAGGCTTCTTAGTGTAAAAAACTTTATTCAAACAATTTATTGTATACATAGATGACATAACGTAAGTATTGAATAGATTTTTAAAAAAATCAATATTACAAAAAGTCATAGTTGAACCGTACATATCCAAAATTAGTGGACACCATAATCCTAAATCTCTCATAGCAAATGGTGGGTTGACTAGGTTTGGTCTTTGGTTTGTAGTGATAGATATGTTTGGGTATAAAATAGAAGTTGAAGTTACTCTTTCAGTTCAAAAGATAGAAGACATATAAATATAGAGGAAAAAATTAAGTTTTCTTAATGTTGAAAGAATATTGATATTATAAAATTACATAAATAATAATAGGTATAAATGAGGTGCATTTATAAAAATAGAGTACAATAAAATTAAACAAAAAGGATAATCTTGGTATTAAGTGAAGTTTAAAAACAAATTAAATAAATTTTAAATTTTTTATGAGGTGTGCAAACAAATGGGGTATACATACAATTTTTAATGGGTGAAAATATTGCCACTCATATTATAATAACATAGTTTTTGCCCAATTTGATTCCAAAACAATAAAAAAAAAATTTGAGTCCAAATCGGCTTTGTTAATAGGGTAAATTTCATTTTCATTCTATGTTTTGAGAAAATATCAAAATTCAACTATGTTTTGAAAACGTATCAAATCTTTTTTATAGTTTTCAATATGCTTGTCTATTCCATTAGCTAATTGATAGTCAAACCAAACGGATAGCATGGTGGGCAGGGGTAATTTTATCATTTCGAATTGCAAGCCAGGATCTTGATACATATATGAACTTAATAATTTGGAAATAATAAAAAAAGGAAAATAAAAAAATATTAAACACACTAACTAATTAAGTTAAAAATAATAAAATTAAAAAGAACTTAAATTAAAAAAAAAATTAAACAACAAAAAAATGAAAACAAAAAATACATATCTGGAATTCGTTTAGAATAGAACTTCCTTTGGAAGATGAATTGACCAACACTAAACTGGCGAAGGACAAGAAGAGGACAATGGCAAATAGTGGCAACAGTGAGAATGGGTTTGTGTGTTGTGTGTGCATGTGTGAAGAGCGAGAAAGAAAGAGAAACAGAGATAGATCTATGTCTTGTGCCAAATATGAGTGTGATTTCGAAGGAGATGACGATTTTAAAGTAGCAAACAGTTTCAAATGAGATGATTAGAAGCAGATTGTGGGTTCATTATTGGTCAATCTTGTAACACCCCGAATCCGAATCGGCTTAATAGAATATATATGTATATATATACATGTAACTCTTAAATGAAGCTTAGGTGAGGTTTAAATAAAATCATAAGGGGTTCAATTAGAAACTTAAATTAAAAAACCCAAAGAGAAAATAACTCAAGTGAGCTTAATTAGGAACTATACTAGTATGGCCTAATTATCTTCTAAACACATCCAATTGTTTTTCTAAATACACTCACCTAAGGTTAAATATGTAATAAGGAGGATGTGAGAGGGGTAAAATTGTAACGAAAGGGTATATAAAAGGCCCCTCTCCTTACTAAGCCTGCTGGCCGCCTTACAGTACTCTCCAACGGATATCTGATCTAACTGGAAAGTTTCCGTGAAGCTACGTTATTTACTTTTTAAAACTTTTCTAAATTTTTGTTTAGTGTGGAAAACGTGGATAAATTTTTTTTTTCTTTTTATTTCAAACATTTATAAAGCGGATTTATAAAAATTTAGACAGTATAACAGCTGTTTTTTGAACATGTCACCCTACAAATTTCAAAATTTAACACATCTATAACAAACAGTTCTCTACTATTGGGCCTCGGACCCTTAAATCATTTCCACAATCCAACCACAAATATTTTTCAATTTGAAATCTATAAATGAATTTCCTTTTCATTTAACGTAAAAGTATAATTTCATTTATCAAAAACTTTATTTTATAATACAAAATACCATATACAACCCAAAATATAATTCACAACACGTACATCAAAATATGCTTGTGATGCATGACATACACTTTCGAATTTAAACCTATGCAGTGATATCTTTGCTTCATGCCACCTACGCGTCCGATAGAGTCTCTTCTGATTGACGACTCGTACCTGTACATGGGGAGGATTTTTCAAAAACATATGAAAAGAATTGTGAGTATAAAACTCAGTGAATGGATAACTTTTAAATTGAAATATCCTTTTCTAAAATATATATATCTTCCCAAAATAATTTATAAAACTAGAAATTTTCTTATAACTTTATCGAAACTACAAAACTAGTTAATTTTTCTAAACGTTTCTTTGTTTCTCGAAACTAAAAATAAATTTCTGATTTAATAAATTTTATGTCTATTGACGTGTTATTATTATTTTTTTTTATCTCGCCAAAGACAACCAATCTTAGCTCTATTATGACAGAATTTCTCATCGCCACCTAAGCTCGGGAATGCTACCATGTGTAGTCATAGATGTGGGAAACTCTTGGGGTCGCGATCCCCCCCAACATCAGATAAATCTACACTATCATATACATGCAGAGGGCGACTCACAGACTCGACTCAACCCCCCAAGTTAGTGACTATGCTAACTATCTTATCATACACACAATGGTACTTCGACGGGGTATACTGGGGATTAGGGTAAATCCAAGGCATCTAAAAAATCTCTTTCAACATACTAAAATTCTTTCTTTTCTTTTAAATTATGGTTTGAAACTAAAATTCCACTTTTTTAAAGTCAAAACTTAACTTCCATAAATGACTTTAGCATGTCAACTTTTACATATAAACTCAAATATACTAAATGGTTTTAGTACTAAAGTAATTAACATGCTAAAGTTTACATACATCACAATTATAAATTTGATAACTAAAATAAAAATGATTACTTTAACAATTATAAATGACTTAACTAAAATTCCACTTTTGTAAAGTCAAAACTTAACTTCCATAAATGACTTTAGCATGTCAACTTTTACATATAAACTCAAATATACTAAATGGCTTTAGTACTAAAGTAATTAACATGCTAAAGTTTACATACATCACAATTATAAATTTGATAACTAAAATAAAAATGATTACTTTAACAAATATAAATGGAATAACTAAACAACAATGGAATTAACAATTTATATCTCATTAAAAGCTCTTAAACACTTTAAAAATTATAATCACTCACAATTTACTTTCAAACTACTCCACCACTCTTTCAAAACCTCCCTTTGATTCTTTTAGTTTCCAAGTTACCTAAAATCACATTCCACCATAGATTCATTATCTTTTTCATTTAATTTTAATGTCAATCTCATTTATTCTTCAAATTTGAACTTAAATGATAATATACAATATAATTCCAATTCTTGACATAATCTTCCAAACCAACATTCCAACCAACACTTTTCATTTAAAATCAATTCAACAATCCAACATTTCACTCAATTAATTTTCAACATATAAAACACCAATTAACCATTTAAATTCTAATTCAATACATAATCCAATAATTTCACAACTTCACCATATTTCCAACCAATAATCTCACATCCATTTCTTTTAATTTCCTTTGCTCCAAGGCACTCAAACACATCATAAACATCATCAAAACACATTAAAATGATTGAATAACAAATTTATATCCATTCTTGACCTTAACCAAAATCAACACCCAAACTTTTCAATTTCATTTTTCTTTCATTCCTTTGATGCCAACCAACTTAAATTCATCCCAAAACCTCATACAACTTATTCAAACATTAAAATCAACTTAAACACATGCAAAAACACAAATGGTCCATACACTAGTATACATGTCCATCTATTCAATCACTTGATTTTTCTTCCCAAAATTCATTTCAATCAACTTAAAATCTCACATAAATTCATCCAAATATCAAAACTCATTTAATTACATAAACTTTTTCAAGTTAGGCACATACTAGTACATGTCATACCCAAATTATTCTCTTCATTTCCAACTCAAAAATCACACCCAAAAGCATCAAACAATCATCAAAAGATCAACCAAAGCCTTAAAATCCAACATCAATTAAATTTCATCAATTTCATAACACAAACCCTAACCTTACCTCACTAGATTCTTGACCCAAAACTTCTTGATGCTTTCTTTCCTTTCCAAGCTCAATTAGATGATGATCTAACTCCATTCAACCCATAAAATTCATCAAAACTCATTTAAATTTATTCTAAAAAAAATATTCATAAAAACTCATATCAACTAACATCAAATTAATCCATTCACTTACCAATTTTTTGAGAGTTTCTTGGATGAATTTTAGAGAGAAGGATGGATGAACACCTTGGGAACCTCCTCCTCCTCTTCTTTTTCCTCTTCTTCCTTCCTTTTTTATGGCAATTTCTTTTCTTCTCTCTTGGTTCTGCTCTCTCCCTCACTGTTCTCCTCTCTCTTTCACAATTTCTTCTCCCTTTAACCAAATGAATCTTGCTTCTTCATCCATTCATGCAATTCACTTTATATACTAGCCCTACAATTGTCTAAATTGCCCTTTAACTAACTTAAAAGTCACACAAGTGCCATTAGTTACAATTTAAATCATTTGAATTCAATCCAATTAATCACCAACCAAATCAATCCACTTTTAATTTCTTTCCAACTAATCACACTTCTTTTTTACTCTAATGTATTAACATTTCATTGGTCCATTCAAAGTCACATGAATTGTACTTGTTTGAAACTTATCCCTTCATACAACTCTTTATTTATTCCTTAAACTAAAAATTTAATTATCATTTAATATTAATAAATTTCAAAAATATTTCATGCTAATCCTATCATCAAATTGACCATGCAATACTCTAATTGGGGGTCTTAACCTTCAATCCTATGCTTCGAAAAAAATTCAATCAATTTTAAACTCACTAAAATTCACAACTTTTTCGATAAAGGTATTTTTATCGATGAATCTTTGAAACGCTTAAAATCCACTTAAACTGACTCATTTTTGCTTCGTTTCAGTTTCTAATAACTCTAATTCCTATTTCAGGACTTATGATGTCCGGGATCCATTTTTCAAAAATTACTATTAACACAAATACTATTCACCCGAAAATACTATTTATCGAAAAAATTTTATCTCACAAAACTTGAAGATATTTTGATAAATCCTGAGCCTAGTTTCCTCGGAGAATTCATTTTCGGTAATCGGATAGAGAATAAAGAGTCCAGAAATAGTGCAAGGGGCCCGGTTAGAATTCGATTATATTTATAAGGCCCTGAGTGTCGTGTTAGGAAGAAATTAGAATTTTCGGTGAATAATGTTCGGATCCAGAATGAATAGTGATTTTTTCGAAAAAGATCCGAAATTAGTGTTTAAGACCGAATTTGGACCCGGTTATATTGTCTAGGGTCATAAATTGAGATTCAATGGGAAACGAAAGTTTTCGATGAATAGTATTTTTTAGATGGAAATTTTTGGATGAATACTAAAATTTTTGAAAATTGACCTTAATGGTCGAAAATGCCCGAAAATAGCAGGAGAGTATACAAAAACAGAAACGGATCAAAAAGAAGACCATTTGAGTCAGTTTTAAGCGATCCGAAGAAAATTACGATAATGCCCTTTTGAGATATTAATGAATTTTAATGAGTTTAAACCTAATTGAGTTTTTTTCGAAACTTGAGATTGATAGATAAGACACCCAATTAAAGTATTTCATGGTCAATTTGAAGATTAGATGACCATGGAATATTTTCAGAATATTTTCCAGTCGAAGTGAAATTAGATTATAAAAGGGCAAAATGGACATTTTAAGTTAAGTATGCATGGATCATGTGTGAGCATAATATGTAGAAGTTTCAAAGAGTGTAACCCAAGTGAATGAGAATGAGTTAAAGAGAATGAGCATAAAAATCGAGTATTTAAGCTATAGATACGTATAAAAAGTTATCAGTTTATTCGATCGAATTTCGGTTAAGAACATTTTTTTTTTATCAAGTATATATGAGAGGCATTAGGCCGAAATTGAAGCCTATAAAATTAAATTAGTCATAAGATATGTGTAGAGTATTTGTGGAATATTTTTCGAACGGATTAGGAATGAATTATATGTTAATCAAGCGAGGTGAGCTCACGGGATAAAGTAAAAGATATTTTAAATCAACCAATAAGAAAAGAGATAAGTGCTTTTGAAAAGTAGTGGCTATGGATGTGCCACATGTCATCTAGTGAATGGTTAAATAAATAAATGGATGAGAAATTACCAAGTGGACCAATGGAATTAAAATATATATTTTTTGGGTACTAGTGAGATTATTGAAAGTTTGAGGTGATTAAATGAAATTTTCTTAAGGGACTAAATTGTAATTGAGCATTAATATATATAAAAGTTGATTTTGTCTCATTTGAGACAATTGTGGTCGTGCAAAACATAATGAAAGCAAGAAAAAGAGAGGGCGACTCGAGAGAGGTCGAAAACGTGCAAGAAAAAGAGAGGAAGAAAAGAAGAAGATCCGGTCCGATTTTCATCGAGGTTTCTTCACGAAAGTTGTTCCTTATCACCTCCTCTAACTAACCCAACAAATTTGAAGAGAAAAGATCGCCTATTTGGTGAGTTATTTCAGTTTAAAGTTTAATGTTTTTTGTGAAAACCCATCTCATCTATTCTTTCTTTTTCAAATCAGAGTTTAGGGATGATGAGAGAGAGGTGTGAGGATGATTTTGGTGTAATTTGTGAGTGAATTGATGGAAGAAAAATAGGTGAGAAAGAGAGAGAAAGTCGAGGTCAAAAAATGGGTGTTGTGAGATCCGAGTTCGTTTTCAATTCTAAGATATTAGATAGATGTTTTAGAGATTAAGAAACAATCTTATGAAGTTAGATTTCGAAAACGAAAAGTTTAGGATCGATTTCGGAGCTAAACGGACGAGTTGAAAGGTGTTTTTCGAAATCCTTCTAAACACGTTCGTTTAACGTTCGAAACCGTTTATTTAGTCATAGTTGGGTGTTAGAACACTAGAAAATTGATTGTTGAAGTCATCGGACGTTCGAAACGAAAAATGATTTTTATTAGTAAGCGAAATCGAACGAAATTCGTTCCGAGTTTCCGACGATGAAATTGAGTATACTGAGGTATTCTTAGGAAAGAATAAGTAGGATTTATGTAGAGAAAACGGATTTCGAAAGCCCCGATTGAATAGAAATTGAGATCCGAAAGTTTAGGTGTTAAAGGGTGTTAATAGAGATAAATGAGATTTTTATTGATTTTGAATGTTATTTAAATGAGTTAAGTGATTTTAAATGGATATTTGATGTTTTAGGGTAAAAGCGAAGAGTTCCGGAGGTATACGGAGGAGAATCGGATTCTATCCGAGGACGTGTTGTGAGTGGAACTACAAATTTTTACAGTTTATATTTTCTTAAAGTTTATTTAAAGTTAAAAGAATTTATTATAAATAGTTATTCATTTATTAATTGAATTTGTATTATAATTCTAGCATAAAGATTTTAGTTTATTATTTATGTATATGGGAATGTGCTAGAATTAAAGATTTTAGGCTTATTGCCTTGAGATTTAGAATATTTTAGTGTATTAAGAAAAAAGAAATTTTAATAGCCTATGATTTACCCTAGCCCCAGTTTAGTACCCGGTCGAATGCCCTATGCGTGATACGGTAGATGAGAGAAAGTCAGTCAGTGAGATTTGAGTCTAGTCGACTCTTGTGTGAGCGAGGCATGAGTGATCCGTATACACGTATAGGGTAGTGTAGTCGGTCCGCGGCGTGGGCTCGCTTTTGGCGACTACACATGGTAGATCCCCACTCCTAGTGGTTAGCCAGATTTTATATGCTACCACGCTAGGAGTAGATATTCTCTGGGTTACCATTTAGGCGAGCATTAGAAAAGATTTTAAGAAAAGATTTTAAGAAAAGATTTCAGAAAGTGTTTTAGAAAAGAACTTTAGAAAGCATTTTAGTTTTTAAAGACTATTTTTGGGGGAATATTTTATCTAGAAATAAGTTTTAGTTTATATAAATTATACCACTCACTGAGTTATACTCATAGTTTTCTTTAAATGTTTTTCTTAAAAATTCTCCCACAGACGCAGGAGCTAGTCGTCCAGCAAACGAGGTTCAGTCAGACGTGCAGGTGGACGCACAGAACGACACTTATTTTGATCATGTATATGTTTATATATATAGTTGTAAATAGTTTAAAGAAATAATGGATGCATTAGTTAAAAATATTTTATTAAAGTTTTCTGAAATTGAGTTTTCAAATTTTATTTACTTGTTTATGGTTGTGCTGTGAGAAAAGAGTCGGAGGCTCTGGAAGTTGAGAAAATGAATGTCATTGAAGTGTTTTTATAAACTGTATTTGAAACTTGCAGGGTGGCATAGTTCAGAAAACATATGGCATGCTGCCGAAATTTTTATGAAAAAACGAAAAATTTTTATCACTGTCACCTTGTAAAAGAAGTTAAAATATCTAGATAGATGAGTTTCTGGTGCCCTGACGGGATTCCTCTGGACTGAGTTAGGGTTTGTGGGAATTCTTTCAGGGTGCTACGAGATCTTTCTCGGGTCTAGAATAGGGATTCGGGAAGGGTCTCGTCAAATTTTTCGCTTCTCGAAAATCACTATTCACTCGAAAATACTATTTATCTGAAAATACTATTCATCCGAAAAATACTATTTCTCCTAGGAAAATGAAATTCTAAGTTCTACAGTATATAAGAAGGGTAAAATTGTCCACCACACAAAAGGGGGAATTATGGAATTTTTAAAAGACAATTGATGGAAAAAGAAAGAAATCTCTAAAAATGACAAGAATGAAAATGAAATGTTATAAAAAAATGTAAAATTGGAAATACAAAGGAAATAAATCTCTAAAAAGGATAAGAATGGAAGTAAAATATTCTAGAAAGGGCAAGGTTGGAATTTTAAAATGACACTTGGTTAGATTTTTATGGAAAAGTGAGTGGTGGAAAAGGTGGCTAAGTGTATCAATTTGTGACCATGCATGAGAATATATAAATATGTGATTTCATGTGAAATTAAAAACAACTTCACCATATTTTTCCAAGCTTGGTCGAACACACCCCACCCAAAAGAAGAGAGTAAAATCAAGGAAAAGTGAGGAGAAAGAAGAAATGAGAAATAAGAAGAGGTGAAAGAAATAAAGGAGGTTTGGAGAAGAAATTGTGGTGAGAAATTTGTTTCAAGTTAGAATTAATTTTCTAAGTTTAATCCTTATAGATCCTAAATAAGTTTTTGATGTTGTTTTAGGTGAAAATGGTTCCAAGGAGAAGACAAGTGTAAGAGGAATTCCATAGGGTTTGGAAGTAATCTAGTGAGTGAATACTTTCTTTAAACTTGATTTATGAAAGTGTTTTTATTATGTTCTAACTTTTATTAGGTTTGAGATTTAAATATGTTTTGTGATTTAGAAATTTTGATGTATGTTTTAAGATTTTGAAGCATGATTTAAGATTTTGAATTATGTTTTATGATTTGAGAAAAGTGGATTACGTTTAATTTGCATGTTTGATGAGATATGAATTTTAGAATATGCTTTGAGATTTTAAAGTATAATTAGAATACTTAAATTTTAGATTTTGTTTTTACAAACTTTAGATTATATTTTTATCAATATTAAGATATAATTTGTGATTTATAAAGTATGGATTTTGCCTTGAAATCTTGAATATTACTTTGTAGTTTAAGGATTTAATATTATGTTTTATGACATTTAAAGTATACCTTATATTAGAAACTATGTCTTTGGTGATTCTCAAATACATTTGATGATTTATAAACTTTATAGTTTGTGTTGAGTTTTCAAAGTGAGTTTTATGATTTAATGAAGTAAAATTATGTTTTGATTTCCAAAGTATATTTTATAATTTAACAAAATAAGTTGGGACTATATGATTTCTAAAGTATAGTTTACAATTTAACAAAGTAAGTTTTGATTTTAGGGTTTCCAAACTATGCTTAAACATTTAACAAAGTAAGCTTTGATTTTATGATTTCCAAAGTTAGTTTTCTGATTTTACCAAGTAAATTATGTATTATGGTTTATGAATTAATTATTTGGTTTTTGAAATTTACGGATTTTAGATCATGTTTTGTGATTTTAAAAGTATACCTTATGATTTGTAAAAATTAGAAGTTATTCCTTTTGATAATTTTAAAGTATGTTTGATAATTTGTGAATTTTATGATTTGTATTGGGTTTTCAAAGTGGGTTTTATAAGCTAATAAAGTAAATTGTGTTTTATGGTTTATTAATAAATTATTTGATTTATGAAAGTTTAGAACATGTTTATAAAGTGCATGAGAAACTATGATTTTTGATATATATATATATATATATATATATATATGCATGAAGAAGATTTTTATATGCATAAATACGATTTTTTTTTTAGACTAAATTTTTAGTATAGAAAGTTTTACAAAAGTTGTATTTGAAATTTTACTTACAAAGTTACAAATATGTTTTTAGAAAAGATTTGAGAAAAGAAAGACAAATAAAAATGTTTTTAGAACATCAAAGTGTACCCTCTCTTCTAATGGTCAGAGCGAGGATCACATAAGTAAGACCCAGAGAAATAGTCTGATACATACTAGTGCAGAGGTTAGAAAGATGACTTATTGGGGTTTAAGAGAGAGTCAGAGTCATTGAGTCATCTAGCATGTGGATGACAGAGATTATCCTTCGCTCTTTACGTATATGTTGAGTATCTCCACCACGTATGGTAGAATTCCCCTATCCTCTACCCTCTTCATGTGTGTTGAGTATCTTCACCATATATGACAGAGTATCTCCTACCTTTTGCGTGTGTGTTAAGTATCTCCACCACGTATGACAGAGTTCCTCGGGTACTAATTTGGTGTAGAATAAAAATCTAAAATCATATTTTCATAAAAGTTTTACAGATTATGGAAATTTCATATGTTATATGTACAGAACGAGAAATTACAAAATACTAGATTTATAGAAAAAGATTTCCAAAAAGGTTTTACAAATTATAGATCTTCATATTTATATTATTATAATTATAAAGATAATTTATATAGAAGTTTAAGGTTTTACAATGATATGAAACTTATTTTCAGTTTTATTTCTACATATAATTATTTATGAATCATTGAAATTGTTTCTTTTTACCAATGATAAGTTTTGCATATTATTTAGAAATATTTTAGAAATATTATATAAAAGTTTATAGTTTTACAACAAGATCATATTCGAATTTAGTTTTGCTATTTCTGATATGAAATTTTATCAATCACTAAAAAGTAATTATGGTTAAAAAAAATATGTTATATTTATTTAGAAATGTTTTTGAAAAATTATATCTACTCACTGAACATTAGACTCACTCTTTTATAAATCTATTTTCCAGGTATTCGTTGTAGGTTTGTACAGATTAATACAGATCGTGAGAAGGGTCACATGATAATAAACAATTTTGCATCAGTGTATATCATTTTTAATTAATCAGATTTCATAAGTATGTTTTTACAAATATTTTTACAGTTGGAAATAATTTCTTCAGATGATTTTAGATTGCTTAACTTATATTTCAATCAAAATTATTATCATAATTATAATGATTATTTTAAAAGATTTTTAGTAAATCCATATTTTAATCTAGAAAACCTTAATTTTTATGGGATCCTCCCGAACTCGAGACAGGAGTCGAGTCGAGTCTTGTTAAATCTGGATTCTTATATTCTTCTTTGCCTTGGCTCGAATATGAACCATCTGAAGACGAGCCAAGATTTGGCTTTTTGGGATTTTACACCCAATCTTCGACAATCTGGGTAAATCTTCGAAGATTTGGTTTCAAAAACCAAATAAGCGAACGATGATTTGATATTTGAAACCAATTCTAGTTTATATTTTTGAATTGTTGGATGTGTGTGGGTAGGCGATGGTGTTGTATCAAGGAATGGATGATATAGGTTCAGAGATGATGATCTTGGTTTGAAAACCCAGATCTTCAAAGGTTGAAGATCTAAGTTTGAACCCAGATCTTTAACTTAAAAAAAAAAAAAAACATTTTTTTTTTCGAACCCTTCAACTTTTCTTTTTTTTTTTAGATTTTTTTTTTTTTTTTGTTTAACTTTCAAATTTTTCTTATTTTTCAAATGTTAAAGATCTAGGTTCGAACTCAGATCTTCAACTTTTTTTCTTTTCTTTTTTTAAAATTTTTTTTTTTGACTTCTAAATTTTTCTTTTTTTCAAGATTTCAGATCAAACCTATATCTTCAAAGGTTGAAGATTTGGGTTCGAACCCAGATCTTCAACTTTTTTTTTTTTTTCAAATTTATTCTTTTTCTCAAAAATTTTAAAATTTGATTTTTTTTCCTAATTTGTTTACATAAATTCTTTGTCATCTTTAATTGGAGAAAATCTTCTATGAGACACTTAGTTAGTGTACTATATTGATGGTGGTGTGATTTTCTAATAATAACATAACACGTGATATTTCTCTTTTATAAAAAATTAAATTTGGCATGACCTTTTGTGACACGTGGCATAATTTTTTAAATTAGAATTCTCATAAATGAGCAAAGACACCAATATTAATTTTTTATGAAAGAAAAATGTCACGTGTTATATTATTATTGTAAGGTCACACCACCATCAGCATAAACAAATTTCAATTTATTTATTTATTTTAATTTTGCAATTTAAAATTTTAATTTCTAAATGTATTTTTTATTTAATTTTTAATTTTTAAATGGTGATGTGTCAACTAATTATTGGTGTAAAATTGTTTAATTTTTTTATTTTAAATTTTGTATGACAAGTGTTGAATTTTCATTGGCTAATAAATTAGGATAAAATAGTTATCTTAAGATTAACTAATGATAGGTGTATAATTGACTTTTTACATGTTATGTTGTGTATGACCTTGGTCAGAATGACTAATTTGATGCTTTTTGAAAACTTTTGGGAATATTTGATGCATTTTTTTAAAATAGTTAAAATTTTGACACTTTTCAAAATATAAGGATGAAAATCATAATTACCCTTGTTAATAATCAAGCCCATAAATTTTCAAACTATAATTCTCAATTGGGAGCTTGTAGGTTTGAACCAACAACTAAAAATCTATAAAAGCACAAAATTTTTGAAAGTTCATCGGCAAGCAATATGAGAGATCAGTTATTGTCTATAAGGCCTCATTTTGTATATGAGAATAGACAGAATGAGATTGGATGTGATTAAATATGATAGGAATGGATGAGATTAAATAAATACTGTAATGTGTTTGATGTAATTGAGATTGGATAGAATTTGATAAAATTAATTTAATATTAAAATAAATTAATTTTTAAATAAAAATATTTGATTTATTTTTAAATATATTTAATATAAATAATAAAAATAGAAATGAATTAAATATAATATATTTTAAAATTAATATTAATTTTTTATAAAACTACTTTAAATAAATTTATAATTTTAAATAGATTTAATATTATAATAAATTAGTTTATTATATTTATTAAAAGTTATAAAAAAAATTTAAAAAAAATCCTACATGAGCGAGATTTTTGAAACCCGCGAATATGGGTTTCAAAAATCCTACTCTTACACGATTTCTTATAGAGGTCGCTTGGGCTTGGAAAAGAATACTTCCCTTTCCTTAGTAGGCCCAAACTATGGACTTTTACTTGTTCAATTAGAGGTCTTTGTATGGAGGGCTTAATTACAGAAGCTATTAGGCTTCTTAAGAACGTGGATGCTTTTGGTTGTAGACCTAATGTGGTAACATATGCAACTTTAATTGATGGACTATGTTGAACGAGCAATATAATTGTTGCCCTTTAGTTACATGAGCTAAGGTTTACTAGTAGGGGTGGGCAGAATAACCCCAACTGATCTAACCTAAACTAACTCGAAAATGTCGGTTTTTATTTACATTTCGAATAGGGTTGGTTTTGAGAGAAGAAAAATGATTTATTTCAGTTTCAAATTGGTTTTGGGTAAAAAAAAAAGGACCCGAAACGAAAACCAAACTTATTTAAATATATATATATAAAAGCCAACTCTTCAGACTTTAGCCATTTCATTTCTAGTTCAAAACCTTAGCTGCCCACTTTCCCTTCCTCTCACCCAAGGTCTCCACATCTCCAAGCCTCTCTTGAACGACCTCATTGTTGTTGTTGGAGACGTCTCTACTACTAGCAACTTCTTTAATGTTGGCAACTTCTCTGGCAACGAACACGACCACGCTTGGTGACAATAGCTGTATGTCGAA
Source organism: Litchi chinensis (assembly GCA_019925255.1). Classification (NCBI taxonomy): domain Eukaryota; kingdom Viridiplantae; phylum Streptophyta; class Magnoliopsida; order Sapindales; family Sapindaceae; genus Litchi; species Litchi chinensis. The sequence continues at coordinate 14,435,069 of CM034462.1, read as the reverse complement.
GACGTCATGATTTGAGCGTACCATAGTCATGATTCAAAGAGACACCGAGTTCATCATTGTCACCGTTGACCACCCTTATTCTCACTCTTTTCTTCTTACCATTTTTTCTGGTTTATGGTGGGTTTTTTGTCCTCCATCGCTATTTACTCAAAACTCTCACATTTGACTTCATCTTCTTCGAGTTCAAGCTTTTACCATTTTCTATTGTAGTGGTTTTTTTTTTTTTTTTTTTGGGAAGAGAGGTATAAAAAGGAGCGATTTTTGTTTTCTTTTTTTGTTTTTAATTTGTTTTCTTGTCATGTGTGAACTGAAAATTTTGTTTTTTTGTTGTTTTTTATTTTGGTTTTGTGAACTGCTATTTTGGTTTTTCAACTTTGGTTTGGATTTGGTTGTGAATTGTTGAAAGCCTAAAACGGATGCAAACTGATCAAACCAAACTGACCCGACACTAGTTGGTTTAGGTTGGTTTTCATCCTTAAATCGGGTTGAGGTTGATTTTTTGAAGTGAAAACTGATCAAAGTTGATTTCGAGTCGGTTTTTGATGAAAACTGACCCAACCAGACTATACCCATCCCTAATTAATAGAAATTGAAAATATGAGCTTCATTGTAAGCTAAAAGTTATTTGGTATGGAAGTATGATTGATGGTTTTTGCAAAGATAGGTTTATAGATAAAGCCAAAAAAAATATTCCTTAAGTGAAGGGCAAGGGAATCTTTGTGGATTAAGTCACTTATGACCAGCTTATTCATAGTTTGGGTTGTTTTAGTGACTAGGAAGAGGCTAAAAGAATTTGTATAGAGAGGTTAAATGAAGGTGTGTAGCTCGCTACTGAGACATTTAATGTGCTTCTAGATAAACTTTACAAGAATGGAAAAATTGACAAAGTGAATCAACTTTAGAGAGGTGTCTAAGCCAACATTTACACTTATAGCATATTTCTGGATCATTATTACTTGGTCGGTAGAATTCATGATACAGAGAAGTTGTTTGTTTCTATGGTAGGTAAGGGGTGTAAGCTCAATATTTTTACTTACATTAGTTTGATCGATGAGTATTGTATAAATAAAAAGGTAAACCAAACTATGAGTCTTTATGAGGAAATGATTTCAAAGGAAATTGGGCCATCAATTATTACTTTCAATGCTTTCCTATTGGCCTATTTAAGGTTGCTAGAATGGGAATGCACAGAAATTATTTGTTAAGATACAGTCTATTGATGTTGCATTAGATTCATATACTTAGATTGCTTTTATTGACGGGCTTTGTAAGAATGATTGTGCTCAAGATGCATTAGACTTTTTTCAAACTTAATTTAAGACACCACAAATTTCAACATATTATTGGAATTTTCAATTGTAATGGACTACGTAAAACTAGGAGAATTGAAATGACTAGGGAGTTATTTCATAAATTACCTCAAAATGACTTAGCGCCACATGTAGTAACATTTAATATCATGATCAATAGGCTTTGTAAAAAGAGAAAATTAGAAAATGCAAACTCTTTGTTTTCGAATATGGAGAAAAATGGTTGTATTTTAAATGTAGTCTCATTTGATGTGATTTTGCATAGTTTCATCCAAAACAATAAGAGATCAAAAGTGATTGAGCTTGTTCATAAAATGGCAAAGAGAAATGTGATTCTAGATGTGTCCACAGTTTCCATAGTAATAAACTTGCTTGCACATGATGAAAATTATCATGAATGCCTAAATTCGTTGCCATATTATCTTGTAAACTTGTCTCTTCTCAAATATCAAATCCCTTTGCATAAAGTGGGTTGACGCAGTGATATAATGTCGTCCCCACCCATGCAACCCCAAAGTCATAAGTTCAAGCACGTCCCTCATTAAGAAATGAGTTTCTTCCTCCACTCTTTATGTGTTACCCTTCCACTCTTTGTGGGTTGGCTCTTTTTGTTCTTAAGAGTTAATCACTAAACCGCATCATAATGTCTATCACTGTTGATCCCAATTGTATCCTAGATAGATTTTAGTTATATATATAGATATATATCAAATCCCTTTCATAAAAATTAATAGAAAATTTTTCAACACCTCATCGACTTATTAACTAGTTTTGGTTTTTGTTATAAATATTATAAGTAATCCTACATTATCTATAAATTTACCAAAATAATGTGATAAGTTTATGTGCAATTACTATATCATCAATTTATCATCCTAAAATCAATACGGTAGCTATAAATCAACTTGACACATCATTTGGAAAAAATTTTCTAATAAATTTTTAAGAAGTGTAGCATTATTAAAATATTATATAAAGACAAATTCATCTTAGGCCTAAAGGGGTCACGTGCCCCATTTGAAATTTTTTGAAAATCAATTAAGTTTATTATATTAGTTGTTAAATATTTTAATGTATAAATATTATATTATATAATATTTGAAGCAAATTCAATCATCGTTTTCAAGCAACGTTGTGGGAGTAAAGCTTGGCTTCCATGTCCCTTGTGACGTTGTTCGATTGATTCCCCACCGACACAGAGTTTTCTCTTTTTATATATAAAATATAAATATATTGTTATATATATTTTGAAGTAAGCTTGTTTGTTGTTTTCAAGTGGCACTGTTGGCATAAAGTTTGTTTGCATTTCCCAATGTAACTGAGTTCTATCACCCATCAACACATTTTTATTTTTATTTTTTTTAAATGCAGTGTGTATGTGTTATATATATATATATATATATATATACATCTTCTATTCTCTTTATCATCATTGTCCAATCCCTCACCATTACACATAGTTTTTTTTTTTTTTTTTTAATAAATACACCGTGTATGGTTTGATCCCCCACCATAACACATAACATTTTTTTTTCCAAAAAAATACACCATGTATGAGTTTAAACCATAAAACAAGATAATAAAAAAGTATTGTGCATTATTTTTCTTTACATAAATTATTTTACATGATAAAATTCACAAGTAAAAAAACTTATATGAACTATAATTATTTTTATTTTTAATTTTTATTTTATTTCACTTCGTTATAAGGTGTCCCCCTTAAAATAAATTTTTAGGTCCACCAATGATACTATGGAGACCCAACGTATTGTTTAGTAGAGGCGCCACTGGTTGTTTCAATGATTTTTTTTAGTATAATAAGATAATTCAATTAAATATACCTCAAATAACAAAAAAAAAAACTCAATTGGGCAGATTTTTCATCCGCTGTGAGAAAAAAGTTTTAGTGGAGAATGATAATGTCTGTTGTAAGATATATTTTACGGGAGAATTATCTACAACCCCCCTGTAAATTTGATATTCATAGGTAGATACAACATTTTGATGTTTTTACAGCGTCCTCTCCTGATTAATGGATTAACCGTTTAAAAGGTGTTAAAAGATTAAATTATCTCTAAGTGCTATCAGATTGTTGTGTGTTGATTTTGCAGCAAAATTATCATTCTACCCTTTAAGCCCATAACGTTGACGGTTAAACTCAGTTAATTCGTTAATTAGGGGAGGACGCTGTAAAAAAATCAAAATGTTATACGTGCTTGTGAATATCAAATTTACAGGGGCGTTGTGGGAAATTCTCTCTATATTTTACACAAGGAATCTTCCTCAACTCTTCGTAATCAATTTCTACATCAGATTTTCATGTGGACTTGCTTGTGTCAAAAATCAGTTTCATAAAATATTTTTTACTATTAATCACCTAATTTATGTTATGTCTCTGAATAGTTTACCCAAGCATAACATATCTTGCCTACATAATTATTAAAAATAATAGGTAAATTATAATTTAATTATCCAGTTTGAAACTTATTACAAACAGAGTTAACTTTTTTATTTTATTGCAATTTATTCCCCTACCGTTAAGGGATCTCCATTAGATTTAATTGTGAAAAGTGTAAATATGGCTAAAGATCGAAATGCCTTTGGGTAGTTGGTTTGACTCAATTGACTGAAAAATGAAAAATAAAATAAATTTAAAATTATTAAAATTTAAAAAATAAAACTAAAAATGGGGAAAATAAAAAATATATTTGTTAAAAAATAAATAAGAATTAAAAAAATTTAAAAATTTAAAAATAGATTAGCTCTACTGTTGGATGATGGAGACTAATTTAAACAAAAACAATACAATCATCTTCAAAAAACCTAGACCAAAAAACCCACTTCATTCCCTAAAAAAACCAAAAAAAAAAAAAAAAAATCAGTTCGTTGAACACTAACACAAAAACACAATTATCACCATCATCAATCCCAATCTCCAGTTCCTCAAACCTATCTTAAAACATCTAAAAAAAAAAATTGAGTTCAGGCTTGCTTCATCTAGAGCCCATCATTGTCATCTTCTTTAAGAACCTATCTTCATCAAGAACCCAAAAACACACTATTGATTCACTGTTTTCATTAAGAACCTCGAAACAAACACCTAATTTAAATCATCCATCAAACCCTAACACCACACACCCAATTCAACCTAATCCATTTTAACTTGTTAGCCAACTATCAAAACCCACCTAAACGCTACTACTGTAAACTCCAACCTGCTCGTGCAGTAGCACCATCATCGAAAACTGGTCTGGCTTGAAGACTGAAGACATCGTTGGTGGCGATTTTATGGTCAAAAGGAGGCAGGAACTTGGGTGAAGTCAATGACGTCGTTGTAACCCACTCATCCCATCATTAGAGATTAAAGAGAAGACAATAGGAAAAAAATAAAAAAAATAGAGGAGTGAGATGGAGACATTGATGTTAAGAGGTCTGAATAGGTATTTATGTTAATCTGGGACCAAGAAATGATGATCAAGTCCGGATGTTATTCTATGACGACAGTTAGATGTTGATGTTGATTAGGTTGGTTGTTGATGATGAGGGGTAGAGATCTGATGGATTTTAATTTTTATTTAATTTTTTATTTTTTAAAATTAATCTTTAGATCTAATGATTAATTTTTTATTTAATTATTAAAATTTTTAATTTTTTTTTTATTTTTTAAAAAGTGAAGACCAGATTAAAAAAAATATTTAATTTATTTTAAGATTTTAACATTTATTTTAAAAGAAAATTAAAAATAAGCTCAAAAATCAATTTTATCTCTCAGTCCATTAACTTTAATGGGGATAAACTAACGGTATGAGGTTCATTGTAATAAACCCCAAAACTTGATTTTGCTTGTAATTATTTTCAAACTGAGTAGTTAAATTGTAATTGTTTTTAATAATATGTAATGTCCATTTATAAAATATGAATCTTTTATAAAATTTTAGTGGGATGTAAATACAAAATAAGGGTGTAAATGTGATTTTTAAGTGATGTCATATTTATGTGCAAAGCAGGGCCGCTACAATGGTAAAACAACCCTTTACCTAAGCTCGACTTCAAAGTTCTGGGTTCAAATGCGCCTCCTCTTACTTAATATATGATTAGTTTTCTCATGCTATATGGGTTGTCCTCTTCCACTCATAGAAGTAGAGATTCAGACCGTGTTTCATAGTGTTATCTCAGCTGATCCAAATATTACTATGGCCTGATGCCAATAATCCCAAAAAAGAAAAAAAAAAGTGATATTTTATTTATAATTAGTCAGGAGAAAATGGATAAAATGACCCATTTGGAAAGCTCAACTCCAAAAATAACCCTTTATTTTTTATAGTACAAAAAAGAGCATGAATGGACAAAAATACCCTTAATGAGTCTTTTTTGCAATAAATCCCAACGTATAGATTGGGAATCTCAACCCCGAGATTGAGAGTCCTAAACAGGATTGAATATCCAAGGTTGGGATTCTCAACTTTTAGGTTGGGATCCCAACCTGTAAGTTGGGATCCCAACCTAAAGGTTAAGAATCTCAACCTGTAAGTTGGGATCCCAACCTAAAGGTTGAGAATCCCAACTTTAGATGTTTATTCAAGGTTGAGAATCTCAACTTTTAGGTTGGGATCCCAACCTAAAGGTTGAGAATCCCAACTTTACATGTTTATTCAAGTTTGGGATTCTTAACCTCAAGGTTGAGATTCTCAACCTCAAGGTTAAGATTCCCTACCGATCCTAACTTTCAGGTTGGGAATCCCAACCTCGAGGTTGAGATTCCCAACCTTAATTGAAAATTCAGGGTGGGATTTGTAATTAAACAAATTTTTAGGATTGTTTTGTAATTATAATATTTATCATAGAGGGCGTTTCTTACCCAAGAAGCACCCTTAAAAATATTTTCTAAAATTACAAAATTACATTTTAGTTTTCTGAATTATCAGAACTGACATTATTATTATTTTTTGAAATTTAGGATGGGATTCATAATTAAACAAATTTTTGAGGTTGTTTCGTAATTATAATATTTATCATAGAGGACGCTTCTTACCCAAGAAGCGCTCTTAAAGATATTTTTTAAAATTACAAAATTACATTTTTAGTTTCTGAATTATCAAAACTGACCTTATTATTATTTTTTGAACAAAATTGCCCTCCCATTTCTTCAATATCAAAATCCATAATCTCCCACAATTCATCAACATCATCAACCACAATTCATCAACATCATCAATCCAATTCATCAACATCATCATCTTCCACAACAACAACAACATTATCAAATCATCATAACATTAATAATAATAAAAAAAAAAACAGAAGAACAGATGGTGGTTCTGGGTTCGCAACCCGGAACCAGAGATGGTTCTGGGTTCGCGACCCATAACCAGAACCATCTCAAGAAAAAAAAAAAAAGGAAAGAAGAAGAAGAAGAAGAAGAGAGGGAGGAGAGGATACAAAAATGGGTTAGCTGAAAAATGAGTCAGTTGAAAATGGGTCAATGGTAATTCTTCTCACTATTAAGGGTATTTTTGTCCGAAAAAAGTTATGCTGGAAAGATTAAAAAAAGAACGGTTACTTCTCATCAGGATCATCCAAAAAGGGTTAGTTTTCAACAAAACCCGTCAGTCAGGTAGGATTGGTCCACCAACTCGGAAAGCCCAATCTTATAAGTCCATCTCGACTTACTAAAACCGGACCCGTACTAGTCCTCTCCATTCTTCACCACACTAGGGTTATCAGACTACTGTCTTCACACGACCTCCCTCATCATTCTTCAACAAACGGCTATGAGATCTACACTCTTGTCTTCAAGAGCTTCGAATCCCAGAAATGGGGTCTCATCTCTGTCCAAGCTTTTTACTACTCCACAGTCTAAAGGCTCTGACCCAGCTGGGCTTGGTGAATTCCTTGATGGGAAATGCAAATCAGGTAATATCAACCTCAATGAAGCTCTTTACTACTTTGATTATATGGTTGGTATGCAACCTATTCCTCCCATGTATTCCTTCAATGTTTTGTTCAGTGCCCTTGTGAAGAATAAGCATTATGCTGATGTTATTTGTCTTCAGAAGAGACTTGATTCAGTTGGGTTGAAACGTAATTTATTCACTTCAAATATTTTAATTAATTGTCTTAGCAAAACTAATAGGGTTGATGATGGTTTTGTGGTGTTTGGTACCCTTTTCAGAAGGGGTTATAACCCCGATGCTGTGACTTTTAATAGTTTAATTAAAGGTCTTTGTATACAAGATAGAATCATGGAAGCTGTTGGACTGCTTAAGAAGATGGTTGCCTTTGGTTGTAATCCAAGCGTGGTCACGTATGCAACTTTGATTCATGGGCTGTGTCGAACAGGCAATACGATTGTTGCCCTTCAGTTACACCAACAAGTGGTTAATGGAGATTGTAAATCTGGTGTTAGTTGTAAGCCGAATGTTTTTTGGTATAATAGTATCATCGATGGTCTTTGCAAAGAGGGGTTTGTAGATAAAGCCAAAGAACTATTTTCGGAAATGAAGGCCAGGGGAATCTCTGCAGATGTGTTCACTTATAACTCGTTTATTCATGGTTTGTGTTGTGTTGGTGATTGGGAAGAGGCTAAACACTTATTTGTAGAGATGTTGAATGAAGATGTACAACCCAACACTGTCACATTTAGTGTGCTGCTAGATGAACTTTGCAAGAATGGGAAGATTGACAAAGCACATGAGCTTTACAAATTAATGATTCAAAGAGGTGTTCAACCTGATGCCTACACTTACAGCATACTTATAGATGGTTATTGCTTGGTGGGTAAAATTAATGATGCAAAGAAGTTGTTTGTGTCTATGGAAAGGGAAGGGTGTATGCCTAATGTTGTTACTTACACTAGTTTGATCGATGGGTATTGTAAGAATAAAAAAGTTGACCAAGCTATGAGTCTTTATAGGAAAATGATTTCGAAGGAAATTAAGCCAGAAGTTGGTATTTATAATACTTTGTTAATTGGCCTCTTTAAGGTAGGTGAAGTTGGAGAAGCACTCAAATTGATGGATGAGATGCAAGTTAATGATGTTGCACCTGATTCACGTATCTATACTGCTATCATTGACGGGCTCTGCAAGAATGATTGTGTTCTAGATGCAATAGAATTCTTTGATGATTTAGCAAATCGCAAAATTCAATTTACAATTGAAATTTTTAGTTGTCTTATCGATGGATTGTGTAAATCCAAAAGGATTGAAATGGCTTGGGAGCTATTCCATAAGTTACCTCAGAAGGGCCTAATACCTGATGTTGTAACGTATAGCATCATGATCAATGGGCTTTGTAAAGAAGGAGACTTAGAAAAAGCAAACTGTTTGCTATTGGATATGGAGGAAAAGGGTTGTGTACCGGATGTGATCACATTTGATACTCTTATGCGTGGTTTCATCCAAAACAATGAGAAATCAAAAGTGATTGAACTTCTTCACAAAATGGCGAAGAGAAAATTGACTCCAGATGCATCCATAGTTTCCATAGTAATAGATTTGCTTGCTGAGGATGAAAATTATCGTGATTGCTTGAATTCTCTTCCGTTGTTTCCCATCCAAGAACCAAAAAGAACTTAAAATGATAAATCTTGTGTAACAAGGAGCAGCACTGTAAGTGACTTGTATTTCCTCTGAAATTTTTTCCCAGTCTCTAGTAAGTTTTATGGTATTACAGTGTGGAAGCCTTATCATGAGAAGAAGGTCAGATAAGCAGAAGGTACAAAGCAAGAAGGCTTGTTGTAGTAGTCCCTGGCATTGATTGTATTACCTATTTTATTTTCTTGTTCTTATTTTAACTTCTAAAGATGTATCTTTTTGCTCTTTCCCATATATATCTTTTAATTCAAATGTGTACATAAAATTTAGAATTGTACCTTAACTATTTAGGTGCAATTGGACCAGACAACATGAGGGCGACTGCTTGTGTTGAATGGTAAGGTTGTGAATTTTATTATTATTATAATAATTACTATGGTTTTCATATGATTTCTTTGTATATATTTCTTTTTGATGCAGAGTTTATATAAAGTTTGCCATAACTTCTAATTTGTTTATGTAATTGTTTTTTAAGTTAATTGTGGTAAGACATGTCTAGAATATCATCATAATAGCATTCTTGACTCATAAGAATGCCATTTTACATTTCTTTAAGATAGCACTTATATTGGAAACAATTAGTAGATAATGTTTCTTCCCTTCCAATTTCTGGTGGTACCTCCTATCATTGGAATATTCCTCCTCAGGATCAACTGGAGATGAATGTTGATGCGGCTATCAATTAGTTCACCTGGATTTTTCCTAGTGGGAGTAGGGGCTGTTGTTCGATAGTGCATGCGGCCTTTGCTCTGTTTCAGAATGGTTCTCTTGGTTTAAGATTGGAAGCCATTGTTCGAGCAAGCATGTATGCGATTGGTGATGCCCTTCTTCAGGACAGAGATACTGATTTCTTAAGTGCAATTCAGATTATTCAATCCAGGCATCCTGTTGCTGTTGGTGACCCACTTGGTGAAGATATAGTCTCTTTGTTTTCACACATGAACTGCTGTTCTCTTTGTTTTATAGCCTGAAACCATCACAAACATTTTAGCGAGGCTTGTAATCTCTTCAAAGGAGGATAGAATTTGTCTTGATGAAAGCTCATTTTTATCACTCTTGCAATTGCATATTGCTATAAAAAATTTGTTCTGGGTGTGTTTTATCCTTTCAAATTAACCAATTAAATTAATAATTTATGTCAATAATTTATATCGAGTTAACCTTTTAAATTAAGGTTTTAAGGTCTATTATTTATAAGATTTTTAATTAAAATCAAGTTTTTGCAGATCTTTAAATTGAAATACAGTTACTATTAATCAATTCAGTAACTATATATAAAACGTATAATTGCATGATAAAAAAGGAAGAAATTGAGTTCAGCTTCAACATAATTTTGTAAATTACTATTAACATTAAAAATTAAAAAGGGTTAAAAAATTATATGGTGCGGATACTGCCACCCAGGAAATCTCTTTCTCTGCCCATTTATTAAAGTTTTATATCCCTACACTAAATTATTAATAAGAGCATGTTTTTATAAGTCTCCTGGATTAATAGGAGAGTTCATGAACTTATCATGAATGAGTAGAAAAGGCTTTTTTAACTGTTTATAAAAAACTGAATTTTGGCGAAAAATATTTGCAACCTCCGATGATCGATTAAGCAAAACTAGTTGTGCAAATAAACCATATTTATTTGGCTTTCATATCTTAAATAGACCAAGCGTTAATCTTACAAAATGTGTCGATACTCTTGTCTTCTTTTTTTATCAATTTCTTCTTGCATTAAACCGAACTTGAAGTATATGCCTCCACTGAAATTTTGTGATGTATGATGAGTATTATATAAAAGGAAAAATCCCAAAAAATCTCTGATTTTTGAGAGATTATCTATTTTCTCCTATATAGTTTCGTTTTTATCCAAAATATTGTCTAACTTTAAATTAAACATCCAAAATACCCCCTAGAGGCGTAAGGACGATAATGCTCTTGACAGTAACAGATTCCTATAAGTTGATATAATTAATCGTTTGGCTCTAGAAATAAAAAAGGAAATAGAATGGAAATGTTAATAAAAAATAAAACAAATAATATTGAAATAAGATATTTTTATTTACAAATAAAAATAAAAATATTATATAAGAACATTTTCTTTTCTTTTTTTTTCTCAATTCCTCAACATTTTTTTTTTCTCAATTCCTCTCTCTCTCTAGAGCGCTCTCTTTCTCTCCTCTTTTCCTCTTCCTCTCTCCATACCCGATCAGATTTGCGTGGGTTCAATGACGGTGGCATAGTGGAGACCTCGATTCTAGGTCTCTGCCAATGGAGGCTCAGATAGGTCTCCAATGGTGGAGACCTTTCTGGGTCTTCAAATGAAACTATATAGAGGAAAATAGATAATCTATCAAAATGGTTTTTTAGAATTTTCCCTATATTAAATGTTTGTCGGGCCAATGAAGTTAGGTATTTGGATTCTTACTCTACTCTCTCTGCAGTCATTAATTTTCTGCATTGGAACCCACTTGGATCTCAAGTATAGACTTCAAAATTGTAACACAAAAAAGAGAATACAAGAAATAAATAAGTATAGTCAGAAGTTTTTATCTTAGAAGTTCATTACAGGGTATACCAATAAGGTGGGTGTGAAAACAAATATATGGCAATGTCTGCCTCCTCTTAATAAAATATGAATATTTGATACACATATAAAATGATTTTTTTAAAAAAAAAAAAAATTGAATTACTTATCAATTGAAGAAGGACACATCAAGCTGAGAGTTAAGTTAGGATTAAGGGTAGACAAAAATCCAATCAGGTCAATTTTGAATAAACTGACTGAAATAGAGCTTTACTTAAAGAACCCAATCTAACCCGATTATTAGTGTAGGTGGATTTGGGCCTCATTGGGCTTATTAACCAATTTGTACAAACCAAAAGCGCAAACTGTTTGGAAAGCACAAACAATTTGGCACAAGAGTGGTGATATTTTAACCCCTCTAAAACTGTATATATACTCCAAAATATAATTATTTTTAAAATTTCTATATTATCCTTGATAACATTATTGAAAAATTTTATGATAATTTTTTTTTTTTAAAAAAAAATGAAGTTGAATTAAAAAACTGAAGTTGAAAATAATCAACCGGGGAAGAGAGTTGAGTTTGTTTACCACTCATTGACCGGTGTATTTTCATCTTTTGGTTGAGAAATCATGAATTCCATTACACTTGACATTTGAAAACGCTACTATAAGAATTGTCATGATTGCAATCTCTGTTTATACTTCTGTCTGCTAATTCAATGCAAAAATATTGACCAGAACATCAACACTACAATAGTGCTTGAGCAGTTGAGCTTCAAAACATACTCATCCACTAAAAGCTGCACACCAGGTGATCAAATTATTTTTTCTTCTCCCAAGGCAAGTAAAAAATATTAACCAGACCCAGATTTTGTTAATTTTCCCAAGCTGATGAATAATTCGATTATCGAAAGAATAAGCATCATCTTTGTTGTTCTTCGCCCAAGTTAAAGAATTTTAAAAAAATGGAGTTGAATTCCAAAAGCATTCCCATAATTTCATTTATAATTTCATATTCTAAACCTTTTTTGAAAGACTTTTATTTTGTTTGAATAATTTGGATTTCATGGGTTTACATTGTTGTGAAAATGTTTTGGGTTTGATTTGTATGTCAACGAAGAAGATGACACGATTATACGGTTTGTGATGAAGAACATGAAACGGTTTGTAATGTTGTGAGTTTGTGTTGTTGATGAAGAAATTTTAGAAAGAGATCTATTATTATTATTTTTTTAGATGTGAATTTTGATAGAGAGCATGATGATGATGATAGTGGAGATTAGGAAGAAAAAAAATGATATATTAGTAATTTGTGGAGTATGATTATAAACTTCTAATATTTAAAAAAAAAAATTAATGGGGGTGAACATACAAAAAGGGGTGTGCATACGGTATTTTAGGGGTGCCAATATCGACACTCTTGGCATAAATATTATAAAATCATGCTTGCCCAATTTGTTTCCAAAACAACAAAAAATTGGACCGGCTTTGTTAATAATCAAGCCATTAAATTTTCAAAATATACTTCTCAATTGGGAGCTTGTAGGTTTGAACCAGCAACTAAAATGTGTTGAGCATTTCTTAAAGTTAAAGAAAGCACAAAAAGCTAGAAAGTTCGTTTACAAACAATATGGGAGATGGGTTTTTGTCTAATTAACCTTATTTGGTAGGTGGGATAGGATAGAATTGAATGAAATAAATTAGATAGGAATTTATATGATTAAATTAATATTATAACATGTTTAGTATAATTGGGATTGAATTAGATTGCATTTAACTAAACTTTTATTTTTAATCAATATTAAATTTATAAACTCCATACTTGTTTTAAAATAATTATTGTTATTAAATATATTTAATATTTTGAGAAATTGTTAAATAAATAAAGCATTAAAAAATAAATATAAATAAATGAAATCTCACTCAGAGAAATTTTAATATTGGGGCCCAGGTGGGCCTAGATGGAGTATTTCCATCCTTAAATTACACCAAACTAGGAAAGACAAGAAATCACATTCAGAGGGTTTGTTCAAACCCGCAAGAGAATTTTACACTTGAACTCCACCAGCAAAATTTCATCAAAACTTTTCTCGTTCCAATTTTCATAAGGTTTTTTCCTCTAGTTTCACAATGGACTTGGAGAAATTGAAACAAAAAATTGATAACACAAATCAATTCATAACAAAGGTTGAAAGAAATTGATTTTTGGGTCAAATGAGTGGATGAATTGCAGAAGAAGTGGGTTATCTTAAGAAGATGGTGACAAGTGATCGGGCTCAACAACGACAATGGTCAATATAAACTTTTTAACATTATATTAAAAAAAATTAGTATTGTAGGTTTGCAGGTGTAGGTGTAGTTTTTTTTTTTTTTTTTTATCATTACACTGGCACCTAAACCCAAACCCGCTTTCGATCTGAAATTTAGTAGATTCGACCCAAATTGGCTTAGCATTGATCCGTTTAGGGCATGTTTGGGGTATTGAATAGGGTTGACATTCGGGTTAGGGTCAAAAGTATTTGACCCAATTTTATATCAAGTCAAGTTTGGGTCAAACATGTTTGACCCTATCCAACCTACTTAACCAATTTTATTATACATTTAAGGTGCGTTTATTTCACTTGGAGGAATCGAAATAGGAATCGGAATGATCCAAAATAGGAATGACTTGGAATTGGAATGATGTATCGGAATCAAATAAGTTGTTTACTGCAACTGCAAGAATCAGAATCGGAATTAGCAATATTCCCATTAAACTGTTTATTTTGTTTTGGAATTGGAATGAATTAATTATAAGTTACAAAAATATCCTTAATTAAAATTATGAATTAATTATAATAGTGTACTGTTTTTTATTATAATATGCAAATCAAATAAAAAACTGCACATTATAATAAAAAAATTGTATATTATTTTAATAGTCCACTAACCTAGTATGTAATTTTTTATTGTAATATACAGTTTTTTTTTTAATATCAAATAAAAAACTACATATTATAATAGAAAAAAAAATTATATTATTTTAATAGTCCACTATGATAATTAAGAAATTGGTGATGAAAAACTAATGGTATGTAGTTTCTTATTATAATATATGATTTTTTTTTTTAACATCAAATAAAATAGTTTTTTTTTTTTAAACATATTTTAAATAAGGGCATAAGAGACTTTTTATCTTGATAAAGGGAATAAGAATGAGATTCTCAAGTGGGTTGGGGGGAATGGGATTCCCATTCCACAACCTCAAATTGATGATGACCCACACTTTCATTCACATTACGGAATAAATTTTAAGCAAGTAAACATTATCAATCAATCTCATTCTCTATTCTCATTCCCCAATCCATAAAGTAAACACACTATTATATTATTTTTATTAGTATTATTATATTATAAAACAATTCAATATAAAATATTATAGAATATTAGAAAGAAGAAAAGAGAAAACACAAGAGAAATTTAGGAGAGAATAACTTTCTATTCTTTCATTCACTTGTTGAATTGTTTCTCATGCACAATCTTACATCCTCTATTTATAGGCTAAGAACCATAAGGAGAGGTAATGTGAAAAGATATAAGTTACATATAACATTAAAAGAGAGTAAATGAGAGATAATACACTTTATTAAGAGGAGAATTATTGAGATATAATGACGGTCTAAATGAAGATTATGGAATATCTAATAATGGAAAAATTTATTGTTATTTCATACTCATAAATCAAGCTTTTATAATGAGAATTTGGGTAATTTTTGGTATTTCTGATGATTTATAAGATTTTGTGCAAATTTAGAGAAAATTAGGGTAAATTGAAAATTTTAATAAAAAATCTAGGTTTATTCATGAATTTTTGAGAATTTTAGTTCGAATCAAAATCCTTCAGTTACAAAGGTAGAGTTTGATTCAAATTTGAAGATTAGCCAGAAGAGTCTGATCAGAAATAAAAGTTTATCTGAAAGAATTTGAGATAAGATTGAATTCTGGAATACATAAGGATAAGATTTGTTGAAGATAGAGATCGAATTTTGGTGAAGATAATGATGGAAATTGAAGGATAAAAAGGAAATTGGAAGAGATAATTATCAAAGGAGATATCGCAATCATATAGAAGACAAAGAAGTTGATTTCTGATCGATGAGAAATGCTTGAAGTCGCAACTTGTGGAAGAAAGATAGAAGCGGCGTCAATTTGCAGCGTTGACAAAGAGCGCTGGTTGCGGGTTGTAGTCGTGGGAAATTGCGAAAGTTCAGAAGTCGTGACCTCTAGCTGCGACATAGTTATGGGTTATTCACGCATATTCTGAAGTCACGCCTCTACCTATTTCATTTCGAGTTTCTATAAGACTGCAAAGTTTGTGTCATATGCAAGTACAACTCAATTAATACAAAGAGATAAAGATAAATATGAAACCAAATTTTATCTTGAAATGATCTCTTTGGTCCGTGAAAAATTATGTGGAAGTCCAATTTAAAACCTATAAATAGTAGTAGTTGTTAGACGAAAATCATTAGTTCATTTTTCATTTTCAGTGTCAGTTAGTGTCAAGTAAGAAGTTTTATGTAGCTCGAGTGAGGTAGATTCAAGGGTGATTCCAGTGAAGTTCAAGTGGAGAAATTACTTTACATTAGTTTCTTTATTCTTTTATTATGGAATTTTCTCTTGTTTATTTAGTTTGTCTAACCTTAACTATGTTAAACTATATATATATATATATATATATATATATATATATTAATCTAGGCTGTTGTTGACGTTCAGAAACGGTCAACCAGAGATTCTGGGGCCCAGACGGCGAACTTGGTAATTAATAAACGGTTCTAGTCGTGATGATGGAAGGATAATAAATAGGTAATTAATAAAGTTCAAAGTTGATGGTGATTAATTCAGGTGAAGGAATGTCGGTCTCGGTGGTTGGTCGGATTTAATAAGGTGATCTGCAAGAAATTAAAGAGAAAGAGAGAGAGGAAACACGAGGATTTTTACGTGGTTCGGTGACTGCACCTACATCCACGGCCACCCTGGGGTAATTCCGGCAGAGTGACAATTTTCTAGTATGTTAAGCTTGTTGGTACAGTAAAAATGTCTCCCACCTTTATAGAGGAGGGGGGAAGACAATATAAAAATCCAAAGAAAGTTACACACGCTATTGGCAACGGCTAGTTTTAACTAATTCTGACATTGCTATGCTGCATTAATTGTAAAGGTAATGATGATTTTCTTCTTACACAGATCTGCATTTAATTTTCCTGAAGAAGTCTTCACTTCATTAAATGCTTCTGGGTAATTATGTAAGCAGTTTCTGACGGGAAATCATAGGAGTTGGTAATTCTGACAACTTGCTATACACGGTATCCCCTGGATAAGCCTTTTGGTCAGCCAGGTGATACACACTGGAGGAGAGCTAACGTGGCCAAGAGGAGAGTTGGTGCGATCTGGGGGTCCATGCGACCTCGCGACCTCACGGGCTCCCCGGGCTGAAGGTACGAGCAGGGGGCATCCTGGGAACTGTTGCTGGCTCGCGACCTGGGCGACCTTATGAGCTGTGCTGGCAGCTACTGGTTCCAACCTTAGGCCTCCTGGGCCCTTGCTTCTATTTAAATAAATAAGGCCTGAGTTGGACCATTTGGGCCGATCTAGAAAATAGGTATAACAGCTGTAATGTAGCTTGACTTACATTTTTAATTTATTCGATGATTCTTTAATTTTTATTTTCATATTCTGCTCTATTGGATCTTAATGTTATCATTTAATAAGGGCCCATTAATTGATTAGACTTTATTGCCATAATACATATGAGAGAGGTGTTATGTGTTTAGAAATCAATAGGGTAGCATAACTCTTATGGGATAGAGATATACTTGTAGGGGTTGTGTAATCGTGTGTGGATGATTTATGCTTTATGAGTTCAAGTTAATTAACCTACATAGAGATATAGTTAGGTTAGTTAATTTGGATATGTTTGTTTGACCATCAAGAGAGGCTTTCAAATACTTTAGAATTGTCCAATTAAATATGAAATGAAAATTTATCTTTTGCATGAGGAGAATAAATTAATTTAATAAGTTAAGTGAAATTGCATGCCTAGATGTTTGTCAATTGCTGATATCTATTACTTTTAATGTGCTATTTTAATTTTCAAAGTTTAGTTTCCTCAATTAATCAATCAATCTTGATAGTCTAGATAAGGTTGATTTTAATCAATTTTGGTATTTAATTCAAAGTTTGTATCTAGCCTTATGGGTTTAATGTGGACTAGCTATTATTTATAGTTAGATAGTATATACTTGCATGTATTTAGCAGAATTAGAAATAGCTGGTAAAGGTTTTGGTGTCGTTGCCTGGGATAGCATGTCAAATTTTAGTTTAATATCAATATTAGTTGAAGCAATTTTAATTCAGACAATTTTTTTTTTTTAAGGTACTTTCAAGCTTTGTATGTGAAGACCAAAAAGTGCTGAAATGTTACCATTTGATACTGAAATCGAAAGAACACTCAGGACTATAAGGCGAGCTAAGAGACTTAAAGAATAAGGAGTAAAAACGGGAGATGATTAAAATCCACTTGAAGCACCGAAAGCATTGAAAAATTATGCAACACCTTTGGTCAAAGGAATTCATCAGAGTATTTGTCGTCTAACAATGGCAGCGAACAAGTTTGAAATCAAGCTAGGGATTATCTAGATGATCCAGAATTTGGTGCAATTTGGAGGCTTATCACATGAAAACCTAAATGATCACATATCTAACTTCTTGGAGATTTGTGATACATTTAAGAGCAATGAAGTTTCTGATAATGCAATAAGGCTACGACTTTTTCCATTCTCATTGAAGGATAAAGCGAAAAGCTAGCTTGATCACTTCCTCAAGGATCCATTACAACATGAGATATCATGGCTCAGAAATTCCTAACTAAATACTTTCCACCAATCAGGATGGCAAAACTAAGAAATGATATTACTGCTTTTGTACAAACAGATGGAGAGTCTATCTTTGAAGTTTGGGAGAGATTCAAGGAGCTACTAAGAAAATGTCCTCATCATGGGATACCTCAATGGCTCCAAGTTCAGACATTCTACACCGGTTTGGCAGAGAATACGAGAGCTATTATTGATGCAACAACTGGATGAGCATTGATAGACAAATCGTATATGTCTGCTTATAATCTATTAGAAGATATGGCATCTAATAACTACCAGTGGGCTAATGAAAGATCGATACTAAGGAAAGTAATGGAGATGCATGAATTAGATGCAATCATAGCTTTGATTGCACAAATGTCTACGCTAGCCAAAAAGGTTTATTCATTAAGCATAAATACAGAAGCAGTGAATGTTATTCAAAGTTCAAGAGTTGTTTGTGAAGGATGTGGAGGAAATTTTGCAACAGACAGATGCATGAACACTCAAGAATCAGTATAATATGTGGGGAACTTCAATAGACATAACAATATATTTTTGAACACCTATAAGCCAGGATGGCTTAACCATTCTAATTTTTCTTAGAAACCAAATCCGGAACAAGCTCGACAGATGAAACCTTCATTTCTGCTAGGCTTCCATGAGAATCAGTAGCAACAACAATTCGATCCACATAAGAAGAAGCCAACAGTAGAAGATATTCTGTTGTAGTACATGTCCAAGCATGATTTACTATACAAATTTAACAAGCCTTAATGCAGAATCAACAAGCTTCTATCAGAAATTTGGAAGTGCAATTAGGGCAACTAACTAATGCATTAACACCAAGCCACAAGGAGTTCTTACTAGTGACACTGAACAAAATCTGAAGAAGGATGGAAAGGAGCAATGCAAGGCAATCACTTTACAAAGTGGTAAAGAGCTAACAAAGAATGGTCATATAAGTATTGTGGTGCTTGAACCCATTGAAGAACAAAAGGTTGCAGAAAATGAGACTCAAGAAGAAGAAGAGCAAAAGACAAAACAGGATGAAATGGTAAAACACAAATCATCGTTTCCAGTACCACCAGTACCTTTTCCTCAAAGGCTGAAGAAACAAAAGCTTGATAAACAGTTCTCAAAGTTCCTAAAAGTATTCAAGAGGTTGCATATTAACTTACTCTTTGCAGAAGCATCAAAATAAATGTTAAGCTATATGAAGTTCATGAAGAAGATCTTGTCAAAGAAAAGAAAATTAGGGGGTTTCGAGACAGTTGCTCTGTTCAAAGAATGCAGTGCAATACTACAGTAGAAATTACCTCCAAAGTTGAAAGATTTAGGTAGTTTCACTATTCTATGCAAAATTAGCGAGAATTTCAAAAGAAAGACTTTATGTGACTTAGGAGCAGTTATGTTTTTGTCATTTTGGGATGTAAATTGAAAATAATTTTAATTTTTAGTGTTATTGTTATTTAAATTTGATTATGACATGTTTCTTGTAAAACTTGACTAATGGAATTGATTGTGTTGTAAGTAAAATTAGTTTAATTTGATTTAGTAAAAAAAAAAATTATTAAAAAAAGGAGAGAATTGGGTCATAATTTTTGAGCCCATAAAATAATTAGAAGAAAATTTTGATTTTTTTTAAAACTCTGGTCAACCTAATTTTGACTGAGTTAGACCCAAATTTGATTGGGTCAACCTGATTTTAACTGGGTCAAACCTCTTTTAGGTTTGTGTGGGTCTAAATAGACCCTCTTTGTTTGCAGCTCGAGTCTAGAATCGGACCCACAATTTAATTAAAGTGTTTTGGTGTCGATTTGAACCTTAAAAAAAAAAAAAAAACAAAGGTCTAATGAGGGTTTGGGCCTGACGTGCGTCCAGACTTGTTTTTTGACATTCTTGTAAGGGGGACGTCAGTCTAAGGCCTAAACATGGACGAGAATGAGGAGGAGAGAGTCAAAGATCCACGAAGAGGGAGGTAAGGAGAGGAGGAGATGACATTGGTGAGATCATAAGGCTCGTAGGAATAGAGTATGCAGTGGAACCTAAGGTTGGGCGAAGCCAACCTGTGTGGCTTGAGGAGAGTGAGTGACGGCGTGGCAGTGAATATGATGACACTATGCATTCTTGAGATCTGTGAATAGAAATGCTGCCTTCAAAGAGAGAAAACTTTGGAGTCGGATATTCAAGTGGTCTCAATGGTGGAGATTCAAAACAAATTGAATATTTGTGTTAAAAAAATAATATATTTTAAAATATATAAATTTATTATTGAAATATTTATAACCTGTGGATGGACCATTTGTTGACATTCGGAAACGGTCAACTAGAGATTCTGGGGCCCAGACGGCGGACTTGGTAATTAACGGTTCTGGTCGTACTGATGGAAGGATAATAAATAAGCGATTAATGAAGTTCAAGGTTGGTGGCAATTAATCCAGGTGAAAGAACGTTGGTCCTGGTGGTTGGATAAAGTTAATGAGATGATCAGCAAGGAAATTAAAGAGAAAGAGAGAGAGAGAGAGAAGACACGAGGATTTTTACGTGGTTCGGTGACTGCACCTACGTCCACGATCACTCTGGGGTAATTCCGGTAGAGTGACAGTTCTCTAGTATGTTCAGCCTCTTTGTACAGTAGAATGTCTCTCATCTTTATAGAGGAGGGGAGATCACAATAAAAAATACAAAAGAAAGTTATACAAGTTATTGGCAACGGCTAGTTTCAGCTAATCCTGACACTGCCATGCTGCATTAATTGTAAAGGTAATGATGATTTTCTTCCTGCACAGATAAGCATTTAATATACCTGAAGAGGTCTTCACTTCATTAAATGCTTCTGGGTAATTGTGTAAGCAGTTTCCGACGGGAAATCATGAGGGTTGGTAATTCTGACAACTTGCTATACACGGTATCCCCTGGGTAAGCCTTCTGGTCAGCCAGGTGATGCACACTGGAGGAGAGCTGACGTGGCCAAGAGGAGAGGTAAGGCGATCTGGGGGTTTATGCGAGCTCGCGACCTCGCAAGCTCCCCGAGCTGAAGGTACGAGCAGGGGACATCCTGGGAACTGTTGCTGGCTTGCGACCTGGATGGCCTCACGAGCTGGGCTTGCAACTGCTGGTCCCATCTTTGGGCCTCCTGGGCCCTGGCTCCTGTTTAAATTAAATAAGCATGTACTGACCCATCTGGGCCGAACCAAAAAATGGGCATAACATCAAGCCTCCCAGCTCTCTGTGCGTTCTGCGGACTGGGAGCTGACTTGAACATGTGATTGGCGCTCATTTTCGAATCTTCTGGTGTCGCTTCAGTCTCTGTACTGTAACCGTCGACACGTGGCGTCCATACAGGCGTTGGAGCCGAAAAACGTGTCTCGGGACCGTATGCATTAAATGTGCATGTCTTGTAACTGACAGGCATGATGGCACACGACCGAGATTAGTGTCTGGCCGTTGGATCTTTGACGGTTATGCCTTTATGTTGGATCGGATGGCTGGGGACGTACGTCCTGGCCTATATAATCCATAGGCCTCTTCAAATTTCTCTTTTTGCTTTCCTAATACAACTCTGGCACCCTTCTTTCCACCATTTCTTCTTCTCTGCTTCTTCTGGTTTGTTATCCGCCTTCGGACAAACTTTTCAGACTCTGCCACTTCAGGAATCAGCCACCGCTCTCAGCAAGCCGTACACAGTTCAAACAAGGTAGTTCTTCTCTTGCTTTGCTTTTTTGTGTTATTGTAGGATTTGCTCCTGGGTTGTGTTGTTATTTTCTGCTTATGTATCACATCCGTTGGTCCCTGTAAGCCTGTTAGGCCTTTAAATATTTGTTGTGTTGGTTGCTTGAGTATCTGCGTACGCTGGGGGCGACCTGGCTGTTAATCTAGGTGTCTCATCTTTTAGCCATGTGTTGTTGTTTAGGACTTTCGATGACAGTGTCCCCTTACTGCCTGGTAGGGTACCTGTAAACATAGGGTTAGCAACACACATATTTAGAGTGATAGAGTACCTGACGGGCCCGTGTCCTTGGGCCTTCTCTGGTCCTTTAGAAGCCAAGTGTGCGACCTGACGAATAGGACAACAGCTCCAGGAATTCTTTTTCTGTGTCTTGCTAGGCTCAGTATGCTGTAGGCGTTCTGATGTCATTCCTTCTGTGATGTAGATGTCAGGTCGCTCACGCACTGGTCGAGGCAGGGCTTCTGCTTCCAGGAGGCAGGTAGGACGTTAGACTAGTGAGGCCGAGGTTACGACCTCGCGAGCTGGTCCGTCCAACGAGGAGGTCGCAGAAGGGGACGAGGTCGCTGAGGAAACGGACCCCCATCCATTTAAACACACGCCCTCGCTCGTTACTCTTCCAAAGCTGGAGGCTTGGGCCCAAGAATTCAGCTTCCTCTTGGGGTGTCGGGCTAATGTCCCCGCGGCCAGTGATCGAGCCGCTTATCCTCCCGCGGGCTTTGTGGCGATCAGCCGCGAGCATATGGAGCTCGGCTTTAGGTTCCCAGTTCCGGACTATCTTAAGAACCTCCTGAACAACCTGAAGCTCGCCCTGTTCCAATTAACCCCGAATTTGTATGCCTACATAACCACCTTAGCGGCGGGGTTCATTAAGCACGGGCTCGGGCCCCCTACACCTCGCATCCTCCACAGCGTTTTCAGCTTCAAGGGGATCTCTGGAAAGGAAGGTCTTTACTACGCTACACCTCGCCAATATTCTCTCTTCAGGGCATATTTGCCCCAGAGCTGCACTAAGTCCAACGTGGGAGAATACAAGTCAAATTGGGCACTGGTCTCGTGCCCTTCACTTGCCGGGCTGAATAATAGGGGCTTCGTGTTGTCACCTAGTAAGGACATGAGCACTTAAATAATAGTAGTTTTTTTTTTTTTTTTTCTTTATGAGTTGGCTTTTGTTTTACAAGTGTCGCTGCTCTCAGGTACAATCTTAGAGAGGACGAGCTCGCTATTCTGGATGCTTATGCAGGAGCTAAGGAGCCGGACGAGGATTTCTTCCCCTCCGAGAGCGAGCTGGTAGAGCGGCGCCTTGCACCATCTGCCACAGGTCCTCTTCTGAACGTAGTCCAGCACTTGGGAATAAGGGGGGAAAGGTGCGAGGTTCCTTCCGCCCTTGCTGCTCCTGCACAGTCAGAATCAGATCCGCAGCCCCTGCAACGAAGGTCTCCGAGCCCGAGCTTCCAGACCAGCGCATCTTCGGGCGACATGGGAAAGCTTACGATGTCCGTTCCTCCTCTCAGGTAGGTTCCTCCTGTCGAACCGGCCGAGGTCGTTGAGGTGGATGACACTTCATCAGATCGCTCGCAGAGAGCGCCCCCTCAGCCCGCTGCAGCTGCTCCTCCTCCAACTAGGCCATCCGTGACTTCTCAGAAGTGAGCTGCCCATCCTGGAGAGCAAAGTCCTTCCTCAGCGAAGAGGGCCGAGGTTTCGGCTGAGGGGGGTCCTCCCGAGGGGCAGGAGACTGAGGCCCTTATCAGGAAGAAGAAAGGGAAAGCCATAGCCGCACCCCCAGCTCCGAAGAAGAAGAAGGGCGTCGTCGAGGTTCGTAAGCCCGGGGCAGTTATTATCGGCAGGGAGCCAGGTCTTGAGGCACCTGCGCGACCTGTGGGACTTGTAGGGGAGTCGCAGGGAGACTCCGAGTCGCATCCTGATGCAGCAAAGGAGATGGAATATCTTAACAGCTTCGTGGAACTCGTGCCCGGAGTAATGGGGAAGCGCGATCCAGAGCTGCAGAAACCTGAGCTCTCAGGTCAGAACCTCGTAGCTTTCGCAGCTCGCCACGCGGCGTTGGTAAGGTTTAACCCCACTGTACCATGATTTTTCTCGGCTCAGATTTTAACAACTCTTCACTTTTTCAGTTGGGTATGGCAACCGTGAAGCTGATGAGGGAGGTAGACGATCAGCTTGGCGAGAAGGAGGCCTTTAGGGTGTCCAAGGTGCAGTTCGATGAGGAGAAGAAGGTGATGTAGGAAGAAGTCAACCTCCTCCAGAAGGATAATGCGGAGCTTAAGGCCAAGCTTCAAGATGTAGACACAGCCCTGTCACAAGAGACTGCTCGCAGGGAAGCTGCTACCTCTAAAGTCAGCAAAGCCCACAGCGAACTAAAGCAGCTGAAAGGCGAGCTAAGCGCTGCAAAGGTAAAAGTACAGGTTGCTGAGGATAAAGTAAGTCAGCATCAGTGGGACTTGGCTGCAGCCAAAGGGAAGCTCGCGAGGGCCGAGGAGAAGCGGGCCGAAGTAGAAGCGAAACTGGCTCAGACAGAGGGGAAGCTGGCTCAGACCGAGGCGGGCATCGAGGCCAAGTTGGCTCAGGAGCGGGACAGGGTCGAGGAAGAGGTCGAGAGGGCATTCCTGTTCAGCATGTGGGAGCGCTACCCAGACTTGGACTACTCCTTCTTTGGGTCAGAAGGGGTCTAAATGATCCGGGAGTTCACGGAGCTCGCTGCAGGTGCTCAGTGTGCGCAACATGCAGATACTTCCTCTACTCCCCCAGCTAATCCATTTGCTGTCCCAATCCCTTTGCCAGAACAGGTCCCCGAGGTACCTCCAGCCTTAGAGGGTCCTCCAATGCCTGAGCCCCCAGTAGAGGCCCTTCCTGATTTACCAGCTCCTGAGCCCGTCCCTGAGGCAGAGCCCCCAGTAGAAGCCTTAGTTGATCCTGCTCCTCCAGATGAACCAGCTGGTGCCTAGGGCATTTTCATTTCATTTGTTTGTTTGACTTCTTGTAATTTTTTATTTGTTTGAACTCAAGCAACGAGCTCAAAGCTTCGGAATTATAATATTGAATTTCCTGCACAACTTCGATACTTTGTCCAAGTGTAGATATGCATGTTTTAATTATATGCTGGGCAATTAGCGTATAGTAATCACACCATTATAAGCATTAAAATTTGTTAAGTAAATCACAATCGTGAAAATCATGCTAACTTACGAATCTGCTAACTGTAATCAGTGATTATGTTAATGCATTAGCTCGTAAGGATCTGGACTCAGCAAATAGCTTGATCGAACGAAGTATTTGACCCTGCATGTGACATAGTTGGACAAGTTTTTAAAGGATTGGCAGGAGCTTACAGCTAGTGAGGGGCTTGGAATTTCCTTGACCCGTATGTTTCAACGACATTGAGTGCACTAGCTGGCAGCATTTTCCCGAACTTTGAGATTTCAGTCTGTGGCAGTGTTCGAAGTTCAAGGGTGAGACCTTTTCGCGAGTTCGCGGGCAGCTTTATATTTGAGAGGCGTGGCCTTACCCCCTCCTGCGAGATTGCGGGGCAATGATTCGCGAGGTCCGCGGGCATCTTTATATTTGAGAGGCGTAGCCTTACCCCCTCCCGCGAGGTCGCGGGGCAATGATTCTCGAGGTCCACGGGCATCTTTATATTTGAGAGGCTTAGCCTTACCCCCTCCCGCGAGGTCGTGGGGTAATGATTCGCGAGGTCCGCAGGCATCTTTATATTTGAGAGGCGTAGCCTTACCCCCTCCCGCGAGGTTGCGGGGCAATGATCCGCGATGTCCGGAACATGGCGGCTGCGAACTAAGAAATGAACTTGATGCTTGCCGACGTAAACCTCTGTTAGTGAGGATAATATGGATGAGTCGAGCATCAATTGATGAAGCATCCTCGATTGAGGCCTTTTATGGACATTTATTGCCAGAATATGCTCGTAGCCTTGGCCGGCGATTCTATGCGAGCATTTTAATTGTGAATGATTCATTGGATTTTTACACAGATATCTTCAAGGAATAATAATAATATATATATAGGCATATATGATGATAGGTCGCAGCCCGATTACTTGAGAAAGAGATTTCATTAACTTTGCTCTTTTTAACATGTACATTTGCTGGTTCAACTAGTTTGCTTTCTGCATCAAACATGACACATACAACAGAAAACAAGTGAAAGCATGTTTACAGACAATCGTCAAAAAAGGATCATGTACGAAGTTAGAGCGGGCTGACAGTTAATAGGTGTAGTATGGCCATAGGTGTTCAGCATTCCAGGCTCGGAGTAACTCTGATCCATCCATGCCGGCCAAATGATAGGCTCCATTCTTCAGATTCTGCTTGATGAGGTATGGTCCCTCCCAGTTGGGCCCGAGTACCCCATTGCTTGCCTTGCGAGCCCTGGGGAGGACTAACCTGAGAACGAGGTCCCCGGCTTTGTATCTTCAAGCTCGGACCTTCTTGTTGTAATACCTGGCAACTCTCTGCTGGTACACTGCTACCCTCAGGCGAGCTGTCTCCCTTGCTTCCTCGGCTAAGTCTAAACTGGCCGCGAGCAGCTGGTTATTGTCTTCAGGTCGGAACGAGGCTCTTCGCTGGCTGGTGACTTCGAATTCTGCCGGTATCATGGCCTCCGTTCCATAGACCATGGAAAATGGGGTCTCACCTGTCGAGTTGCGGACTGTGGTCCTGTATGCCCAAAGGACTTTCTGTAGCTCGTCAGCCCAAGCCCCTTTTCTTCCTTCTAGCCTAGTCTTCAAAGTCTGCTTGATGATCTTGTTCACAGCCTCGACTTGACCATTGGCCTGAGGATGGTCCACAGCCGAGAAGCTCTTCACAATTTTGTGCTCGTTGCAGAAGTCTATGAACTGCTCGCTGGTGAACTGAGTCCCATTGTCCGTGACGAGCTGCTGAGGGATTCCGAACCTGCAGATGATGTTGTCCCACACAAACTTCTCTATCTTCGTGGTGGAGATCTCTGCAAGCTCCTTAGCCTCAACCCATTTGGTGAAGTAATCCACAGCAACTACGGCATGCTTACAATTTCCTTCGAGCTATGGGCAAAGGTCCGATGAGGTCCATCCTCCAGATCGCGAAAGGCCAAGGGCTCACCATCTGCTGGAGGTAGGCTGGTGGAGCTCGCGGGACCTTAGCAAATCTCTGGCACTTATCACACTTCTTCACCAGATCCAAGGCGTCCTGCTTCATGGTTGGCCAGTAGAACCCCTGTCTGAGGGCCTTCTAGGCCAAGGACAATGCTCCTGCGTGGTTCCCACAATGACCCGCATGAATATCATTCAGCACCACCTCACAGTCCTCATCATCTATACATCGCAGTAGCGGGGTTGAGAACCCCTTCTTGTATAATCTGTCGTCATAAATGCAGTATTGGGCTGCTCTAGCTCGTATGCGGCGGGCTTCCAGCTTGTCCTCTGGCAGCTTCCTTTCCTGCAAGTAACTCACTAACGAGCTCATCCAAGAGTTAGGCCGAACCTGTATGATCATCATTACATCTTCGTCCTCGATGCTCGGGGTTGGTAGGAATTCCACAGGGATAGACTCAAGGAGATCTGCATCTTGGGAGGTCGTTAAGCGGGCCAGGGCGTCTGCATTAAAGTTCTGTGCCCTGGGGAATTCACTTCAAACCCCTTAAAAGCCCCTAGTAACTCCTTCACCTTTTGGAAGTATTTCGACATCCTCCTTTCCTTGGTCTGGTATTCTCCCCTGACGTGGCAAACAATAAGTTGAGAATCACTGAAGACCTTTACCTGCTCAGCTCGTACCTCATTTGTCAAGCGAAGTCCGGCAAGCAACGCCTCGTACTCGGCCTCATTATTGGTAGCTCGGAATCCAAACCTTAAGGCACTCAGGATCTTATGGCCTTCTGGACTGACCAGCATTATTCCAGCTCCTGAGCTTTGCTCGTTAGAGGATCCATCCACATACAGCTCCCAAGTTTGACCACCAGCTAGTTCCTCCTGCTCCGGTACTGGCCCTGTGAATTCCACAATAAAGTCTGCAAGTGCCTGGGCTTTGAATGTCGTTCTAGGCCTGAACTCTATGTCGAACTGAGCGAGCTCGATGGCCCACTTGAGGAGCCTGCCTGAGGTGTCTGCCTTCTGGAAGACTTGCCTGAGAGGGTACTGCGTGAGGACCTCTATCTGATGAGCTTGGAAGTAGGGACTTAGCTTCCTGGAGGCGGTTACCAGGCAGTATGCAAGCTTCTCCATTTGTGAATATCGGGTCTCCGCATCAACCAGTCTTTTACTGATGTAATACACGGGCAACTGCATCTTCTCCTCTTCTCTCACCAAGGTCGCGCTCAGGGCGTGCTCAGAGACACCCAAGTACAGGAATAGCTTCTCCCCATCCTTCGGCTTGGACAGGAGCGGGGCCTGGCCTATATATTCCTTCAGCCTTTGAAATGCTTCTTCGCAATGCTCATTCCATTCAAAGTTCCTGGCCTTCTTTATGGCTTCGAAGAATGGCACGCACTTGTCAGTAGCTTTCGAGATGAACCGGCTGAGAGCTGTGACCTGTCCGTTGAGGCTCTACACGTCCTTGATTTTGGAGGGGGACCTCATTTCCACGAGCGCCCTGATCTTTTCCGGATTGGCCTCTATCCCTCTGCTATTTACCATAAATCCAAGGAACTTACCAGATGCTACCCCAAAGGCACACTTCAAGGGGTTCAACTTCATCCGATAACTTCTGAGGACTTTGAATGTCTCATCTAGGTCGCGAACATGATCTGCTGCTTTCTGGGACTTGACCAGCATGTCATCTACGTATACCTCCATGGTTTTCCCGATCTGGTCCTGGAACATGGCGTTGACCAGTCGCTGGTAGGTGGCTCCTGCGTTCTTGAGTTCGAATGGCATCACTTTGTAACAGTATAACCCCCTATCAGTGACAAAAGAGGTGTGTTCCTCGTCCTGCGGGCTCATGGGGATTTGGTTGTATCCTGAGTAGGCATCCATGAAACTTAAGAGTTGGTGCCTGGCTATCGCATCTACCAGCTGATCTATCCTCGGTAATGGGAAGTTGTCCTTCGGGCAAGCCTTGTTCAGGTCGGTGAAGTCAATGCAAGTCCTCCACTTCCCGTTTTTCTTCTTTACGAGAACCGGATTCGCGACCCAAACAGGATAACGGGCTTCCCTGATGAACCCGTTAGCTAGTAGCTTCTCGACCTTCTCCTTCAGAGCTGCATAATGTTCCGGGGTCATCGGCCTCCTCTTCTGACGGACTGGCCTGTGCTGGGGATCTATGTTCAGTCTGTGACACATAACATCAGGATCTATCCTTACCATATCTTCATGGTTCCAGGCGAAGACGTCAAGGTTCATCTTCAGAAATTCTATGAGTTCAGTCTTCACTTCTGGTAGCAGGTCTCTTCCTACCTTTACACATCTCTCCGGGTCTACTTCACTAACCCGCACATCTTCTAGCTCTTCAATAGGTCTCGTGGCCCTGTCCGCATCCACCTCGCGAGGGTCGAGGTCGTCGCTCACCCCGGCTTCAGAGATAACTCATGGTTGGCCCCTCGAGACCACGTTTACTTTCCTTCCTCGAACTCCCATCTTCACCGCATCTTCATAGCATCGCCTGGCCAACTGCTGTTCTCCCTTGACACAACCTACTCCGTTGGGAGTTGGGAACTTGACTGTCAGTGATCTGGTGGAAGTGACCACGTTTAGCTCGTTCATCGAAGGTCGCCCCAAGACCGCGTTGTATGCTGAGGGACTATTGATGATCAGGAAGTCTGTAAGAACAGTAGCTTGCCGACCTGGTTCTCCGAGGGTGAGAGGTAATTTGATCTGGCCTATCGGTATCACTGCGTCTCCCGTGAATCCGTAGAGGGGCTCTGGTGAAGGTGTTAACTGCTCCGTCCCTAACCCCATCAGGTCATAGCAGCCTTTATACATCACATTGACTGAGCTGCCAGTGTCTATCATAACCCTTCGTACTTCGACGTTACTGATCTGGGCCCTAATTACAATCGCATCATTGTGGGGCCAGCGTACCCCCTTCTCGTCCTCCTCCGTGAATACAATACTGTCTGAGGACACTTTCGCCCTTTTGGTGGGTCCCTCGACTCCCCCATATTCTGCCAGTAGGGTATGGTTGGCTTCCCGCACGTACCTCTGGTGCGACCTGTTTGATGTACCTGCCATATGAGGCCCACCATAAATGGTAAAGATTGTTCTTACAGCGGGCTCGCGCTCGGGCTCCTGAGCTCGCTGAGGCTGCTGTTGCTCGGGCTGCCGGTCTTGTCCCTGAGGTCGTTGGTGCTGAGGTCGCCTGCCAGCGGGCTGTACTACATATTCTCCTAGGTGGCCTCGTCTTATGAGTTCTTCAATAGCATCCTTCAACTGCCAGCAGTCCGATGTATTGTGCCCATTCTCATTATGGTAGGCACAATATTTTCTCGGGTCCCGACGTCGGTTAGGGGGTCCAGTCGGGGGTGGCTTCCCGAAGTTCTCATTGTTTCTTTCTGCGGCGAAGATCCTGTCTTGCTTGTCCGACAACACACTATAGCTTTCATATCTGCTCGGACGCCGGGGTCGCTCCACCCTCGGCCCTGGTCTAGCTCGCTTTGCCACAACATTGGCAGTCTGGTGTCTCGGTTCCCCCGGCTTGTCACCGCCATGGTTCTTTCTCTTCTCGCGGTGGGAACTGCTCGCTTCACCCCGCTGACCGCCTGGTTTCTTAGCCCCGAAGGCTTCTTCCCATCTGATTTCTTTAGCAGCCCTTTCGTAAAACTCCCCTAGATCCTTCATTGGGGATTTGTAAATGCTTTCGTATAGCTTCCCATCCTTCCTGAGCCCTGCAGAAATAGCTGTTAAAATACTCTCGTCAGAGGGCGTTTCCACATTACTCACCTCCTCTCTGAACCGAGTGATATAATCCTTCAGAGATTCGTTCTACCTCTGGAAAATGGTAGCGAGGTGACAGGCAGATGCGAACTGCTTTCTCAAGGCCTTATATTGGTTTAGGAACCTCTTCTGACATTCTCTCCAGCTCTCGATGCTACGGGCTGGAAGACCTTTGAACCAAGCTCGCGGAGCGTCCCCTAGAGTAGTTGGGAATACTCGGCACTTTACCAACGGGTCATCTGTCTGAAAATCCATCTTACGTTGAAAGCGTCCAGATGGTCATAAGGATCTGTCCTGCTGCCATACAGAGGGATATTGGGGAGTTTAAACTTTGCTAGTAAGGGCACTATCTCGATCTCCCGGGTGAATGGTACCTTGCGATTCTCCCGCTCTTCCCCGGTCCGACCTCCAGGTCGAGCTTCTAATTGTTGGACCCTCTGTAACAACTCATCTACCATTGGGTCCTGGGTCAGAGATCGCCGACTGGGGTTCCATCTACTGGTACTTTCCTGCTCCACAAACTGACGGTTCTGCGACCTGCCCTCTTCGCCGAAAGCTTCTACGTGTCTGGGGGCCCTCTACGGCTCGGGCTCATAACCTGCACGGTATCCGCGGACTCGCTCTGGCCCACGACTACCCTCTTCGTGCCTGGCGCCCTCGATGCTCGCCCTTGCCCTTATCCCGTTCTGGCGAGGTGAGATCTCCCACTCTTGGTTCCGCCCCCTAGCTCTCCTTGGGTGTAAGTTCGAGGAGCGAGCTGATCCTTCGGTCCGTGACCTTTCCCTGGCAGCTATTCCTTCCGGGGTTGGGATTTCTTCTAAAGGTCGATGGCGAGCTCTGCCTGGTGGTGCGACCTCCACCTGTCTTTGCACCTCGTGGGCTTGGACTTCCATAAACGCCCTCACTGTCGTCGTCAACTCCCTTACTGTATCTTCTAGAGCTCACTAGCGCTGCTGCCATTCCTGAGCGACCTCGTTTCCTGAAGGCGAGGCGCTCTGTTCTTCTCGAATTTCACGCCGCTCCTCTGCCACTCCAACACTCCTCGTTGCCTTGATCCTAGTCATGGTAGACAAATATAGGTGAATATGAAAATAGTAACTGAATGGAGATTACCAGGTCACTGTTGGGCCCTCCTTCTAGCGCCAAAAGATGTTGACGTTCGGAAACGGTCAACCAGAGATTCTGGGGCCCAGACGGCGGACTTGGTAATTAACGGTTCTGGTCGTACGGATGGAAGGATAATAGATAGGCGATTAATGAAGTTCAAGGTTGGTGGCAATTAATCCAGGTGAAAGAATGTCGGTCCTGGTGGTTGGATAAAGTTAATGAGATGATCAGCAAGGAAATTAAAGAGAAAGAGAGAGAGAGAGAGAGAAGACACGAGGATTTTTACGTGGTTCGGTGACTGCACCTACGTCCACGGTCACTCTGGGGTAATTCCGGCAGGGTGACAGTTCTCTAGTATGTTCAGCCTCTTTGTACAGTAGAATGTCTCCCATCTTTATAGAGGAGGGGAGATCACAATAAAAAATACAAAAGAAAGTTATACAAGTTATTGGCAACGGCTAGTTTTAGCTAATCCTGACACTGCCATGCTGCATTAATTGTAAAGGTAATGATGATTTTCTTCCTGCACAGATCTGCATTTAATATACCTGAAGAGGTCTTCACTTCATTAAATGCTTCTGGGTAATTATGTAAGCAGTTTCCGACGGGAAATCATGAGGGTTGATAATTCTGACAACTTGCTATACACGGTATCCCCTGGGTAAGCCTTCTGGTCAGCCAGGTGATGCTCACTGGAGGAGAGCTGACGTGGCCAAGAGGAGAGGTAAGGCGATCTGGGGGTCTATGCGAGCTTGTGAGCTCGCGACCTCGCGAGCTCCCCGAACTGAAGGTACGAGCAGGGGGCATCCTGGGAACTGTTGCTGGCTTGCGACCTGGACGGCCTCACGAGCTGAGCTTGCAACTGCTGGTCCCATCTTTGGGCCTCTTGGGCCCTAGCTCCTGTTTAAATTAAATAAGCATGTACTGGCCCATCTGGGCCGAACCAAAAAATGGGCATAACACCATTTTACTCTTTATAATGTTGATTTAATGATAGTTAGACTAATGGTTAACTAACAATGGGGAGTATTTATGTTGGATTTTTGAAATCCAAAGTAGATTTCATGTAATTAGGGACAAACTTGTAATATAATTGCAATTTCATGAAACCTCAATGTATAAACTTATTTTCTGTTTCGTGGCGTTCAATTATTGGGTACAAAAATTGGCAGACGATATATAACTGATTGGAACACAGAGAAACGGTTGGCTTTAGAGAGAGAGAGAGAGAGAGAAAGCGAGAGTTGGGTTTTTGGAAGAGAGAAGTGATGATGGTGATGGGAGAGAATGTGATAAAAAGTGAAGACTACAGTTTGTTGAAGGAATTGAGAGTGAAAATTGAAGGAGAAGTAGAACAAGAAGGAGGTCTCACTTTGTCTTTCTGGTTATATCTCTTGAAGCCCTCTACTGCTACTTTTCCAGCTATACTCCTCAATCAGGTCCTCCCTCCATTTCTCTTTCTATCTTCAATTTGAAATCATTTTTGTTTACTTGACATGATTGAAGAACGGTGCAGGTGGATGTTGGTGGGAGTGCTCCTTTTCTTGTACTAAATGAGAAGAACAAACTGATGCTTTTCCCGCTGCTTTCGTCACGAAAAGAAGCTCCATGGAATGAATTACCACATGCATCTATGGACGTTGAATTTCCTTTGGAAAAATGGGTCCATGTTGGGTGTAAGGTATGCTCTCATCTAATCTACAAGTGATGATGTTCTTTTAATCGACTACTGCAGCCGAATACCATTACTCTATTAGTGTTATGTTTTGGCTAAGTGGGTGGCTTTGGC
Source organism: Litchi chinensis (assembly GCA_019925255.1). Lineage (NCBI taxonomy): Eukaryota > Viridiplantae > Streptophyta > Magnoliopsida > Sapindales > Sapindaceae > Litchi > Litchi chinensis. Next base: position 14,401,247 of record CM034462.1, on the reverse strand, counting down.
TTGATGTATCATTTGAATATTTTAATCGTGTTTTCGTGATGTGAATACCAACTCGCAGCTCATCTCTGAAAAACCTTGATATGTGCCCTAGTTTAAAAGAGTGGTCAGTGTTTGTTTCTTTCAATTGGGGATATATTTTAATAACAGACCACTATGTATGGAAAAAAACAACAAAAGTTGATGATGGGAGGAAGCAGCGGGAGCAACTGCCACTGCTGTGAAAATGCCCATGCAATTTGTAGGTTCTACATGTATCGGGTTTGAGGGTTGTGAAATGTGCAGAGATCATGGCCTAATATGTATCTTTTCTAGTAATTTTAGGCTTATGGCGATACTAGCTGTCTCTTTGGTTATGGATTCTTTTTTTTTTTTTAAATATATTACTCATAAGTTACGAATTATATTTGACTATATTTGCTAATTGAATTGATTTTTAGATGTTTTAGGATTTGTAATAAATTGACATTAAAAAAACTTACCACCAAGTAGGAGAGTTTGATTGAAAAGCTTCCATGTGTCCTATAAGGCTTATGAACACCTTAACCAGTGAAGAAGTCATTTTTATTTTTATTTTTTCCATGATGAGGAACTGTGTGTGCGGTCTAAAACAAACTCCAGCTTTTCCAAATCTAAGTTATCTTGCATTGACCTTAGTTTTCTTCTGCTATTTTATGTTTGTACCCGATATAGGTACATTTGCGTCTGATCGAATTTGTTGAGTCATCATTAAGTACTTCAGCTTCACCTTCCTGTTGGCTTTAGTGAATGTGATGGTCTTTTTCCTTTTCAAGAGACTCTGAGATGATTCCCATTTGTTGTGTTCTCTATCAGGTTTCTACTGAGTTTGTGCGGCTTCATATAGATGGAGAGATTGTGGCAGAGCAGTCTCTACCTTCATCATTCAGCAAAGATGACATTTCAAATTGTTTGAAGAAGGTAACTTTTGCTGGTAATGATGTGCGGGCCTACGTGCACAATGCAAAAGTCTTGCCTCTGAACTTCTCTGTTAAGGATCAGTATTATAAGGTACAATGTTATTATAGTGTTGTATTTGCACGATTTGTGTGTCTTCCTGTTGCAGGTTACCTTTTGTTTCTTCATAATATGCTTTTGTCTTAATATAGGATCCACCTCTACAATTAGCTATTGATAATTCGTCTGCCTCTGAGATTGAAGAAGACAGTGATGGCGTTTGGAGCATTGTTGGTGGGAAGGTTCGGCAATAGGGCGATTCATAATGTTACACGTTTTTTTATGGTTCCAAGTATCATTTTCTTACATTTGAAATAGAGCTGTAGATTTAAACTCTGTGATTCGAACATGTTAGTATGACAATTTTTCTAATACACATATTGGTTTCTCAGGCATCTTGCCGCAGGATTTTTTCCTTGGATGTTATTTTATTGAATGCCTTTGGCGAGCCTGTAAACAAGGAAATGGAGGTTCATTTCTCTGGCTTTTGTTTAGCATGGAATTTTTTTTGCATTTCACTAATTGTTTGGCAATATCTTATATGTATATACATGTTTACATATTATTCTAATAGGTTGTTGCATCACTTTTTTATGCTGACAATGGTGGCCCTGTGGAGAAAACAAATGATGCAGAAGCTCCCCTCTTGACAAGTTATGATGGAATTGAATTTGCTTCTTGTGATAGACCTAGTAAAATATTGCGTGGGCGTGCATCCTTTAAGTTGAAGATATCTCAGGTACAATGTTAATGTCATATAGAACTAGTGATAGTTTTGCATGAAGATGTGAGGGATACTTTCTAGGTAGTGAAGCTTACAAAGAGCATGCTTCTATGCTAGCATGCTAAATGTCATTCTGAAGTTACCACTTTGGTGTCCTTTTGCGTTAAAACTAATGATTTTAGATGATTGTGATAATGTAATACCAATTGGTCATGCTATTTGCCATCTTTACAAAGGCAACACGTCATGTGATGTGGATCTAATATTGTAATAAGTTTAATAGTTTTATCACACTATTTGCCATATTTGTGAACTTTATTTGCTTGTATTAGTTTGAGACTACACTAGTGGTCCTTTTTCTTGTTCTTAATAATTATTTTATTTTGTTATTTTAGACATTTATCTGTTTTTAGGCTTAAGTAATTTTTAGGATTTATGGATTGGACTGTACTAGACTACATTGATATTATTCTTTGTTTGGTAAAACATGGGATTGGACTAAATATAATAATATTTTGCTTTATTTAATAGTACCTTGAAATTAAATGACTAATTATTGAAATAATATATTCTTTACTTTTTAGATTAAATAAAATTATGTGCTTGCCGGTAGATATTTTTGAAATACCTTATCTGGGATTCATTTTGTCGAAATATTATAATAATAACTTATCATATAATTGCCAGCTTCATTTTGTCAATTATGTGGCCTTGATGCATCATTGTTTGAGAATTTTGATATTGTGTTTCAGGTAATAATTTACTGTCACTTTTGTGTTTTCCATTTTCCAGCTTTCTTCCAAATGCGACAATAGGTTGTTTCGAATTAGGTTTGACATACTAAAAGCTGTGGGTTTTTCTTTCTTGGAGGCACTCTCTCCTCCGATCCGTTGCATCTCTCGAAATCGTAATATCCGGACATTCTCTGTTACGTGCAAAAAACCACCAGCTACAACCCAACCACTGAATGGATCTCAATTTTTTGATGATGGATCTGTAGAATTTCGACAAAATACTGTCGAAGCTAAACCCAGTCCATTATCAAAGCGGGTCAGGTTGGATCAAGAGAAGGTATCTACAGTGGAGCAACCTGAAGGTGAATGCAATTCTCATCCCCAGAATTCTATTAAGGTACATAATGATTTTCCTTTTCTTTTCATTATTTGAGAGTTTTTCTTCAATTACTCTTTTACCGTCATTTTTTTAAACCGTGGAATAACCTTAGAATGCAAATCTCTGTTTGGACTTCATCAAAGTATTAGATGGATAGGTTGGTACTACTCCTTTCCTTTCCAAACCATTTTTTGAAATATTACTGTGCTAGTATATGGTGTATTGTTGCTGTTTTACTGAAGAGCTCAGACTTCTAGTTGTACTTGTATTACATCTTATTGTATTGTAGTTTGCTGCATTTGACATACCTATTTAGTTGAGTCCATTGTCCTTACATCTGAGGGTAAATTAATTTGCCAAGTGATGCCTAAAATACATGACCACTACTGTGATGGAATTGTCTTTCATCCTAAACTCTATAATGTACTAAAGGATCATTCTCTTCCTTTTATGGCTTCCAGAACCATTTACTACTGTGATGGTGTCTTTGACTAATATTTCATGTTAACTATATGTAGAAAGATACACAGTCACTGTGACTTCTGGGATTTTAGGAGATCTATATGGACTTAATCAATGATAATGCTTGACCTTCAGAGGCAATTTGGTAGCAACGACGAATTTTGCTCTTAGTCCTGTGAGTAGAAGAGTGAAAATTTGCGGAGATCATAATGGATAGAGCATTAATGAATACAGTTTTGTAGATGTTGCTAAATACAATTGGTTTCAGTAAAATGCTTTCACAGGCTTTTATGTATAACTATACAACAACTTGAATACCTGACTGGTCTCCTTTTATTGACATGATCATATTAGCTAATAACATAAATGAAAGTTACTAGAATTTTATGATTGTTTGACTTTGATTATCTTGAGGATTAGTTTGTCTGGCATTTTTTTTAACCAAAAAATTTGTCTATTTTGCTGTGGTTTCCATAGCTATATATACCCTTTTATTTCTTTTATTTTTACCCATACCTTCTGTAGCAGTGTAGCTTACATGTAAGTGATCTCTTAACAAAGATAAATGATAAATGTTTTTATTCCTCTATCAGTTTAAAAGCTGAGGATTTTTAGGAAAAGAGAACTACTTCAGTTTTATTCCTCTCAACTTTCTTAATCAGAAAGTTGTTTATTTATACAACCTAATCACATCCCAAAAAACTAAAAGATATCTTCCCATTTAAAAGAGAAGTTTATCTTTAAAGTTTATCCCAAATAAATAAATAAAAAGATAAAACATTTACTTAAACTAAGAGTTTTGATAACAACAAACTCTCTCTTATCTGACTACTGCTGTAATTCTCAACACCCCCCCTCAAGCTGGGTCATATATGTTGACCATGCCCAGCTTGGAGCTCAATTTTTCGAACATTACTCTTGGTAGAGCCTTTGTAAATATGTCTGCAATCTGTTCTGATGTTGGTATGTAGTCTAGACTTAGAAGTCCTCCTTCAATCTTCTCTTTTATAAAATGTCGATCAATTTCGACATGTTTCGTTCTGTCATGATGAACTGGGTCTTTTGCCATGCTGATGGCAGCTTTATTATCACTCAGCAACCTGATCGAACCTGTAAAATTTACTTTTAACTCATCCAACAGTCTTCTAACCCATAAACCTTCACAAAGTCCATGTACAATGGCCCTCAGCTCTGCCTTTGCACTACTTCTAGAAACGACTGCTTGCTTCTTACTCCTCCAGGTGACTAGATTACCCCAAACGAATGTACAATATCCAGAAGTGGACCTACGGTCTACTGCTGAACTTGCCCAATCAGCATCTGACATGATCTCAAGACTTCGATTAGTTCCCTTCTTGAAAAATAGCCCTTTTCCTGGTGTCATTTTCAAATATTTCAGTATTCTAAACACTCCATTCATGTGTTCTTCTGTTGGGTTGTTCATAAACTGACTTATGGAGCTCACAGCAAAGCTTATGTCTGGCCTCGTGTGAGAGAGATAAATCAAGCGTCCAACCAGCCTCTGAAATCTTCCCTTGTCTACTGGTACACTGTTTTTCATAGTCCCCAACTTCATTGTAAAATCCATGGGAGTTTCTGCTGGCTTGCTATCAAGCATCCCGGTTTCCTTTAACAAATCTAATACATACTTCCTCTGACACACAAAAATGCCTTGTCTTGAGCGTGCTATTTCCATACCCAAGAACTATCTCAAATTCCCTAAATCCTTAATCTCGAACTCCTTTGCGAGATAACCTTTCAATTCTTGAATTTCCTCTTCAAAATTGCCTGTTAGAACAATATCATCAACGTAAACTATAAGGAGAGTAAGTTTACCATTTGAAGAGTGCTTCACGAAGAGGGTATGGTCTGAGTGGCATTGAGAGAAACCAAACTTCCTCACAGCTTTTGTAAATCTGTCAAACCATGCTCTAGGGGACTGTTTTAGTCCATAGAGTGATTTCCGAAGTCTGCATACTGCCTTGGGATTGTTCTGCTCTTCACACCCAGGAGGAACTTCCATATACACCTCCTCTGCCAGATTACCATTTAAAAACGCGTTCTTTACATCAAGTTGATGTAAAGTCCAGTCCAAGTTCGCTGCCAATGACAAAAGGACTCGTATTGAGTTTAGTTTCACTACCGGTGCAAATGTTTCTTGATAGTCAATGCCATAGGATTGAGTATACCCTTTGGCAACCAAACGAGCCTTGTGTCGATCAATAGTTCCATCAGCCTTATGTTTGATTGTAAATACCCATTTACAACCCACCAGTTTCTTGCCTATAGGAAGCTCTGTTATGTCCCATGTACCATTCTTCTTTAAGGCTTTAATTTCTTCATCAATGGCAGCCTTCCATTCAGGTATTTCCATAGCCTCTTGCACTGTTTTTGGTACCTGTGCTTCTGATATATTGGCAGTAAAAGTTCTAAAATTGGAGGACAATCTATCATAGGAGACATACTTACTTATAGGATAAAGAGGCCGTGATCTGCAATCTCTTACCCCTTTCCTTAATGCAATAGGTAAGTCCTCATTAGAATCACTGTCTTCCTGCACAGGTTCCATCTCTTGGCTATCATCAGGTGTGTCTTTCTGGTCAGGTTCTTGAACTGCTGGTATAGATTCTTGACTTGATTTGAGATGTTCCAAACCTTCTACTTCACTTTTTGCTTTATTTCTCCTAGTATAGACAATCAGCTCTGGTTTATCTATATTTGAGGGAGTCAAATTTGGTTCAGGTTCAGTAGGAGTCTGGTTTGACAAGTGTTCTTGACTCAAAGATTGATCACTCGGAAGATAAAAGATATCAGGAAATGAATAAGGATTTGTTTCAGCTGACTTAAACTCAACACACTTATCATTTTCTGGTTGTTGGATGTAAAATGGTTTGTTCTCCATGAAAGTTACATCCATTGTGACATAAAACCTCTTAGTTATAGGAGAATAACATTTATAACCTTTTTGGGTAGCTGAGTAACCTAAGAAAATACACCTAACTGACCTAGGATCCAATTTGCTTCTAAATTGAGAGTAAACATGAACAAAGGCTGTACAACCAAAAACTTTGGTGGGAATGTGAGAAATAACTCGACTTAAAGGATAACATTTTCTGAAAACTTGACATGGGGTTTGAAAATTTAAAATCTTGGATGGTAGCCTATTAATGAGATACGCTGTAGTGAGAACAGCTTCTCCCCAAAAATGTTTTGGAACGTTTGAGGAAAACATTAATGCTCTGGCTACTTCTAAAAGATGCCTATTTTTTCTCTCAGCAACCCCATTCTGTTGAGGAGTATCCACACATGAGCTATGATGAATAATTCCTTCAACAGATAGGTAGTCACTTAATGATGAACTAAAATATTCTTTGGCATTGTCTGTTCTCAAAATTTGAATTTTTTCTTGAAATTGTGTTTTTATCAAGTTATTAAAACGCTTGAAAATTTTGTCAACCTCAGATTTTTCCTTCATCAAGAAAATCCATGTTAATCTAGTGTGATCATCTATGAATGACACAAACCATTTTGACCCTGTGATGTTGTTGATCCTAGAAGGTCCCCAAACATCGCTGTGAATTATCGTGAAGGGTTTTGATGGTTTGTAAGGTTGAATCGAATATGAATTTCGAGAGTGTTTTGACAATTCACAAATCTCACATTGGAATGAATTTGGATCTTTATTATCAAACAAGGAAGGAAATAGTCTTCTTAAGTACAAGAAATTGGGATGTCCCAACCTAAAATGCCATAGCATTACAGCATCAGCTTTATTATTCCTAACATGACAACTAGATTGACTCTGGAACTCTAAAACATTTGTTGAAGAAGACTGCTTTACTGGAGAATTATTGCTCATAAGGAAGTATAGCCCTGAATGCATCTCAGCACTGCCAATCCTCTTCCCAGTGTCCAAGTCCTGAAAAACACAGTATGTAGGGAAAAACTTAGTCACACAATTTAGTTCCTTTGATATTTTGCTAATTGACAGCAGATTACAATTTAGATTAGGAACAAACAAGACTGAGTTAAGGGTTATATCTTCTGTGACTCTTACAGACCCGATTCCTGCCACTTTTGATAGTGAACCATCAGCTATTTTTACCTTGAAATTTTCAGTGCAAGGACTATAAGAACAGAACAAGGACGCATCACCAGTCATATGGTCAGATGCTCCTGAATCTATAATCCATGACATACCTCTGAGTTTTTCTGTGTTCAAAGCATAAGAGAAGGTACCTTTTTGTGCCACTGAACCTGCACCAACTATTGTCTCACCAACAGACCCGCTAGCAGCAGTTTGTGCAATTAACTTCTGCAATAATTCCACCAAGTCTTGGCCTGCCGGAATTGAAATCTGACCCTCTGTATTTGCTGCCAGATTTCCACTACTTTCCTGGCTATTCTGAAATCGATTTGGCTTCCAATTTGGTGGTTTTCCATGGATCTTCCAACATTTCTCCTTGATGTGGCCCGGTTTTCTGCAGTGATCACACCATGGTCTCCCTTTTCTTGGTCTGTTATCTCCTGTAGTGTGTTGATTTCCATGAACAGCTAATGCTGATCTTTCCGTGCCACTGTCAATCCTGTTCTGGGCCCCTAACATTAATTTCCTCCTACTCTCTTCTCGTTTAACCTCTGAAAAAACCCCTCTAATTTTCGGCAGTGGCTTAAGGCTTAAAATCCTTCCACGAACATCATCGAAACTTTGATTTAAACCAAACAAGAACTTGTAGATTCTTGTTTCTTCAATTACTTCTCTGTGCAGCGCACCATCTTCTGCACACTTCCAATTTAGCTGCTTATACATATCCACCTGCTGCCACAGCCTCGTAAGAGTGTTGTAGTACTGTGTCATTGTCATATCATCTTGTCGTAAGTCATGAATCATGTTCTCTATACTGACTATCTCAGCCCTATTATCACTGTGAGAATACGTCTCCTTAGCAGCCTCCCAAATCTCTTGTGCTGTTTCATAGATAAGAAAATTCTCACTTATGTCATTGGTCATTGAATTTGTGAGCCAAGACATAACCATGCTATTATCAGCATCCCACTTCCTGAATCCTGAATCCTCTTTCGCAGGGGCTGGGAGTGCACCAGTCAAATACTCCATTTTTCCTTTGCCTTTCACAAACATTTTCATAGATTGAGACCATTGAATGTAATTATTCCCATTAAGTTTATGACTTGTAATGGGTAGAAAAGGCTGGTTGTTATTTTCAGATCCTCCTCCAGAACCTTCTCCTCCATTGTTTGAAGAATTTGGTTCTGGATTTGAGGAGATTTCTGAGGAAGAGTTTGGTGATGCCATACCGTACTTTGTCATTCAATACGGTACTGCTCTGATACCATGAGGATTTTTAGGAAAAGAGAACTACTTCAGTTTTATTCCTCTCAACTTTCTTAATCAGAAAGTTGTTTATTTATACAACCTAATCACATCCCAAAAAACTAAAAGATATCTTCCCATTTAAAAGAGAAGTTTATCTTTAAAGTTTATCCCAAATAAATAAATAAAAAGATAAAACATTTACTTAAACTAAGAGTTTTGATAACAACAAACTCTCTCTTATCTGACTACTGCTGTAATTCTCAACAAAAGCTTACACTTAAGTAACGGCCACTCACAAGAGAAGAGGCATAACAAAAAGTTAAGCTAGTTTTTGTTTACGATGCTAAAGTGAATCCCATGCCTAAAGTTGCTCTAACCTTGAACATGAAAGTCAGACTCAGGGAACTTTTAGTGACACTTTATAAGCAAGCTATTATAAAATATCAGTATCATGGATGTGGAGTCTTTATTAGGTCTCTTGTCAATGATTTTTTTACCATTTGATGTTTCTTGATGCATGCACAATATATTGATGTTTATTGGATGTGGACTTCTGTGAGTGGTCAATTTATCCTACTAAAGTAGAATGGTGGTAGCAGTTATGGTAACATTCTAAGCTGGGTTTTGATTGGGGTTGAGTCTGGGATCTTGGATTTCCAGTGGTCCATAGCTGTCCTTCAATCTTCCAAAATCCCATTCTTATTGTGGAAATTAGTCCAGTAAAAGTAGATGAGATAAAAATGGTAGGCCATTAGTTTAAATTACATTGTTGAATGAAACTGATTGCATCTCTTTGTTTCTTTCTTTATTCTTCCCTTCTAGTAACAAAATATGAGTAATTTATGAAAAAATAATTGTAGTAAATTATAATTAACATATGATTAAATATCTCCCTAATAGGACGGGGCAGCTACGAAGGCAAATTATTCATTTGTTGATATTGCTTAACTTATGTAATTTCATGATCATGCATTTGCAACTAAGCAATGACTTCCCCTCGTATGGTAAGAGAACTTGATCATCTCTTTTATGTGAAATTATACAGAAACTAAGCAATTTAATTTATGATAACTATTTGGTTGTCTTTTCAACATTAAAAGAACAAAAATAAATGTAAATAAATGCCTTTGGCTGTGTCTACGGCACTTGGAAAGAGCTCTCATCTCTAGTGTAAGTGAGAAACTGATCTTGTTTTTCCTTGGTTAGTCTATCTATCACCTTTAGGTTGTTACACCATGCTATATTCTTAAGAGTATAATTTTAAATATTTTGTGGACTCGAACTATGTTTTTGGATTTTGAATGTGAATTTGGGTAATTTGCATTTATTTTGACATCTTAGTCTCAGTGCTCACTATTTCCAATTAGGCCGAGAAAGTGTATGTTGAAAGTTTGAAGGAGACACACCTAAATTTTGAAGACGCGGATAACTCCCCATCTGATACAGAGAGTACTGGAGCAAGAAATTCTGCTTTTAAGACTATGTCGAATAGTGGAAACTCAGTTTCAGATGTGAACATTTTTAAGTACTGCTTGGAAGGCTTGACTGAGAAATCTTCCCTGCTCAAGGAGATTGCAACATCTTCTTCTGATGAAGAAATGTTGGAGTTTGCACATCAGGTTTCCATTTACTCAGGGTGCTCCCACCACAGGTGATGAACAATGGTTACTTTTTTTTTCTCAATATTATTATATTGGTGATTGTATTCTTGTTGAATTCTAAGTAAGCATGCCAAGTAAGCATGCCTATGAAACCTGGTTGGTGCAACAGTACTTTGTTGATGTTTGTAACAGAAGAAAGATTCTTACTTCAAACTATATTTTAAATTTGACATTTGTTTATCGTTGTTGTCAAGAAAATCACAATAACCTTGTCATGCTAGCATTTTCCCGTATATTATATCTTTTGTAACTGAAATTTTTAATAAAAATAAAAAATAATTTAATTATATATCAATTGGTGAAGAATGCATATTTTCTTTGGCGTTGCATCCTTCTCTTTGTATACATCGTTACCTGTTAGGGCTCATAACTCAACCAATTGCATGGTATTGGTACTTGCTTGTCTTTTTGTGTCCATATATCACTCTCTAATATATCTTGGTTTCTGCAATTAGGGTACCATTTAAATCCTATTAAGGAACATACTTCCTCTGCTTTCAGGTATCAAATAATAATCGCCAAGAGATTGATAGAGGAAGGAAGAAAAACTTGGAATATGATCTCACAAAACAACAACCATGTTCATTGGGATAGTGCAGTTTTTGGGATTGAGGAGCAATTCATGAAGATTTCTTGCTGCAGTACTAGATCTCTAAAACAACAGGTTCTCTTTCTATATTTATCGCATCCATGTGTTCTCACAGCACATTCACCTATCCTGTGTTGCTAATATGGAACATGTCTTTTTGCGTGGAAAATTATTTATGGAGCCCCTCTATCTTTTGAGTTGATTATATTACAATTTTTGTAATTTCTGAGTGTGGCAATATTTTGTTAGATTTGCTTCTTTCAGTTAGAGCATCTCTTATCATTCTATGATGCGGTAATAGTCAGGCAACATTGTTTTAGTTTCTTCTACATTAATTTATATTTTTCATTACTGCTTTATAATATTTAAGTCTTAACTTCTTGTAGTGCTTTACCATTTAAAAATTATTCCCTTTGACAAGTTCTAAACCAAGTATGAAATAGGGAGTTGGATTCTCTCCTCATTTCACCTAATCTTATGACGCATAAGCATTACAATCAATGGGTGGTTAGAATGTGATTGTTTTTCACTTATACTTTATCAACAACCAATAACATGCTTCAAAAGGTAAAGAAAAGGTAGAGGTGGGGAGAGAATCTAATTTTAGAATTGCTTCATTGTGTTATTAACATGTATGAAGTATGTGTAATGATCGTCATTGTCCTAGTTAACTTAATGACTTATTGTAACCCAAGAATCATATTTCTCCCAAGTGCTGATCATCTTTGTGGTAATAAGTTCGAACTAGAGAAGAATGGAAGGAAAGCTTTTTGTTTGAAGAACATGAAATTATTGTTAGTTCTGCTGCTTTGGTAGTACTTTATAAGTATGTATGCATGTATAACCCTTTTTGTTGACTGTTTGGCATTACACTTTATTGTTTTGCTCAGCGCTGAGACAGCCTTGGTTCAGCTGAATAACTTGGAAAAATAAATCAGTATAATGATGAAGTTATCTAGTCCAGTACTGTTTTATACAAAGTCCACTAAAAACCATACAAACTTAATTAAAGAAAGCCAGCAAAGCCCACCACCAGTACCCATTATTTTTTATTCTTTTCCTTTTGGTCAATCATTAGGTCCCCTAACAAGTGTATCATTTACTTTCATTAATGAAGAGTTTTTCACACTGTGTAGATTCATCACTTCATAGAAAATAGTTTCCAGCTACAACCTTGGTTTAGCTAAAGTTTTGGATTAACTTCTGAACTTTATTTGTGGACCTGCTGTATCTGTTTCACTACCGGAGGAACCCTTTTGACAATGATAATGCCAACAAATTGTTGTATACTCATTTTCTAGATTTGTTTATTTGTTGAGACTCTTATATCCTTGTAAAGGTGCCCTAACTATTTATTAGTTGATCCCTTCAAAGACGAACTAATATCATAACTTCATGAATTTTCATGAGAATAATAATAATAATTTTTTCCATTATAGAAATCTGCCCTTGCAGTCATTGGAAATTTATATTATGCAAGGTTTCAATGATTTCTCTGGTAACTTGAAGTTTGTTGTTGGAAATGGAATTCGTTTTTGGGAGGATTGATGGATTAATTCTACGCCTTTATGCTTAAGGTTTCTAAGATCATATAAGCTTTGTTTCTCACAAATTGATTTACTTCAAAGTACTTCGGAAGGATCTTCTCAACCCAAAGGATGGTTTTTTAATTTTAGGAGGAAGTTAACTCTTACCTCATTGCTTGATGGTGTTTCTTTCGATATGGGAATGGAAGATAGGAGAGTTTGGAGCTTGGATTCCAATGGAATTTTTACTTGCAAGTTTTTTTTTCGAATGGTTGATTCATGATGAATTTCATTCAAGGTTTGATCTTGCTAGTGTAATTTGGAAGTCAAAGGCTCCTAACAAGATCAAATTCTTAGTTTGGCTCATTGCTCATAGCAAAATAAATGTTTGTGATGTTATTCAAAAGAGATAACCTAATTCTTTTTTTCTTCTCTCCTGGTGTGTTATGTGCAAGAGTTATGGGAAAGATTTGAATCATCTTTTTCCTCGTTATCCGGTGGTTGGAAAATTTCAAAATAAATTGTTTTTAGTGGTTGATTTGAAGTGTGCTGCTCCTGAATTTTTGTTTTCTTTATTTTTGGAAGATTTCAAAGCTTTTAGAGGAGGAAAGAAAACTAGAATAGTTTGATATTGTGGAGTTTTTGCCATTTTATGGGTTATTTGGGAAGAAAGAAACAAAAGACCATTTTGATGAAGTTAAAGAGGAGAGTTTTTGAGGGGATAAAGCTTATTATTTGATTTCTCTATGGGCATCTACTAGTGAAGATTTTAAAGAGAGTTATTTATTTGTCCTTGTGCTTGATTGTAAGGCTTTCGTTTATAGATTGAATTTTCTCTACTTTGTATTTTGTTTTTTGTTTTGTTTGTTGTTTTAGTGTACTGTTGGTTTTTTTTTGTACTTTTTTTTTTTTTTCTCAAATAAAGTTTTGATAGAAAAAAAAAAAATATATATATATATATGCCCTCTTTTTTCAAATCTTTCTTCCATCCACTATCTTTTGCTGTGAGGTGTTGCTGAATAACAAACGCCAAACTTGCTGACATTGCCAATATATTGTCATCTTACTAGAGTACTTCACTTCTTTTTCAGATCTCTTCTGTGGAAAAAAATAATGTACGAATTCGCTGATAAGTAATTGAAGGACTCAAGGTAGCAATGCTATGGTAGTTTTTTGTTAAGCTACTTTGGCAAATGGTAGCTTCTTATTAGTTTGATTTAAAGAGAAACGAGTAAGGACATTTTGCTGAAAGAGAGATCGTCATTAAATATAGTTTTGAGAAAAATGAACATAAATAGTGAAAGCCTAGACAAATATTCAATAAAAATGAGAAGAAAAAAAATTGAAAATAAAAGCAGGCTAGGGCTTGAAGAAATCTAAAAGAGAGAGAAGGAGAGAGATCAGGACCTTTTTGGTTAAGAAATTAGGTAGTGTTACTTTGTAGTCACTGGGGCATATGTATCATTTTTTTCACCCAAGAGTTCCAGAAATCTGCCTTTGCTTATGCTTCACGTTTTATCTTTTATGTCAAGATTATATTATGTCATCTTTTGTTATCAACACATGGTCAAGGTATAAAGGACAGTTAGTCCTTTTCATAATGTGGGACCACTCTCCTGAGTTTTGGTTGAGTGATATTTATCTAATAAAAATTGAGTCATTCAAGTCATTCTGTTTGGTTATCAATTGAAATATATTTCATGATTGTCTTTGTATTTAACTCATTTGATTTGTTTAATTAGTCTTAACATGTTTTTACATGTTTCCATGAAACCATCTTTTCTCGAAATTAATCAATTACATAGCTTTCCGAGTTTACCAATATTCATATAACTGTTAGCATGTAATGAGATGGATTCCTAAACTTCATCAAGTGTTGACGTCATGAATTAAGAATTGCACTTTTGCTCTTAGAGCTTCAATAAAGCTTCATATGCAAAATATCCGACTCTGGTGCAACTGAACTTTGTGGTGTTAAATATGTAAAAGCTCTGACTTGAAAGTTTCCTTCCTTTTTGTGTCTAGCAATTTGAGTCAGTCATCTCTGTCTTAACAATTTACATACTTGAAGATGATGATTTTAGCCACATATTTGCTAGCTTTTATAAATTACTTTCCTCTTTATTATTAAAAGCTGCTAGCTTTTTCCTGTTTACATCTGTGTTACTCTACGTTCTGATTTTCCTCGCTCTGAATGTAAGATGTTGAATATCTCCTCTTATGGTCAATCAAAATGCTTCAAGAAGTGGAATTGAATGAGGTATTGAAGTTTTCTGAATTTTATGGAAAAACAATGGTAACAGTTAAAGTAGATAAGTTCCATTTTGATTTTGTTGACAAAGAAACATGACATTGATTTGTAATGACAAATTTCGATTACGACAATGCAACAAAATGATATGAATTTACCCCGTTTTGTAAGCACGTAGACTCATGTAATCTCAAAGGTTTTAAATGTCCACTCCTGTATAAATTTAGTCTCTCTCCAATGCACACCAATGGCTTAGGTCCAAGTGTTATATTTTCAGGTGAGTTTCTGCATCATGCATTTCCAAAATTATAAGACGAATAAATTTTATTATTGACTACTTGTGATTCTTAGATAGTAGCTTTGTGAAGAGCTTTTGTTTGATAAGTAGACAACTGATTGTGTGTGGGTACTGGATATGAAGTCTTTTTGAAAACTACGGCCTCAATAAATGTGCTAAGTGCGATAAGTGTTTCAGGACTTGGAAGTTCTGAAGAGAATTGCTGGATGCCAAGATTATCTGACCCAAGAGAACTTTGAGAAGTTATGGTGCTGGTTGTACCCAGTTGCATTCACTTTATCAAGAGATTGGATAAATGCAACGTGGAAGTCAACATCACCCAAGTGGATGGAAGGATTTATAACAAAGGAAGAAGCTGAATATTCACTTCAGGGCCCAAGGGGTCTTCAAGAGCCTGGGACATTTGTGCTGCGGTTTCCAACTTCAAGGAGCTGGCCACACCCAGATGCAGGTAGCTTAATTGTGACCTATGTTGGTAGTGATTACACCCTCCATCACAGGCAGATTTCTGTTGATTACATCTACAGGTATGTACTTAATTGCTTCTTCTCTGTTCTTCTAAAATTGCATTTCATATATATATGTGTAAACTTGTTGAAGAAAAGCAGATTGTCACTGTTAAACTTTCTAAGATAAAAATAGCATCAAAAGATCGTAAGTTTTCATTCCTTTACTGTCTCTGTATGTACACTGTCATATGTAGATACAACAATTCAAAAATTGAACTAACCTATCTAGCTTATCTTATCTATACATTTGAACTATTTAATCCTATCACTGCATTTTAACCATCTAATAGCAACTAACTTATTTAGTCCCTTCTCGAAAACTCTCTCCCTTTCTAGAGAGAGAAAGTTCTCTAACCTTTAGAGAGAGAGAGCACTATAGAAAGTTCTCTCCCGGTAGATCTGGGCCGATTTTCATGTCCTTATGCTTCTCTCCTCTCCTGAATCCTGATCACCGTCAATTCTCTTGTTATCTGGTTTCTCTTCAGTTTTCTCTTTCGTTTTGGGGTTTTTTAAGGTTGGGTCCAGTTTTTTAACTGGATCTGGCTCTAAAAACCCATTATGCTTTGGTTTTGCTTGTATATTTTCTAGGTGCTTGATGAAAATCAGTAGATGCATGCCTCCTTAGTGGTCAGAAGCAAGGATGGACCTGGAGTGTTTCAACTGGATTTTGGTGCTGCAATCAAAGATCTTACAATGCTTTACGGATGATTTATTCAATCTCAGGGAGAAGATCCGATTGCTGTAAGAGTGGTCCTGTCTGTTGCGCCATGCCCTGTCATCAAGTAACTGTCTTTGTTTCTGCCTTTTGGTTTTGGAGGGAGTATTGTCTTAGTTATTTTGAGTGCTACAGATTTTCAGTTATATTACTGGTCTTTGTTTAATTTGTGTTTAGCTGTTTGTGGTCGACTGGATACAATGTTGTCTTGTCATTCCCATATTTGGGAACCGCTTGGTATCCCATGTGGCCTTCCTTGATGTATCCTTTGATGAGGATTAGTCTTGGTGTATTTATGCATGTGTGATAGCCCCAAATTTGGTTGGTTTTAGGGTTGTACTTTATGTTTTCCCAAATTTGGGATTGTTTTTATGAAATGCCAATACTTCAAAAAAACAAAAAAAAAAAAAAAAAAAAAACAAAAAAAAAAAACAAAAAAACAAAAAAAAAAAAACTAACTTATTTACAAAGCTGTAAAACAGTAACTCTTATCTTCTAACACTCCCCCTCAAGCTAGAGAATAGAAAATTTTCATTCCCAGCTTAGATGTAATGTCCTGAAACATAGCTACCAGCAGTCCTTTGGTCAAAATATCAGTGATTTGATTCCCAGTCGAAATATAGGAAATACAAATCTCTCCACTATCAAGTCGCTCTTTTATGAAATGCCTATCAACTGAAATATGTTTTGTCCTGTCATGTTGCACCGGATTGTGAGCAATACTAATGGCTAATTTATTGTCACAATATAGTCTCATAAGGCCTTCTAATGAAATCTTTAAATCATTCATGATAATCTTCAACCATAACATTTCACAATTCCCTTGTGCCATGGCCCTAAACCCTGCTTCTGCACTTGACCTTGCAACCACATTCTGCTTCTTGCTTCTCCATGTTACTTAGTTACCTCCTAAGAATGTACAATACCTAGAAGTGGACCTCTTATCAACCACCGAACCTGTATAATCAGCATCTGTATATGCTGCCAAGGTTAGCCCTGTGTTTCTTTTAAACAAAATCCTCTTTCTTGGACAAGCTTTCAAATATGGTAATATCTGATATACTGCTTGCAAATGTATCTCCCTAGGATCATGCATGAACTGACTTACAACACTCACAACATAAGCAATGTCTGGACATGTATATGAGAGATAAATTAATCTCCCGACCAGCCTTTGATACATTTCTCGATTCACCATTGTATCATCAATTGCCTCACCGAGTTTATGATTCTGATCGATGGGTGTAGCTATTGGTTTACACCCCATTTTACCTGATTTTACTGTTTCTTTCAACAGGTCAGTAACATATTTTGTTTGAGAAAGAAAAATTCCTTCTCTTGAGCGAGACTCAATACCTGAAAAATATTTCAGTCTGCCTAACTCCTTAATCTCAAATTCTCTTCTCATACACTGTTTTACTGCTTCAATATCTTTCCTATCACTTCCTGTGATGATTATATCGTCCACATAGACAAGAACAGCCGTGACTTCCCCTGCTGTCGAATGTTTAATGAAAAGTGTATGGTCTCTTTGACTTTGCTTGTAACCAGCTGACATTAACACCTTAGCAAACCTACTGAACCATGCTCTTAGTGATTGTTTAAGGTCATACAATGCCTTTTTTAACCTGCAAATAGTCCCTGTTTCTAATTTGTTGCCTTGACCCGGTGGAACCTCCATGATTATTTCTTCCTCTAAATCCCCTAGAAGAAATGCATTCTTCATGTCAAATTGCTATAAAGGCCATCCATGATTTGCGGCTAGAGCTAATAACACCCTTTCAATACTCATCTTCGCAACTGGAGCAAAAATTTCTTGGTAGTTTATACCTGGTGTCTGTGCGTAGCCTTTAGACACCAACTTGGCTTTATACCTTACCTATAACCCATCCGCTTTTCACTTCACCATGTAGACCCACTTGCATCCCAAAGCTTTCTTCCCTTCAGGCAGTGCAACCAACGCCCAAGTTCAATTTTTCTTCAATGCCTCCATTTCACTTTCCATGGCTTGTCTCCAATTATTGTTACTTAATGCTTCAGACAGTGTAGTAGGGAGAGGTATAGTTTTTAGGTTTGTGAGGAAGGCTTTATGATTTGAAGAAAATTTATCATGATTTGAAGAAAATTTATCAAACGACACAAAAGATGAAAGTGGATATGTTGACGGTTAACACACTCCCTTTTTCCTTTCCTAAGAGCAATAGGTAACTAACTAGAGTTCAAGTTGGATTGTCCTTGTTCTTTTGTCTGATTTCTCATTGAATACACCCTAGAAAACCTTTTGTGATCAAAGATTGTTGTCAGTTCTGGTATGGTAACAGCTTGTACGGTTTCAGGTTTGTTATCAAGGGATGATTTAGTTAAAATAGGATTCTGTGGTTCAGTTATGACAGTAGTATTGTTATTTATGGGAAGTTGAGTCAAAATGGGATTATTTGGCCGATGTGCGGCAGTATTTTGTGGACTGTCGTTACTTCTGTTTTCTGGATCACAGTTGTGTAAAACTGGATCATTCAATCTAGGATTCGGTTCAATCAAGATAGGATTTGATCTAGAGTTGGAGATAGACTCAGAATCTGAATTCATTTTAGAGTTTGAGATAGGATTTGACTCAGAATTTAAATCTAACTTAGACTCCTCATTTGATTTTGAAAAATCAGAATTTGACTCAAGAATTTGAATCTATCTTAGACTTATCATTTGAAAAATCAGTTTCCAGCTTGTTTTGTGATGACAATGACCAACTAGACAAATCAAACAAAAAATCCTCATCATCAATCTTATCTTCACTTAAACTCTCCCCTTGAAGATAAGATTTGTTAAAAAAGGAATTTGTCTCATCAAGAGTAACATCTAAAGAAACAAAAAAAGGCCTAGAAGGAGGATGATAGCACTTGTATCCTTTCTAAATAGATGAATAACCCAAAAATATACATTTGAGAGCCCTTGGATCTAGTTTACTCTTAATGGGACTATGATTATGAATAAAAGCAGTGCATCAAATATTTTAGGAGTAAGATTATTTGAAATATTGAAATCAGGAAAAAAAAAAAAAAAATTGATTAAGAACTGATACTGGAGTCTTAGAATTTAAAGTTGGAATAGGAAGCCTATTAATAATGTGTGTAGCTATTAATAAAGCTTCCCCCCAATAACATTTTGGAACATTATTTTGAAAAAGTAAAGCCCTAGTTGTTTCTAACAAATGTCTATTTTTCCTTTTAGCTAATCCATTTTGTTGAGGAGTATAAACACATGATGATTCATGTATTATACCCTCCTTTTGGAAAAAATTTGACAATGTTTGATTAAAGTAATCTTTGGCATTATCAGTTCTAAATCTTCTGATTTTTACTCCAAATTGAGTTTGAATCATAGAGTGAAAATTAAGTAGCACTCTATTCAAATCATTTTTATGTTTGAGTAAGAAGACCCAAGTTACCCTAGTACAATCATCAATAAAGGATACAAACCACTTGGCTCCTGTAATATTTGAGACTCTAGATAGATCCCAAATATCACTATGAACAATTGAAAAATGAAAAATACTTATTTTATTACTAACTGGAAAGGATACACATTTATGTTTGGCAATTTCACATGCATCACAATGGAAAGAACTAACATCAAGACTCTCAAATAAAGCTGGAAACATAACTTTTAAAACTGAAAAAAGTTAGATGACCAAATCTAAAGTGATATAACCAAATCCTGTTTTCATTAGCCGTTTTTTCTGACAAAAAAAGACTAGGAAGGATCTATCTTAATCACTCTAGGCATTCAAGGTGTTTCAAGGAAATACAAACCATTTTTTTCTCTAGCAAGTCCAATCCTCCTTCCCGAACTCTAATCCTGAAACTCACAAAATGTAAGAAAAAACGTTACTGAACAATCCAGGTCTTTTGTGATTTTCTGGATTGATATGAGATTAGTAGACAATCTAGGAACATGTAAGACATTTTTTAAACCAAATGTTGAATCAATTTGAATGTCTCCTATGCCAGCTACAGTAGTGAGAGAACCATCAGCTTACAGAAACTTTTCGACTGCTAGGACATGGTTTGTAAATGGTGAATATGTGGGGGGAGTGGGTCATGCGATCTGTAGCACCCAAATCGATATCCATGAGTTTAAACTACACTTATCTAAAACATTAAAACCACAATAATCAATGACATTACTTGAGTGAACTAGAGAACATGTGTGGGATTGACTTACAGACCCATTGTTAGCTTTAGATTTCTCCAGTGTCCCCAAAAGACTTTTCAATTTTGCCAAAGTCTCTGAATTTGATTCTCCTTCAAATGTTTTTCCTGTATCAGTAGTCATGTGTGTTTGACTCTCCTGTTGTCCCCATTTATAACCCCACTCTTTGCTTGAGGTTGAAGGTTTTCCTATGAGTTTCCAACACTTATCTTTGGTGTGCCTCGGTTTTTTGCTGTAAGTACACCAAAGATTGGTTGGATTATTGTTGCCACTGCTGTTGTTACTGTCACCACTCTAATTTTGGTTGCTGCCACCAGTCTGATTCAGCTTTAAACTTCTATCACCATCACCATTTGATGCTAAGGCAGAACCTGCTTCTGGAGGGGACTGCAGCATGACCATCCTTCTACTATTCTGCCCGTACCATAGCTATCACAGTATTAAGAGATGGTAACTCTTCTTTTCTGAGAATCTGAACTCTCACTTGGTCGAACTCCATAGTTAGTCCAGCTAAGAAGTCATACACACAATCTTGTTCCAACATTTTCTTCAAAACTGCAGCATCATCACAATATGTCATCTTTATGCAGTGATAATGATCTAATTCCTGCCACAAGCTGTTAGTATATTCAGTGACTAAACCATTCCCCTGCTTTGTAGCCATAGCCTTTGTTCTCAACTCATAAATCTGGGCTGCATCTTGCATTTTTGAATATGTTTGTTGAATAAACTCCCAAATATCTCTTGCAGTCGGTGAAAACATGCAGGTATCACTAACTTTTGGAGTCATTGAATTCCACAACCATGACATAATCATGGAATCCTCCTCATCCCAAGCTTCAAACCTAAGCTCTTCCTTCTTTGGTCCAGTACCTAACGCATGGCTAATCTTACCTTTACATTTGAGAAAGGTTTGAACTATTTGTGACCACTTTAAATAAATCTTACCACTCAATCTATAGCGAGCCTGGAGATGCTGCATATCTCCCTTATCAGAACCAAAAATCACATCTTCACTATGTGAACTACTACCCTCATCTGATTTAGGTGGAACACTGGCCTTATCTGGATGCTCCTTGTCACTCATGATGAAGTTTGAAAAAGGACTGGGATATAGGCTGGAAGAACGGCAATGAAGGCCAAAACACTGCTATGAAGGCTGAAAATTGCAACGAAGGCTAAACACTAAGATTGAACACCTAGTGCTCTGATACCATGTTAAAGTTTCTAAGATAAAAATAGCATCAAAAGGTCATAAGCTTTACTGTCTCTGTATATTCGCTGTCATATGTAGATAAAACAGTTCAAAAACTGAACTAACCCTTATCTAGCTAATCTTATCATACATTTGAACTATCTAATCTTATCACTGCATTTGAACCATCTGATAACAACTTATCTAACTAATCTTATCATACATTTGAACTATCTAATCTTATCACTGCATTTGAACCATCTGATAACAACTAACTTATTTACAAAGCTGTAAAACGGTAACTCTTATCTTCTGTCACCATGGAGTTTCCCCAAGTATGGAGAGTAAAGATGCAAGTATGGGAAAAAAGGGTACTGATTGTATGTTCAGACCTGTTTTTGGACAGTGAGAAGAGGTTTGCTTTGCTAGGAATAGTCAAACTAGATCCACAAAAATGATACAAATGGGTTGTTTGTCTATTTTGGATTATAAAAGTTTTAATGTAATATTCCATGTGTACTTAATTTAGAAAAGAATAGTGAAACAGAATTGTAACTAGCTCAATTCAAATTATTGATTTTAATTTGATTAACCATTCAACAAAATATTAGATGTTATTTTGGATGCATTAATTTCATTCAAATATGCAGTACTTCCTGCATATCTATCTTCGTACTTTTCACTTTGTTCTGAACTCATAGATAATACGATTACCCTTAATATGATACTAATTCTTTTTTATTTTGACTTAATTGTTTTTGGAGAAGAAAATGGTGCTTGAATTTAACTAAATGGATTTTTTTTTTTTTTTCCTGGGATCAAAGGGAGATGGAAGTAAAACAGCTACAAGAATTGCTATTGGCAGAGCCTGAGCTCTTGAGATTGGGAAGGCAAGATCAATCTCAAACCTTTATTTAGTTTTCTTCTTGTATGAATGGATTGGTTTGCAACGCAGTTTATTAATGATTTCTAGATATTGAAATGCAGGACCATAAGGAGTAACTGAGCTTGCTGTGAGCTATGTTGGTCAGTTTTTTCATGATTTAATTTTCGGAAGGTGGAGGGGGTAAATATATGTGATCTTTTCGTTATATTAACTTCTTGACTTGATAAAATTTTGTATAGAATTGTGCCCATATTCTCTCTCTCTCTCTGTGAAGATTAATAGAGCCTCTGAAAGTGATTATGAAGAGAGAGCTTTTGCAAAAGCACTTAATCATACATTTTATGTAAGAATACATGTCAAGTGCTTTTCTTCCAATGATTGTGCTAAGAAGAGCCCATATTAACTGCAGCTTCAAAATACACTCAATTTTTTCCTTCGTAATTATTCTTCACACCCCCTTTCGGATCCTCTTTTGTCTTTACACCAATAATTTATTGGCGATATTTTTTATATTTTAACTAATATTTATATAAACAGAGGCCCCAATAATTTTATGGGTTAATTACATAAAAGTACTTAGGTATTCATTGTAAAACCAGATATAATTTCAGTTTATCATTTATTACACGCGAATACCTTTGATTGGGTTTGACTAACAGTAACATAATGGAAAGCTTAACATTTAAAGGGGTAAATCGTTTTTTACAAGTAAAATAAATTAAAATGAATATAAATTGAGTATATCCAATCATAAGTTGCCAAGTCTGTAGTTGACTTCACACATTAGTTTATAATAAATATATTAATTTTGATTGATAAAGATTTTAAAATATATAAATGGATTGAATCTAGGTTTGATCTATAATCTAGTAAGTCACCATCACACCCACATCGCATCGCCACCACCCCGTCATCTCGCTGTCGAATGTTCGCTCCATTAGATAGTGATGGAGCAGCCTCATCAGCCTTCAAAACACAAAGTCTCAACTACCATCACATCCGCCTCCATGAGACAGTGAGAAGGTGGTGGGTGGTGAAAATGGAGAGAATGGGTGGTGATGGATAAGACAAGTGTTATGTGTATTTTTCGGACTCAATAATTGGGCTGGTAAAAGTCCAATTTATGCCCATTTAAGACCCAATAAGAAGGCCCAATGAGGTCAACATAGTCAAAGCCCATCAGACGAGGCCTAGTATTGACTCAAAGACCATCAAGACTTCCAGCTGGCATCAACAGACTCATAAATACAGGCAAGTCGCAGCTCGACGCCTGCGCAGCTCGTTTCTCAGCGAGCTCGAGATGAGGACCACTATGACACGTCAGCTTGCTCAGATACGTGATAAGTATCATATCTTCCAGAACAGGCAGTTACCAAGTTCAATAGTGATTCTCTCTCTCCGAATATGGTAGTTGCCCAATCAAACCATGATTTCCTCATCAGATATGGAGATTAATTCAAATTCAAATTCAAGTCATCATTACTTCAAGATAATTATAGCAATTTCCTGATATCACCTAAATATATTAGGAAGCATGATTAATTTATAATTCTTTTCCTTATTTTTCCCAGTTGTTTAGGGAATGTAATTAATTCAGGATTCTCTTCCTGATTTGCTACAACCAGAATTGTAACTCTTCTTTCCCTATAAATAGGGATTGAAACCATTGTAACAACGGCAGACAATATTCAATAATATACTGTCACTCTGCAGAGATTAAGAGTTGGACAGTCGTGGACGTAGGCCTTTTTATTGCCGAACCACGTAAAATTTGGTGTTCTTCGTTTGATCATCTGATTTCTGTCTTTGTCTTTT
This sequence comes from Litchi chinensis, assembly GCA_019925255.1. Taxonomy (NCBI): domain Eukaryota; kingdom Viridiplantae; phylum Streptophyta; class Magnoliopsida; order Sapindales; family Sapindaceae; genus Litchi; species Litchi chinensis. The sequence continues at coordinate 14,376,990 of CM034462.1, read as the reverse complement.
CTAGATTTTTGTGCTTTCTCACATTGATTGCAGGTATTGGGCATTGATTTCTCGTCGACTGAATTCCAACGTTGACAACAAGGATATGGGTCAAAGGCATATAAGAGGCAGACCTAACATACGTACAAAGGGGCAGTTGCCCCATCCCAAATTTTTTGGGAAAAAAAAAATACGTTTTTAAACATTATATATTTAATTTCATAAATAAATTTAATATTATTTATTTTTCTTCATTCTAACCTGACTTTTATTATATGTTTTTTTTTTTAATCTATTCTACTTATTAAAATTTTTGCAATACATATTTTAGCTATGGTTGCAGACATAACTTGATTGCTAATGATACCTCTCAGTAAAGTTAATGTCCCAAATTTAAATACCTTCTTCTCCATTTTTTTTTTTTTTGAAAAATTTAATTTTAATTAGTATTTTCTTTAATAGTTACTATTATTCTTTTGAATGTTGTTGTTATTTAAAATATTTTTAGCTTGACCAAGGTCTTAATCTTGAAATTTTAAATTGAAATTAGAGTAGTAATATTCTTGCATCCAAACTCAAGGAATATATTATATTACTATAAGTTGAGTTACGTACCTTACATTATACAACTTGTAGAACTAAATCATCATTTTCTTGATTAACAAAATATATAATATATGATTTCCTTAACTCTGTACCACATCTTAGTTTAGTAATTAATTTTCTACTTTACATAAACATAAGGAGTTTTGATTAGATAATTAAATAGGATCGTATTGGTGAATGAATAATCGAATAGGAGATTAGTGAATAAAAAAATGATAGATGTAGTATTTTCGATTAGATACCAATTATTTTTATATAACATAAAACTCTTTATAAGATAAAATTCATAAATAAAAAATATATATGATATGAATTATAATTATACTTAAATATTGTTTTTCTTAAAGTGCCCCTCTTATATCCAGTTCTCGGTCTGCCACCTGTACAGATTAATGGGTATGGGTATGGTTTTGTGGTGCACCGGTAAAGGCGTGGTGAACTGACGGTGAGAGTAGGAACAGTGCTTTTCAATTTGATTTGTTACTTTATTTTTTTTAAAAGTATTTATTTTTTATTATTTGATTTCTTTAATTATTTTATTTGAGTGTGACATCGAAAATTTTGATTGATCATAATTATCTTTTATCTATTTAAAATAATTTTAATATGTAAAAGGACAATTTTACCTTTGAAGTGTTAATTTTTTTGTTAACATTAGCCAAACCTCATAGAGGGTATTCGTATGTAATAAATGATAAATTGGTATCATGTTTAGTTTCATGATAAATGTAGGAGTACTTTTGTGTAATTAACCCTAACTTTATCGAAATTAATGTTTACTTTCTTGGCAGGATTTATATATTGTTTTTGAATAAAGAAACGATGGATTGAGATAAAGTTGTTGGGGTTTTAATATAGTCCTTCACTTACCTGGCATAGACTATTTAAAAGTGCTTCTATTAATTTAAAAGCGTCTTATATGATACCAAAAACGGTTTCAAACACACCTCAAACTCAACCGCATTTTTACCCTTGTTAGAACTCGCTTTAGTTTAACTAGCTTTGTCAATTAATTCCTTTTAGAGTCTCACCCAAATTCAAATGAGAAAATCTTCAATGGAGTTTGGTGCAAGTATTGGGCTACTACAATCATGTTATGGGCAAAGAGAACATATTTAATTAATTTTAATGTCATGTGTTATTGGATATAGTGTATTAAAAATTTGCTCCCTTCCAATTAGCAAATGAATATTTGTTGATGTACATTTGACTTCTTTTTCAAGTCAAAATAGATTGAATTCTAATCTTTCTGTAATGAAATTTCTGAAAATAATCGAAGATTATATTTATAAAGGAGAAGAATAGAACATATAAACTCACCTTATTTTTCACAATTAGAAACTAAACTCACATGTAATAGCTTAAAGAATTTGAGGACAAAATGTTATCATAGCATACCAGAATATTGCACATACCCTTCAGAGGGCCTTAGTTCACATTTGTGATGTGGACCTTAGTTCTCTGGTGTTATGGGAGTGCATATCTTTAATTTAAGAAAGTATGTTTATGATATGTAATGTTTAATTTTGATACATTTTTGAACCATTCAATGCTGGATTAAAAAATATAGAAAAATTAAATAGTATTATATTGTGTTCATGATTTATAAAGTGCAAGCTCAACTAACCAAAATCAATGCCCAGGAGTGAGAAGTAGTTGCTTCCTTTAAATGGTGTCCTGTGAATTCTACATAAATGTCAAAAACAGGTGGCAGAGATCAAATGATGACACTTGACAGCAAGCACATTCACATGATGTATTTTATTCTTTTTGCTTGCCGATGTATGCCGCTCATAATCTGTGAACATCTGGAGGATTGAGATTGAGTATGATTGCCTTTATTTCTGCTTCTCTTCCTGCTCTCATGTTGTTGTCTAAATTCCACCTGGAATGCACTAGATAAGACTCATAAGAGGTAATCACTTTATAATGCAAAGTCCTCCTCAAGATGTTTGGTAAAAGCATTTAATGACCATGATTGAAAGTTTCAATTAGGAATCCACTTTTGAGTTATTGTATTGTGTTTGGATAATATAATCCATCTTTTTTTCTTTTTTTTTAATCCAAATATAATTTTAAATTTATCTAGTCACAATCTAAAACTTGAATACAACTTAATAGATTAACAGTTATCCGTTATAGCCTTATTAATTTCTTAATTTATAAATTTATCAATTTACTTATTTAGTTTTTTATTGGATAAAGTTGTCCATCAATAACAACTCTCGAATTGATTGTAAGAGTGTTTTATAAAAAATATCTAGGATTGTTATTGATGGAGAATCTTATCCAATTAGTAAGATAGTCAAATCTTAAAAAAAAAAAAAACAATTGTAACATTTTTAACATAATAACCTAATCCCAACTTACTAAACTCATTTAATAAATCAAAATGATAGGTATAACAATAATCTCTATCTAAAATAAATCTCATGAAAAGTTGACCACAGTTTTCTCAAATAAAATATTCTACACCGAAAATAACCATTTCAATAATTAATTAATGGGGTTATGTAGCTCAATCTAAACACAATCCCTTTTTTTCAATGCGATTAATGTATTGACTTAATCCAAATAAGATTCATTCTAAATCCATTAATTTTTTATTATGTTCATTTTATGTTAAAAAATAATATCCATCGGTGTCACACTCAATGTACTAAAATAATCAAAATTTTAAAAATTTATTGAACTTTTGACCGTTTGCTGTGATCTAGTGATAAACAACGTTTACTGAGTCCAATAATAATGCAGATTTAGATAGCGAATGTCGGTAATATATTTGTATATATGTACTTTGAAGGTTGCTTTTCTAAAGTAATGATATAGAATAGACATTACTCTCCGAGATAAAGGCCTCTGACGAACAAAATATGTATAACGTGTGATGGAGACCCTACAAACGTGACGTGGGAATACACTCACGGGGTTGACAACGGCGAATGAGGTGTAACAAAAGTGTAATTAAAGGTCAACAAAAGTTGGCAAATGAAGAAATTTCATTATTCTTTTTTTTTTTTTTTAATATTATTGCTGCTCCTTTATTTTATGTCATATCAAATCATCAAATGATTCAACACCGGCCACCTGCATTCCTCTGTGTTCCATGAGACCATCATTTGCATTTCATTTCAACAAGCTTTTATACATGTTCTTCCCTCCTAACATCTCCTTTTTACATATATATCTCACCACTGATTTTAGTTACTCGTTTGTTTAGCAAGTTTAGAAAGGGAGTGATTCTTTGAAAAGGTAAGTATGTGCTGTTCATTACTTATTATGATGTTATTTTTAAACAAAATGAAGAGTTATAATTACTTAGATATAGTTTAATGCTCCTTGGAAGTTTACTTTGTCAATCAAAATGGAGGTAACAAATTGATTTATTAATGTAACTTTGAAAATGGTCTTATCAAATTATGGAAATTTAGAATTAGTTTTAGGTACATCTTGGAACTGAAGACTCCCATTTGCCTGTAGTTACTGATATCATCATCAATGAATTCTCTGACATTACATCTCTCACTATATATGCAGGACTAAATGGGAAACTCTCTGGTCATAGCACTCTATATCACAATATGTTGCATTGCTTTTGTTGCATCAAAGATTGTTGTTTCAATCCTCCTTTACAAGAGATGGAAAAGGAAACACATGATTTATGCAGATGGTTTCTCAGGTATGATGGTAATTTTCTTAAATTTGGCTTCTAGTTCTTGGAAATTAAAAGGTAATCAAGAGTTACTAATTGGTTTTAACTGGTTAAATACAGAAGGAAAGATGGTGATGTTCAGGTCTCCATTGATACAACCTCTCACTTCCGATGTGTTATTGAAGAAGACTCTGAAGTTTAGCAACAACGACATCATAGGTTCTGGAGGCTTTGGAACAGTTTATCGATTGATGGTAGATGACTCTACAGCTTTCGCTGTGAAACGACTTAACCGAGGAACTGCAGAGAGAGATAGAGGCTTTGAGAGAGAGTTGGACACAATGGGAGACATCAAGCATAGGAATATCGTTACTCTTCATGGATACTACACTGCCCCTCACTATAACCTTCTAATCTATGAGCTCATGCCTAACGGAAGTTTGGATACATACTTGCACGGTATGCATACACATAACAAAAGATATGTTCTTTAAATTTCAGCACAGATATTGTCCCAAAAAAGTTCTTTCTTGTGTTATATTTGATAATGATACCAATTGTAATGACTCATTCCAACATATAATATGATAAATGTATTAAATAGTCTCACATTGGTTAAAGAAATAAATTTGTATTGGTTAATAAGGTAAAGGTAAATCTTCACTCATAAACTAACTTTTGTGGTAGAATTAGACCTAAGACATTTTTCTGACATAGTATTAGAGTTGGGCAAGCTCTATCTAAGTTATATGACCCAAACTTAGTTGCACAGGTACAGGAGCAATTGAGTGGACACGTTGCACGTGAAGAAGAGTGTTAGATAATTCCACATTAGTTGAAGAAATGAGTTTGTATTAGTTTATAAGGTGAAGGTAAATCTACACTTATAAACTAGCTTTTGTAGTGAAATTAGGTCTAAGATCTTTTTCTAACAATTTGGCCACTTGGGGACAATCCCAGCAGTTTATTCTTGGTTCTATATAAAAGACCTCAAATGACCGTAGACAAGTTTGAGAATCAGGCCTGCATATAGTTTGCAGTGATCCTCTCTAACCAATGTGAGATTATGGTTATGCAAAAACCAAAATTTGCATATTCATGCTAATCAAATCTGAGATAAAAGTATTAGTACTAATCTAATTAGAGATCAAACCATACAATTTAAGTCAACATATCTGCTTTTACATTACTTGCATGTTTGATTGTAAAGAAGAAAATAATGCAGGGAGATCATTAAACCAGAAGCATTTGGATTGGCCATCCAGATACAAAATAGCTGTCGGTGCTGCAAGGGGAATTGCATACCTTCATCACGACTGCATACCCCACATAATCCATAGAGATATCAAGCCAAGCAACATCTTGCTGGATCAAAACATGGAGGCTCAAGTGTCCGATTTTGGACTTGCCACATTGATGGAACCTGAAAAGACTCATGTTTCAACATTTGTAGCTGGAACTTTTGGATACTTAGCTCCTGGTAAAGTGCATTAAATAGATAGTCTTGACTTTCCTGTACTTTTGCTTGGTTATCTGATAGATTATATATGTTTTACTTCAGAATATTGCGACACAGGCAGAGCTACGGTGAAAGGTGATGTTTACAGTTTTGGAGTTGTTCTACTAGAGCTTTTAACAGGAAAGAAACCGATGGATGAAGAATTTCTAGAGGAAGGAACTAAGCTTGTGACATGGGTAAATCATGAATATTATCTAAACCTTTAAAGAGCTGCACCTGTTGTTATCATAAATCAGTGCAGCATTCATTGCAGATATCTCATTAATCTTTCAAAAATTAAAAAACCTTTGGGCCAAAGAAGTAGTCAGGATGGAGTAAAATACTCTCACCAAGAGAAATTGATTTATTTATATAATTAAAAAAAAAAAATAGAGAGGAAAAAAAGGATAGAAATTCATTTAATTCTACCTAAATTTGACTGCATCTAATGCCTTAAATTAAATGAAAAAGATTTTTATATCAAATCCCTATCAATAAGAATCTTTAAATTGCATCAGTTTTTTACATCAGTTTCCAAATATTAACTTCTTTTTAATTACAATTATTTTGAGTCATATTGTTATGAAGCTAAGGTATGAAAATTCACCATAGTTCTATGCAAAATTTTTACGATAGTAGAGCATCATTAATCACTGTCTTATACTTCATCTTACTAATTTGTTGTCAATGTTGCAACAGGTCAAAGCAGTTGTTCAAGACAAGAGAGAAGAGTACGTACTTGATGCTCGCTTAGAGGATTGTCCGATCAATGAGATTAACAATGTATTTAGTGTTGCATTGATGTGCCTTGAATCAGAACCCTCCAAGAGACCTACTATGGCTGAGGTTGTCAAGATGCTAGAGCAAATCAAATCAGAAAAAGTTGTAAATGATTATTAATCTAGCTTTAACCCCTATTGCTTTCTCCCAACATTGGAGTACACATAGATTCTTAATCATATTTCATTTTTCTAAGTCGTTTTGCTCTCTTTTTTACTCCATCGGGATAATTACGAAGTTTTATCTGATAATCATGAGCTAGTTAGGACATAAGCAGCTTTAATGCAACCCTAGAGCCCTACCCAAAAATCGTACACAGAGAGTAAAAAGAGCATGTTAGCATAAGATCTATATCAAATTCACTAATGCTCAAGCAGAAATATTTACGACGACAAGATGCAGCATAAGAATTGAGAACAAAACATGTGGAGATGATCAAATAGCAGAAGATATGAGCTAGAACAGAACAAAATAAGATGAGCATATTAATGCATTCATGCAGCCATATTGTTTCTCAAGAATACAAATAAATGAAGACAGCAAGCAATTGGCCTCACAGACCATAAGGGACATAAAATGTGTCAACATTTCCTTCCAATCAACTAAACAACTCTAACTTATCCAACTCCATAGGAAGGAATGAACAAACATTTAAGCTTGCACTATCTTCAGGCTCTGACTCTGAGGAATTCTAAAACCTCAACCAACCCAGAATAAACTAGAAGACAGACCATATATTGAGAAAGTAAAAACTAATGCTATTTTCATAGATCGGATTCAGAAACTGCAAACATTCAGAGCTAGTTCTTGTTATAAACATTTCATGGTAGTTAGTGCAAGAAAGAACCAAGGTAATAAAGGTGATTCAAGAATTATTAGAACTTGCCTCAACAGATTATATTACTCAAAATGGTAAAGCATGAAAAATCTGCAAAGAAGATGAAATAATATACTAAGCTCAACTTTACTAGGCATTATTCTCTGTGAAGAAACATTCCTGTATTTCAGTTTCCTGACTGCTTTTAAGGTCAAAGGAAATACATTGATACAACAAAATTGATAGCTGCTCCATTTGTTATGAAATTACATACAACAACAGAACCAACATCACATATTGGATTGAATAAATAAAGAAAAAAAAATTAAAGAGACTAACTTCACTTGAGGTTTGTGGCCAGTCCAGTAGCAACTGAGGCTTTTAAGGAAGGAGAAACTGGAGCATTCCCAAAAAAGACATCATAAAGGGCAAAGGTGACATTTTCTGACTCGATTGTAGCATCTGCCCCAGTTGGCAGCCCATCCGACAAGATGCCAACCTGGAAATCAAAATACAACCATCATATTGGCATGTTAAGGGGGAAAGGGAAAACAGAACCAAGAATAAAAATACATTATATGATAATGCATTTCACGCCCAATTAAACTTACTTGTATCTTTGATGAATCCAGCCAAGTTAAAAAGATGAAAGTTCCTTTCTTCAGAGGCCGGTCCTGAAAGATGCTACGAAATGTTGACAAGGCAGATTCATCAATAGGTGTTGGTGTCTTCATTCTTGGGGAAATGGCATCATCCAAAGCATCCCAGAAAGTTTTTCCATCAACATCTCTGACAAGAACAATCTGCAATGATTTTTCCAATGGAGCTGCAATATGATGGTTAGTAACCTTTCCTATTAAGAAAAAGGTACGAAACCTGACTGCACTTCAGAACTTACATTAGCACTCTAAAATATTGGGCAACAATTTATAATTTGTATCATTATCTTACCCTGAAAGATTGAGTTAAACAGAGATGAATCCGCTTGAATCTCAGCAGCAGATCGTCCTTTCCATGCTTTCAATTTGCTTAAGATAGTCTGATTAACATATAAACCTGCAGCATAGACCTTAACTCCAATGATTGCAAACACTTTCTCCCTGTATCCTGAAATAGTTACAGCCCATCAAAATGATATTCAAATAGTATTTAGACAAAAGACTACAATGATCAGAGGAATTCCGGATTGAACCAGAGTCACATTAGATGAAATATTTAGCTGGAAGGCCAAAAATGAGTATCTACCTATTCTTGGTAATATCTTTGATGACAAGATTAAAGTATGTGTGTATGTCCGTTGAGTTGAATGTATGTATCTGTGTATTGGCGTATGGTGGTGTCATTGGTACCAGCACACATGATAATCTTCATACAAAGACTTTAAATAAGAAGACTAACAGTTCCTATTCTGTATTAGTTTTTCCACTACTTTCACAGTGCCCCTTCAACATCAATTCTTTTGGTGTTTCAACATTTTTCATGAAGATTTGCCCATTAAAGAAATATTTCACAATAATTGAAAGAAGAATTGATCACTATCTTACATTGTCATTATCAGTGAAAAGATCAACAGTATGAGAAACATGATACATCAACAACTTATTCCTATACTAGTAAAGTTTTTGATCTACACAAAACCTGATTTAAGTAGGGAGTTCCCATTAACAATTCCATAGATATACATTTGTATGCAAAGGACCACATCTGGCAGTTATGAATCTGCACTCAAAATCAAATTTTTTTGGAGATGACTTACAGCTTTTCACGTATCAAAATGACTCATCTATTTCATACACTCAATGCATTAGCTATGCTCTCTCTAAAACAATCTTATTTTACTATAAAGCAACTAACCAGTTCCAAGCAAAGACAGTGGACTCGAGCAACCTGGCAAACTCAAAGACCTGTGAAATTTTACACTGGTTGCTGGCTCCTCTATGTACTCTGCACTCCCAACTGCCACGGATAAAAAGATTTAGAATCTAACAATAAGTAGAGTGGTTACAATCTCTTAAGATCCAAACCATCATGCAATTTAAAGTTTGAACATAACTACAACCACACACAATGCAGGACACACATCAAATGGCCAGACTATCATATGCACACACTACGGAATATCATATGTATATTTTTCTAATTGAAGTTCAGATCAAGCGGGTCAGAGTTCTTTGGAATCTACTGAAATCAAACCACTACTTTGCGTGGCCCAAATATCTCTACTGTCATGTAAACTACTCAAGCTTGTGAACTGCCCCTGTTGGGAATCAAACTCTCACCACCCCAACTACCTATTCTAAGAACACATTGTTAGGCTGTTAAAAGCCAATGTAACATAACTGACAACCTATGAAAGTTGTTAGACAGAAAGTCACTTCTCTCCTCCATTAACCAGCAAATTCCAACAAACTGTGACTTTCTATCCAAACCCACTTCTTTGGGTTCAATCAAAACAATTCAGATTCCAGTAACATTGTTACATTTATCTTAAATAACAAAATAAATGAAGCACTTTGGTGAAAGTTAAGTTACCTGAAGAAGAAGCTTTTACAGTGAAAAGGGTTTGGGTTCTTGTGTTGGATGGAAATGTGAGTGAGAGAGAGTAGGATTGGCTGTTCTTCCCTGATAGCGCAAGTGGGTTTGTGATTTTTGTTGAAAAAGAGTTGCAGTGTGGAGATGATACAAGTGAAGAAGAACGAAATGGTGTGGAAACTGTTGCTCCTCCTGCTACAAACATTTCTGACAATTCTGCCACTTGTGTCTCCTTGTGCGTGTGTGTGTGTGTGATCTTTTTTCAGCTCAAAATACATTAACAAAAGGGAATTTCATTTCTTTTGAAGTGGGGACTGTTCTATGCTGTTTCATTTATTGAAATGAAATTATGGATTTTCGAAACAAAATTCATATTATGTCCCTTCATCGAATTTCAATGAGGCAAAATTGAAGTTATTAATATTATCAAGTGGAGGCAATGCTAGTGACGTACAGTTAATGAAATGGTAAATAATGACTAGACTCTAATAGGTCCAAAAAAATTTGGGTAAATTGCATAAATACTCCTGACGTTTTACATAATTACATGAATATGTATGATGTAATTATGAAAACACTACTTACTTTAAGTGGGGTGGCTACCACTTTTGCCTTCACTGCAAAGGTAACCGTTCGAGCAGATTTTGTGAGTTTTTGCCACTTTGTATGGATAATTTTTCCACCATTGAGTGAATAGATCTCTTTCATCTTCTAAGAATAAATTTTTAAATCGTGCTTTAAAGTGATATCTTAATCAAGTCTCGTTAGATATAATATTAAAAAAATAAATAAAATAAATAAATAAAACTATTTGGTGTTCCTAAGGTATTGTAATAAAATCTCCTGTCATTAATTGTTGTTCATGGACCATTAGTCAAATGTATAACGATATTAAAATACCCTTTTACTTTAAGTGGTAATTGCAATCAAGTACCTTGATTTGATGAAATTGCAACCAAATCATTGGTTTGTAATAATTATAGAAAGCTCCGCTCAACCTAGCAGTCAGTTATTAAATTATCCATTGATTGGTCAAATGGTTTGAAATACCTGTTTTACCCTTATTAATAATTTTTTTAAAATAATAATAATTTAATTTGTAATTAAAAATAAAACTAATAAAATGTATAAAAAAAAAAAAAAAAGAATGGATCTAGGTTTTATCCAAATCTTCTCCATGTAGATTGGGATCTCCATTAATAGAGATCTTCGATCTACATTGAGATATGAAGACCTTTGGGTCTCCATTAAAGGCAATTGGGGAACATTTTTTCTTATGAATTTGAATTTATTTCTTCTTGTTTTGTGATGGAAAAGAGGAACTAAAATTTAGTGATTATGTAAAAAAATTTGAGAATAAGAAGATAATGAGAAGCAAATAAAGAAAATGATAAAATGTGGATGAAGAAGAAAATGATGATGCAGATGCAAGTGCAAATGATGATGACGATGATAAATTTTGATTTTGTTTTTTAATTATTTTATTTCTTTAGATGTTTTTGAAAGTCAAATTACTTGTTTGCCCTTATGTCATTCTCACAATTGTGAATCTAGTGGTTGACCATGTGGACAATAGTAGTTTTATCAATGTTTCAAAACTTGCTACTCGTACTCGACCGGCGACCCAACAAGCAGCGAGTAATCGGTAACTCGGCGAGTACTCGGAAAACACTGTTTAAGGGGTAAATTATAATTTTCTAAGTTTGAAAGCATAAAATGACATTTTTATAAACTTCAGGGACCATGGCGAAATTATTCACACACTATTTAAGAGTGATGTCACCTTCAAATCCTCATCTTCTCTCTCTCCCAGTCTCCCTTCTCTTCTCTCAACCCTCTTCTCTCTCCAACAGCCCGTCGCCGTTCCCGTTCAAGTGCGACGTCGTCGTTGCCGTCGCCGAAGCCGAACCAGTCCCCCTTCATTATCACTGACTCGCCGGCCATTTTAAATCGTCTTCTCTCTCATCTACGACGGCCACTCTCCTTCTTTCTGCCTGTATGTCGTTGACGTCTTCTTCCTTCAAGTTGTGGCCGTTGTCGTCGTCGGCGATAGTGAGTAGTTAGCTTTTTAATTTTTTGTTATGTGTGTGTGCTTGTTTTGCTGGAAATATTTGATTTTGAGGATGATTTTGGGTGACGTTTGGGATGATTTCCGACCTATTTTGTGATGATTAGACTCGTCGAGTCAGTCGAGTTGGGCCGAGTTGACCCGAGTTGGGCCGAGTTGACCCGAGTTGGGCCGAGGGTCCACATCCGGCGAGCAGGACGTCCGATCTGGTGGTTCTCGGATCGGCGGAGTGTCGATTCGTGAGAATCCAGCGATAACTCGGCGAAAATCGCTGAGTTTTTAAACAATGAGTTTTATGTAATTATAGCAAACCTACAATCTGGTTGCAATTTCACTAAATGTCAAGGTATTTATTGCCATTTACCCTATTTTAAGGGTTTAATGTACCAAAAAAAAAAAAAAAGGACGTACCCATCATTTTAAGTTTAAAAATTAAAAAATATATAATAAAAGTTAAAAGGTAAAAAATTGCAAAGATTATGTTAGTGTTTGAATTTATTTGATTAACGGCCAATAAACCGCAACTAAAGGTAGAGGGTGTTGCTACAACTCCAGTATTTGCATAATTATGCCCTGAACACACACATATGTATACATTTTTTAATTATAAAAAAGATTGAGGATTTTTTGTAATTTATTTGCATAATTTGCACTTATTGTTGTAAAAGTATTTTCATTTGGTTTAAAAGTTATTGATCATTGTATTTTTGTTTCATATTTAAGCCTCCAAATTTAATTCTTGATGTTACTCTCGAATGTTTTTATATGTTTCTTTTTTAGTGTTTTTTAGGTAAATAAGTTTAGAAAGAGTTTAGAACTCATTTGGAGGGATTTGGCAAAATTTCGAGGTGAATTTGAGTTAAAGTTGAATTTATGAAGAAAATGGCATGATTGTGGAATTTTGGACTAAATAGATAAGTTCTTTTGTGAGAGCTCATATAGAGAGCACAATTCGAGTTATTTAAGCAATAATATATCTAATCAAAGCTACGGATGTCTAGTTTTCATAGTTATTGATGATTCATGAAATGGAGATTTGTAAAGAAAGTTATAATCAATTTAGTAAGCAAAGATTAGAGTTGGAAACAGTGTATTGGAGAGTAATGTGAGTTGCAATGTGAGGTGCACCTCATGTTGCAAGTAGTGACCTAGCCCTCAAGAAAGTCACAACTATAAATACTACACGTTTACACCATTTTGGGGGGTTCTAGACCTCTAAGCAGCCAAGGAATATCAAGACATCACCAAGACTTCATTTATAGGAAAAGAGGAAAAAAGATTCAAGGAACTTGGCTAGTCAATCTTGAAGATTCCATTTGGAGAGAGAGGCTTGCACTTTAAGAGGGAAGAAGGTAGCTTTAGACAAGAGAAGGCCTTCAAAACCATAAGCTTTTCTCTCCTCTTTCCTTTGTAATCTTTAAAGTTGACATTGAAGTTGTTTTGGCCATATTAATGAGCGGTAAAATGTTATTCATACTTTTATGTTCAAACATGGGCTAGAGTAATTTTGTGGCTAGGGTTGTGATGTAACTTAATTAACATGAATGGATTAACAATGGAGTTGCCTTGAGATTTATTAAACTTTGTTGAGCAAATATTTCAATTCTTAATTTTTGTATGTGCCTGATCACCATATACATAATTTGAAGTTTGTATGTCAAAATCGAAAGGAGATGTATGCAACATGTTTGATGAAATGTTTACCTAGGTTAGGATCACTTTTGTAGTCATCGATAGGTATCTTGAACTTAATGAACCCTTATTTAATGCTTGACCAGCAAAAGACAAACCTGATTAGATAAGGGTAAGTTTATACATGTCTTGAAAGAAAATGTGTGAGAACAATAGCGATGCCCAACTGTCGACGTTGGAATTCAGTCGACGAGAAATCAATGCCCAATACCTGCAATCAATGTGAGAAAGCACAAAAATCTAGAAAAGACAAAGACAGGAAACAGATGATCAAACGAAGAACACCAAATTTTACGTGGTTCGGCAATAAAAAGGCCTACGTCCACGACTGTCCAACTCTTAATCTCTGCAGAGTGACAGTATATTATTGAATATTGTCTGATGTTGTTACAACGGTTTCAATCCCTATTTATAGGGAAAGAAGAGTTACAATTCTGGTTGTAGCAAATCAGGAAGAGAATCCTGAATTAATTACATTCCCTAAACAATTGGGAAAAATAAGGAAAAGAATTATAAATTAATCATGCTTCCTAATATATTTAGGTGATATCAGGAAATTGCTATAATTATCTTGAAATAATGATGACTTGAATTTGAATTTGAATTAATCTCCATATCTGATGAGGAAATCATGGTTTGATTGGGCAACTACCATATTCGGAGAGAGAGAATCACTATTGAACTTGGTAACTGCCTGTTCTGGAAGATATGATACTTATCACGTATCTGAGCAAGCTGACGTGTCATAGTGGTCCTCATCTCGAGCTCGCTGAGAAACGAGCTGCGCAGGCGTCGAGCTGCGACTTGCCTGTATTTATGAGTCTGTTGATGCCAGCTGGAAGTCTCGATGGTCTTTGAGTCAATACTAGGCCTCGTCTGATGGGCTTTGACTATGTTGACCTCATTGGGCCTTCTCATTGGGTCTTAAATGGGCATAAATTGGACTTTTACCAGCCCAATTATTGAGTCCGAAAAATACACATAACATTAGCCCCCCAGCTCTCAGTTCGCTTGGGCGAGCTGGGAGCTTGCTTTTGCTGGTAAAAGTTGGCTTCCTTGGCACATTTATTTTTGTAACCGCCTCTGGGCACTCTTCGAATTCCACCTTTTCAGCTGCGACACGTGGCGATCATGCAGATGGTAACTGAAACGACGTCTGCACGTCCTTTACTCACACATTTAATGCGCACGTCCTTCAACTGACGGCTGCATGATTTCCAAAGCCACGTTTCACGCGGCACCGTCAGATCTATGACGGTTACATTTCCCAAAGATCTGACGGTTGGGACTCATGCTTGCTTGTCTATATAAACCGATGGACCCTTTTCATTTTCTCCTTTCATCTGTCATTTTCACTCGAAGCAAACAAGTGTTCAAGCTTTCCATCATCCAGGACCCACTGCCTTTTACGAGATTCTCAGCCTCCTTCGTCGTTTTCTACTTATCAACGATTCAAGGTGAGACTTCTTCTTCTTCAAACTTTCTATTCTGGGCTCATCATGCTCCATTCACCATTGTTGCTCCTGCAATGATACATATATTTTTATATATTTATTTTTTATTTATTTTTTAGATGTCTTCAAGTGGGATTCGCAAGGGGATGATCCCAAGCAACGAAGCTCGTGAGCGCGATAAAGCCCGAGTTCATGCCATTCAGGGCAGAGAAGCCCGTGCAGCATTCGCCCGTCATCCCTCATCATTGAAGCGTCCTGAGGTGGAAGGACTTGTCAAGCAATTCCACATCCCTTTCGGTTGCCGCATTTTACTTCCTGATTCGGACAATCATGCTTGTTATCCACCCAAGGGATATATCGCTGTCAGCACCCAGCATCTCGAGCAGGGGTTGCGGTTCCCCGTTCCGCCGTACTTAATCGAATTTCTCAACAAAGTCAAGCTCGCACCATTTCAACTGACTCCGAATTCTTACACACAGTTGATTTCGCTGGCCATAGCTTTCTACAGGATCGGCCTTCATGCCCCTACACCAAGAATTATCCAGGAGTTCTACTCCTTCAAGGCTCTGAGTGCGGGAGAAGGAGAGAAACCAGATGGGATTTACTATCTGACAGCTCGTCAGTCACAATACAAAGACCTTTTGCCCAAGGGAGAAGCGAAAGGTAAATCCAACGTCGGGCCATACAAGACGAGCTGGTTTTACATCTCGTGCCCATCTCTTGCAGACCTCCGAAACTTCAGTTTCGTTCTGAAACCAGGTATTCATAAGAAAACTCCCACGAGCTGATTTTGTTTTGCATCTTCATCACCTATCATTCTTTAATCCTTTACTGTGCAGAGCTGAAAATGGACGAGTTTTCTCTCAGCAGCGGGGAGGAACGAGCTCTTAACAAGCTCGCGAAATCGAACGACGCGGGCATCAGCAGCAGATTTGATGATGTTATCCTTAGGGCTTACAAGCTTGCCCCTTCTACGGAATCACATTTTCTGCGAGCTGGGGAGGACATAGGCAAGATGAGTGACAGGCCTAGACTTCCTTCTGTTTTCGAAGTTTCTGTTCTAGATGCGTCTACTTCCCGACCTCCACCAACGGTCTCTTCATCATCAGAGGATGTCATTCGCTCGGATAACATTCGCTCGTCTTCTCCACCTCGGAAGACTTCATCTCGAAGCGCTCCTGCTCGCACCTCGTCTAAAGCGAGATCTTCTTCAGCTCGCACACCAAAGAAGGCGAAGCCGTCTTCAACTCGCACTCCTTCAAAGGGTGCGTCTAAAAAAGGTTCTTCTACAGATCCTGCTCCAGCTCGGACAGGATCAGACTCAACTCCTGCAGCTCCTGCTGCACAGGCTGACCCATCATCTTCTCCACGTCATGCATCTACTCCAGGGGCTTCACTGTCATCCCCAGCTCGCGCTCCAGCTCCTGCTCCTTCTTCCACGAAACTCCCGGCAAATAGGAGGAAACTTGTGCTCATGAAATCTCCTCCTGCACGCCCTGCTGAGTTTCAAGCTTCCTCAGCTCCTTCGGCAAAAAGACCTGCTGAAGACTTGGCCACTCCAGTGGCACCCTCCAAACGCTCCAAACCATCTGGCCAGGACCAGGCTCCTTCAGTTGCTGCATCTATCAAAGGGCCTGCAGTCACTGAAGCCACTGCCCCTTCAACCGATGTTCCCAGCGAAGTGCATGCTGCTGCTGGAGCCACTACTCCCTCGACTGATGTTCCCAGCGAGGTGCCTCTCCCAGATGTTTTTGCAAATCTTCAGCGACCTACGCCCTCCACCTCGCAGCCTGGAAAAGGTGATGCTCCTTCAGATGTTGCCCCCGAGGCAGCCCGAACTGCCCGCAGCACATATGCGACTAGGCGTACTGTTGTGTCGCGTCGTGGCGCTTCTCATGATGATGCGCGCGATATCCCAGAGCGTGAGAGAACTCCTTCACCCACCAGATCAGATGTCGAGCTGGGTCCTGGAGGAAGATACTTGAATGCTTTCCTTGACAGCTGGTCAACAATTATGCTTAATCATACGAATGTCTTGGAAAATAGGTGCCTTAGGGGCGAGGATCTGGATGAGTTCGTGGCTCGTCATTGCATGCTGGTAAGTTAATTTTTTTTCATCTGCTGATTTTCTTCCTTGACAATATTTTAATGTGTTCATGATTTTCAGGGTGCCCTTGCTGCGATGAAGCGAAAAAGGGAGACAAGGGCTGCCAAGGATGAGATGAGGAAGTTGGAGTTCGACCTGGAGGCAGCCCATGATGATTTAGCTCGCTTTACCTCGGGCAAGATAGAAGGTCAAGAAGCCCAGATCGCTGAGGCAAACGCCGCAAGGCAAGCAGCCGAGGATGCCTTGAAGAAAATGGAGGATGATCATGCTATGTTAAAGGATGAGCTGCTCAAGGTAAAAGAGGATCTGAGGCAATCTGAGCAACAGGCCGCACTGGACGAACAGCGAGCTTCAGCTGCAGAAGAGAAAATTGAAGTGCTTCATAGTCAGATTGATGCTGCTCTGGCGCGAGCTGAAACTGCCGAGAAGCAGGCCGAGGAGGCCAATAAGCGGGCCGGTGAGATGGAAGCTGCAGCTAAAAGTGCTAAGGAGGCTGTAGCCAAACGAGCTGAGGAAGTGACAGCTGCGGATAACCGTGCGAAGGAGGCTGAGCATCGAGCTGAGGTACTTAGGCAACAAGTGGGCGAAACTATTCAGCGAGCTGAGGCTGCGGAACAGCAGGTTGAAGATATGAAGAAAGAGGCTGAGGTCGTCAACCGCCTAGCTGATAATGCCTTCGAGGAGCTAACAGCCTTTAGAGAGCAGGCTGCCCAAGAACTGGAAATGCGGGCTGCAGATGCAAGGGATGAGGCTGAAGAAAGGACAGGTCGCGATTTCCTCTATACACTGTGGATGTCCCATCCAGACATGGATTTCTCTATCTTCGGGGACATAGGGCTCGAAACCATTGAGGATTTTAAATCAAAAGCTGCCTCGTCTGCCCCTGGTCCGGAACCTTCGGCTAATCCAGACCCTCCTGCAGAGAACTAGCAATTTGTTTTTTTCTTTTTCATGTATATTTTTTATCTTTCAATTTGTAATCAGTCTTCGTATTTTAATGAAAATTTCTTTCATTACTTCTCTTGTGTGGAATGTTTCTCAGGCCAATGTACTTCATGCTCTTCATTTTTCCTGCGAGCTAATAATCGATAAACCCAAAACCTGATAATAATAAAAGCAACACTTAACAAAATTTTGTAAGTATAAGTAATGGGTATTTTAGAATGTTTGGCGAGCTATGCAAGGGTACTTAACTACTTGCTTTTTAGGCTCTTTAATTCATAGCGAGCTATGCAGGGGTCGTCACCTCGCTGCTTTTTAGGCTCATTTGGCGAGCTATGCAAGGACACTTAGTCACTTGCTTTTTCGGCTCTTTAATTCATAGCGAGCTATGCAGGGGTCGTCACCTCGCTGTTTTTTAGGCTCATTAGGCGAGCTATGCAAGGACACTTAGTCACTTGCTTTTTAGGCTCTTTAATTCATAGCGAGCTATGCAGGGGTCGTCACCTCGCTGCTTTTTAGGCTCATTAGGGCGAGCTATGCAAGGACACTTAGTCACTTGCTTTTTAGGCTCTTTTGGCGAGCTATGCAAGGACACTTAGTCACTTGCTTTTTAGGCTCTTTAATTCATATTCCTAAACCATTGAGCTCGGAGCCCGTCAGCCTGGTGAAGAAAGTTGAATCAAAAACAGGAGAGAAATGGAGATATCATTTACAATTAATCCATATTACATGTAATGAAAAACTTATTGATAATAGGGGCGGAGATGCTCGGCATTCCAAGCTCGGAGGACTTCTGCCCCGTTTACATTGACTAGTCGATAAGCTCCATTTCCCAAGGCTGTTTTGACAACATATGGTCCTTCCCAGTTTGGGCCTAAGGATCCATCACTCGGCTTGCGGGCTCCTGGTAGGATGAGGCGTAGGACTAGGTCTCCTACGTTGAATCTGCGAATGCGAGCATACTTGTTATAGTATCTCGCTATTCTCTGCTGATAGACAGCTACCCTTAACCTAGCGGTTTCCCTATGTTCCTCGAGCAGGTCCAGGTTTGCTGCAAGTAGCTGATCATTGTTGTTTGGATTGAAGGTCGCTCTTCTTTGCGAGGTGACTTCAAACTCAGCCGGGATCATAGCTTCCGATCCGTAGACCATTGAAAATGGGGTCTCGCCAGTGGAGCCGCGAGCTGTGGTTCTATAGGACCACAATACTTTTTGGAGCTCGTCTACCCACGCTCCTTTCTTGGCTTCCAATTTCATCTTCAGGGTCTGCTTGATAATCTTGTTTACAGCTTCCACTTGGCCATTGGCTTGTGGATGGTCTACTGCCGAAAAACTTTTAACAATTTTGAGGTTGTTGCAAAACCTAAGAAACTGGTCACTGGCAAACTGAGTTCCATTGTCTGTCACGATCTGCTGTGGGACCCCGAATCTGCTAATAATGTTGCTCCACACGAATTTCTCAATCTTTGTAGTGGAGATCTCAGCAAGTTCTTTCGCTTCAGCCCACTTAGTGAAATAATCCACTGCGACTACTGCATGTTTACATCTTCCACGTGCCATAGGTAGGGGACCGATCAGGTCCATTCCCCAGATCGCAAAGGGCCACGGGCTCACCATCTGTTGGAGGTAAGCTGGTGGAGCTCGCGGAATATGAGCAAACCTTTGACTTTTGTCGCATTTCTTCACTAAGTTGAGAGCGTCCTGCCTCATGGTGGGCCAGTAGAAGCCTTGGCGAAGTGCCTTCTGAGCCAGAGACAGCCCCCCAGCATGGTTCCCACAGTGGCCTTCGTGTATTTGCCTCAATACTGTTTCACACTCATGGCCATCAATGCATCTTAATAACGGTGCTGTGAACCCCTTCTTGTATAGTGCATCATCATAGATGCAATACCTGGCTGCCCTAGCTCGTAGTCGTCGGGCTTCTAGCTTGTCATTAGGCAGTTTTCCGTCCTGCAAGTATTCAAGAATAGGGCTCATCCAGGAATCAGGCCGTACAGATATGACCATCGTCACACTCTTTTCTTCAGTACTTGGAGCTGGTAGGAACTCAACTGGGATAGCCCCAAGGAAATCTGCATCTCGCGTAGTTGCGAGGCGAGCTAATGCATCAGCATGCGAGTTCTGAGCTCGCGGGATCTGCTTCATTTCGTATTTCTGAAATGCACCTAGCAGCTCGTGAACTTTTTGGAGGTAGAGGGCCATTTTTGGTCCCCTGGCTTGATATTCTCCTATTACGTGGCTGACGACGAGCTGTGAGTCACTGAAAATCTTCAAGTGTTCAGCTCGCATCTCCTTAGCCAATCGTAGACCCGCGAGCAGGGCTTCATACTCAGCTTCATTGTTTGTCGCCTGAAAGCCAAACCTTAGAGCACAGAGGATTTTGTGGCCCTCAGGACTGATCAGTAGAACTCCAGCTCCAGCCCTCTGCTCGCTGGATGATCCATCAACAAAAAGCTCCCAGGCCGGTCCTTCAGAAGACTCAGCTTCATTATCCACGGGTCCTGTAAATTCTGCAATGAAATCTGCAAGAGCCTGAGCTTTGATAGCCGTCCTTGGCTTGAATTGGATATCGAATTGCGCGAGCTCCACTGCCCATTTCAACAAACGACCTGAGGTGTCTGCTTTCTGCAAAACTTGCTTTAATGGATACTTGGTGGGGATTTCTATGGTGTGAGCTTGGAAATAAGGTCGCAGCTTCCTTGATGCAATCACCAGGCAGTAAGCCAATTTCTCCATCTGGGAATATCTGGTTTCAGCATCTTGTAACCGTTTGCTCACATAATAGACTGGGAGCTGCGTCTTTTCTTCTTCCCTTACCAGCGCCGCACTTAGAGCTTGCTGAGACACCCCTAAGTATAAGATCAGCTTTTCCTCTTCTTTGGGCTTGGAAAGAAGTGGAGCTCGCCCCATATATTCCTTCAACTGCTGGAAGGCTACTTCACACTGCTCAGTCCATTCGAAATTCTTTGCTTTCTTTAGAATGTCAAAGAAAGGGACACATTTGTCTGTAGCTTTCGAGATGAACCTACTCAATGCTGCGACCTGGCCATTGAGGCTTTGTACGTCCTTCACTCTGGTCGGCGACCTCATGTCAATCAGCGCCTTGATCTTCTCAGGGTTTGCTTCAATCCCCCTACTATTGACCATGAAGCCCAGGAACTTCCCAGAAGCCACTCCAAATGCACATTTAAGTGGATTTAACTTCATCTGGTAGTTCCTCAGAATTTGAAACATCTCTCTCAGATTGCTAACATGATCACCGATCTGCTTGGACTTTACCAGCATATCATCAACGTAGACCTCCATAGTCTTTCCAATCTGTTCTTTGAACATCATGTTCACCAAACGTTGATAGGTCGCTCCAGCATTCTTTAACCCGAAGGGCATTACCCTTGTAGCAATATAGCCCCCGATCAGTCATGAACGAGGTGTGCTCTTCGTCTTCAGGCCTCATTGGGATCTGGTTATATCCTGAATATGCATCCATGAAGCTCAGGAGCTCGTGGCCAGCGGTAGCATCCACGAGCTGATCTATTCTTGGCAGGGGAAAGCTGTCCTTTGGGCACGCCTTGTTCAGGTCAGTGAAGTCGATGCAGGTCCTCCACTTCCCGTTTTTCTTTTTCACCAGCACGGGGTTGGCAACCCAGGTCGGGTAGTAAGCCTCTCTGATGAACTTGTTAACCAGGAGCTTGTCCACCTCTTCTTTCAGTGCTAAGTATCGTTCCCCTGTCATTACCCTTCTCTTCTGGCGAACTGGTTTGAAATGAGGATCAATGTTTAGCCTGTGAGACATCACCTCTGGATCTATTCCCACCATGTCCTCATGATTCCATGCAAACACATCCAAGTTCGCCTTTAGGAAGTCAGCGAGCTGGGCTCTCAATTCCGGAGTTAATCCTCTTCCCAGCTTCAAGCATCGCTCAGGATCTACCTCGCTGACTGGTACATCTTCTAACTCCTCAATTGGACCGGTAGCTCGGTCTGCATCTACCTCGCGAGGGTCCAGGTCGTGACTGACTCCCTTCTCAGTCTTAGTTCGTGGCTCGCCCCCTGAGACCACGTTCACCTTCTTTCCTCTCACGCCCATCTTCACAGCATCTTCATAACAACGACGAGTTAGGTGCTGTTCTCCTCGAACACATCCGATGCCATTGAGAGTTGGGAACTTCACAGTCAGTGTTCTGGTTGAGGTAACCATGTCCAACTCGTTCATAGCAGGTCTTCCGAGGACCACGTTATATGCTGATGGGCCGTCGATTATCAAAAAGTCCGTCAAGGTTGTTGCTTGACGACCTGACTCCCCTAGAGTTAACGGCAGCTTAATCTGCCCCACTGGTATCACAGCATCTCCAGTGAATCCAAATAGAGGCTCCGGGGATGGCTTCATCTGGTCTGCTCGCAGCCCCATTTGGTCAAAACAACTTCTATACATCACATTCACCGAGCTCCCAGTGTCGATCATGATGCGCCTAACTTCCACATTGCTGATTTTTGCTCGTATAACCAACGCATCATTATGAGGACAGATCACTCCTCTAGCATCTTCTTCTGTAAATACGATCTCGTCCGAGGTCGGCTTCGCTCTTTTGGCAGGTCCCTCCGACCCGCTGAGCTGAAATGAATGGTTCGCCTCTCGTACGTATCTCTCGTGTGATCTGTTAGAATCACCTGCGATATGGGGGCCACCATAAATAGTGAAAATAGTTCTTACCGCAGGTTCCTGGCCTTGCTCGATAGCTCGCTGGGGCTGTTGTTGGTGTACTGGCTGTTGCTGTTGAGGTCGTTGCTGATGAGGTCGCTGGTCAGCAGGTCTTGCCACATATTCCCCCAAGCGACCTCGCCTGATTAATTTTTCAATGGCGTTCTTCAACGCCCAGCAATCTGAAGTACTGTGCCCGACCTCATTATGGTAGGCGCAAAACTTGTTCTGATCTCTGTGCTGAATGGGAGCCCTTATAGGATTGGGCCTCCCGAAGTCCTCCTTATTCCGCTCCGCAGCGTAAATCCTGTCTGGAGACGTAGTCAGGATGCTGTATCCTTCCTGGCGACCCCAACGCTGAGGTCGCTCATACCTCGGCTCTCTCCTCGATCTCTTCGCAATCTGATTACTCGAGCCGTTATTCCTTCCTTCTTCGTTCCGGCCATTGTTTCTCTTCTTTGGCTGACTGGAACTGCCCGCTTCATTCTTCTGAATCTGTTTCTTCGGGCCGAAGGTCTCTTCCCATCTTATCTCTTTCGCAGCTCGCTCGTAGAACTCCCTCAGATCCTTCACTGGGGACTTGTAAATGCTCTCGTATAGTTTTCCATCCTTGCGCAGCCCAGCTGAGATCGCTGTCAGAATGCTTTCGTCTGATGGATGCTCGACATTCGCGACCTCGCGTCTAAATCTGGTGATGTATTCCTTCAACGACTCACCCTGACGCTGAAAAATGGTGGCAAGGTGGCAAGATGGAGCGAGCTGCCTTCTCAATGCCCTGTATTGACCAACGAACTTCTGTTGGCATTGCTCCCAACTTCCTATGCTGCGAGTTGGGAGATTTCTGAACCACGTTCTCGGAATGTCCCCCAATGTGGCCGGGAACACTCGGCACTTCACCATTGGATTTCCTGTCTGCAAATCCATCTGAACGTTGAAAGCGTCTAGATGGTCATATGGGTCACTGTCCCCATTGTATTGCTGAATGCTCGGCATCTTGAACCTCGGAGGGAGAGGCTGTGTCTCAATCTCCCTTGTGAATGGGGTCCTGTCTCCGTAGAGCCCACGCTGTTCTGGAACTCCAGGTCGTGCTTCCAACTGTCGGACTCTTTGGAGGAGCTCCTCTACTTGGGGATCTCGGAGCTCATATCTTCTCCTATGATCAAGACTTGGAGCCGGATGCTCAGGATCATACCTTTCATCCTCGAACCGATCTTCATGACGATGGGGCCTTACCTGCTGCCCATCCACCTCATCGGCATAACGAGCTGCGACTCGAACTCTGCCTTGATCAACTTCCATTCGCCTGTTCCCCTCCTGGCTTGGTCTTGCTACCTGGCTATCAGGACGTGCGACCTCCCTTTCGTGTTGAACAGGGTGTCTTCCACCCCTCGAACGCGCATTAGATGAGCGAGCCGAACCTGCAGGTCGCGGGACCTCCCTTGCTAGCCTTTCAGGTCCCTGCGCTATTTCGAGAGGCTGAGGCACTCCCTGTGGTGCCTGAACTTCCACCCTAGTCACGTTGTGTACCTGGGCTTGTACCAACATGTTGACGGCTTGCGTGAGCTGCCTAACCGTATCCTCCAACGCTTCTTGCCTTTGTAACAACGCATTCTGCCCTTCGGCCGTTTGGGCAACTGGAACCGATTGACGGTGAGGCAGAGGGGGGATGCCTGGCGCGGCCCCGAGTATCTGTCCTTGGGACGGGCCTGCTGCATGCGTGGTTGCGTCTTGCCTAGGCTGTAAGTTCTGCTGGGATTGGTTCACGTGACTTTCCGCCTGGTCATCATCTCCAAGGAACCTGTTTGATCTAGTCTTTGCCATATCGTCAGAAGTTGATAAACTGGGATGAAAAAGATTGCAGTTAGGACCCTCCTTCTAGCGCCAAAATGTCGACGTTGGAATTCAGTCGACGAGAAATCAATGCCCAATACCTGCAATCAATGTGAGAAAGCACAAAAATCTAGAAAAGACAAAGACAGGAAACAGATGATCAAACGAAGAACACCAAATTTTACGTGGTTCGGCAATAAAAAGGCCTACGTCCACGACTGTCCAACTCTTAATCTCTGCAGAGTGACAGTATATTATTGAATATTGTCTGATGTTGTTACAACGGTTTCAATCCCTATTTATAGGGAAAGAAGAGTTACAATTCTGGTTGTAGCAAATCAGGAAGAGAATCCTGAATTAATTACATTCCCTAAACAATTGGGAAAAATAAGGAAAAGAATTATAAATTAATCATGCTTCCTAATATATTTAGGTGATATCAGGAAATTGCTATAATTATCTTGAAATAATGATGACTTGAATTTGAATTTGAATTAATCTCCATATCTGATGAGGAAATCATGGTTTGATTGGGCAACTACCATATTCGGAGAGAGAGAATCACTATTGAACTTGGTAACTGCCTGTTCTGGAAGATATGATACTTATCACGTATCTGAGCAAGCTGACGTGTCATAGTGGTCCTCATCTCGAGCTCGCTGAGAAACGAGCTGCGCAGGCGTCGAGCTGCGACTTGCCTGTATTTATGAGTCTGTTGATGCCAGCTGGAAGTCTCGATGGTCTTTGAGTCAATACTAGGCCTCGTCTGATGGGCTTTGACTATGTTGACCTCATTGGGCCTTCTCATTGGGTCTTAAATGGGCATAAATTGGACTTTTACCAGCCCAATTATTGAGTCCGAAAAATACACATAACACCAACTATCAACAAGTTTAATGCAATCTTTTGGCATAATTTGTTCTAATCCATTGAACTTTGATGAAGTGACGTCATAAACCCTTGCCAAGCCTTGTTATTGATTGAGTTTCTTAGGTTGCAAAGTTGTCTTTAGGATTTAACTTGGTTAGGTTTGATAATAGTTAGTTAATTAGCCATCCCTCCCGTCAATTTTCCAAATATTCATGTCTTAATTATAATCAACACTTAGATACTCAATCAATCCTCATGAAGACGATATTCAATCATCACTTTATTATGTGTCACGACATAGTGTACTTGCTAGAGGCCCCTGGTTAGTTGCCAGTATTCTTAATATTTACAAGCCAAACTAGATCAGTTTAACATCATTGCAAATAGGAATAAACTCTAACTGTGTAACCGTAGAATAATAAAAGTTGCCCATTCAAGTGTCTACGGGCCAAACCTCAAGGGTGTGAGTGCATTTTTTCCGACTTGCATTGTACAATATTTTGACACATATACCTCTAATCTATTGAGATATATATATATATATATAATATTAAATTAATTAAATAACATAAAAACTCATATACTAACTCAAAGGTAATTTGAAAAATAAAAAAAAAGGAATAGGCGAGGGCTTTTTCCACTCACAGGAAGAAGACACAACTTCTTTTGGTGGATTCGACGGAACATTTCCTCCAGAGCTGCCCAGAGAATGCTTTCTTCCTCCAATATAGAGGAAGCTCACTTCCTCCATGGCGACCACCTTAAACTGTGGATCAGTAGTCTCCACTACTTTATTTTTTTAAAAAAAAAAAATTACATTTTGTTGTGTTTCTAATTATATGAAATAATAAATATTGGAATCAAGTATTCTTTGAAAACAACATTATTCGGCTATTTATTTTTAAGATAGTGTTATTTAATTATAATTTAATTTTTAAATTTTCAAAGTTTTTTGTTCAATTTGTTAAGCACTTTTTTTTAATATTATTTTTATAAATTTTTTATATTTATTTTTAGAAAAAGAATTTCTTGGAAGAGATAAAATTATGTGTAGGCAATCTCGTAACTTTTATTCAAGTAGAAAAAATAAAACTTTTAACATGAATGTTTTATGATCAAGGGTAAAATTTTGACCATTAAAATTTTAATCAGAGATATTAAATTAATTGATTTTTTTTTTATAATTTAGGGTCACAAGTACAAAACTGAAATGACATCAAAATGAAATTTTCCTAAATTATATGTTGTTTGTTAATTTATAGTTATTATGATACAATTTTTGTGCATCAGTCTATATATTTTATATTTTATTATTATAGTTATTTTGTTACAAGTTTTGTATCAATTTATATATTTTCTTTTTTAGTACATTAAAATTGATTTTGCAAATATAAAAAATTATTTGCTAACCCACCTTTCTCTTTGTTTTATGAGTGATGTTATTATCAATCCATCAAGTACATTTTGCACTATTTTTTTTAACTTAAAAATGATATATATATATATATATATATATATATTTTGTGTACATTTAACTTTTGAACTAGAGGGTATTTTTAATCTTTTTATGCCTTGAGTAACTGTCAATGAACAAGAAGTAACGATGTGGAGTTACACTAGTTAGGAAATGTTAAGTAATACTTTTATAATTATACCATAAATTCTTATATTTATATAATTATGCAAAATATCAACGGTGTTTATGTAATTTATCCTACTTTTAATCATAGATATTAAGGCATTAATGTCTTAAATGATAACATTAATTAATTAATTAATTAATTTAAAATTCTTAAAAGATAACCTTTCATTGGTTTGGGAATAGCATCTTTCATAATCGAATTTGGCAAACAACTCAACTATAATCTTCTTAAATTTTGACTATATGAAAAATAAATTATAATATATATATGCATTTTGAGAAATTTATTAAACACTCTTTTTATCTAAATTTAAAAACACAACTGATTATTTCTGAAGACAAAACAATTCAAAAGTCAAAACGTATTCAAATGATGTGTTAAAATGCCCTTAAAGCATATATATTTACAATGGTAACTTTAAATGTGTATGAAGGCAATACGTTACCATTTTTCATTTAACAATTATACAAAGAAAGTAATGACAACAGAAAATAAAACAGGACAACTGACAACCAGCAGATCACTAGTTGTCCCAAGTAATGTTGTTTATTTCCGGCCCTCAAACAGGAGTCAAAGAAGCAAAAAGGTCTCTTGAGATACCTGATTCCAAATTTAATGGAAAAGCATGAATTTCAACAAGGATCCAACCTAGAAAGACGAAAAGAAATATTAAAGAAAGTCATAAAACATGAGTCACAATAACGTCAATTCACATGCTTCTTTTTGGAAAAATTTCATCTAATCCCTGAGGTTTCAAAACATATTAAGTTTTTAAAACTCTTTTAAAAACAGCATATTTCATCCCTAACATTTTAAAAACTCTTTAAAAGAGTATAAACCATCAGTCACCTAATGGCAATATTAACACAACGTATTAAAAAATATCTTTTCCTTTAATTATTGTTAATGATACACAAATTATTGTATTATCTTCTTAAAATAACGATTTATAAATTAAATTGTTTGAAATGTTATTGAATTTAAGTTGTTAAATTATAATTTAAATTTTTTAAAATCACCATTGACCATAAGTTGATTGGTTAAGATTTTCTTAAAAAGTTTTGAAAAAATTGAGGAGGGTTGTTTTTAAAAGAGTTTTAAAATTTTGATATTTTTAAAACCTTACGGACTAAAATAAAATTTCTCCCTTCATTTTCTACTTGCCCACTTGCAGCGGACCGCTCGCTCCCGCTCCCTTTAACGGGCTCTTCAGACTCCAAAGTCCAATTCAATTAGCCGTTACATTAACTTTTTGTCTACTTTTTCTCTCACTTTATATTCCTAAACCCAAATCAAAAAATCATTGCTATCATCTCATACCACAAGTACACTTACAATGTCTAAAGCAACTCTTCATCTTTTCCTCCTCTTCCTCCTCCTCTGCATTTCAGGTACTTCTTTACTACCTTTAGAAATTTAGAATCAGTTAATGTATAAGATTCCTATTTACAATTGCCCGTATTTGTATATTACACTATGTTTGCTTTCTAGCTCCTAAACACATCTTTAAATGAAATTTCGTTTTTATTTTTTTGGTAGGACGAAGTTTGGTTATGGGAAATGGAGAGGTAAATTAATCAAATTCATGACATCCCTTTTATTTATATGTGAATTAAAATTTTGTTGTGTCGATATATTAATGTGAAAGTGGAAAGCAGAAAACATGGTGTGTGGCAAAGCCTTCATCAGATCAAGCAACCCTTCTAGCAAATATAAACTATGCATGCTCTCAAGTTGATTGCAGAATTCTCCAAAAAGGCTGCCCTTGCTTCTCTCCAGATAATCTTATCAACCATGCATCCATTGCCATGAATCTCTACTACCAAGCCAAGGGTCGAAACCACTGGAATTGTGATTTCAAGTGCTCTGGCCTTATTGTCATCACCAATCCAAGTAAGCTACACCTCCCTTTTAATTTGAATTATATATTGCTTTTTTACTAATAAAAATTATCATGCGTTTTGAAAAATTAGTACAAATCAGTATAGGAGAGGATCCTTTTGATATTGTGACGAATTGAACCAAACATTATTGGAGTATACTAATTAGATGTTGATAACTATTTGCAGGTTATGGTAACTGCATCTATGAATAGCTGTGTTGGTATCTATCAAGAATCGGCATGAAGGAGATCTTTTTTGTGTGATTTTGCTCTCAACTTAGGAATTTGGGTTGTAATTTTCTCATAAAACCAGCAAAACCGTGTTTGAAGTTAATAGTAACTTTAACTTAATTAAACTCAATATTGTGGTTTTCTAGCACTGTAGCAACAAAATTTGAATGGAAAGTATCAGATACATCAATTTTCTTTTGATCTTCCCTTCGGTTTCATCCTAATATCAGTCCAATTATAATCCAGGCCTTAAAGGATACACTAAAGCAATATTCATAAGAGTTGAAAACAGTACAATAATTTAATTGTGCTTAAATATTTGAATTCATACATTTTCTTTCTCGTTTTTCCTTTTATTTGTGTCAAAACCTTATTTGGTTGTTAAAAATCAATGTAACATGATAAGATTTGGCTAATTGTCGACACAACTCTGATAAGGCCATATTTTAACACAACATGAAATAAACAGGTTGGACTAAACTTTATTGGGTCCCAGCTCACTAATGGGTTCAGATCATGATTGTATTCAGGCCACTAGTATGTCAATATATTAAACTCGTTTAGTAAATGGGCTATGTTTGTACTGTACAGTGCATGCTTTCTGATTCACCAGCACATTTGATACAAACAATATCAAACATGTTACTTTAAATTTTATATTAAATCAACTTTATATCTTAATGGATTATTTGCATTTATTGAATGAATTTAGGCTGTCGAATTATCTAATTAAATTGAAAACATCTAAATTATTTTGAAGTTTTGAAGTAAATGGACTGATGGAAATTATGATTTATCACGTAATGGACATAACCAACAATTAATGAACAAAATAGGTCCGTTAAATAATCCAATATCATTTAATCGATGCTGTTTGGATTCAGACCTGTGACATAATAAACTTAATGGGTTATGTTTGAGTTGAGTTCATAATTAACAACTGGTATATGGATCCCTAGCCTTGAAAAATGGAAGGATTTAAATAGGGCTGAATGTAAGAAACAGAGTAAATAAGTGAAGGAATGAACTAAAAAATGAGGGAATGTTTTTTCTGATACTATTAATCTTTTAATGGTGATATTTGTACACAAAGCTAAAACAATTTAAGCTGTCCATTCTTAACAAATTTATATTAATGGACAGAAACGAATGGAATATGCTAGAAGCTAATAAAATTCTGGAGCCAACTAACAAATTCTAGAAAAGTAGCAGTGTCAGCAAAACTGTTTCTAACAGACTGGGAATTTATCCCGTACAAGCTGCTTCACCATAATGAAATGAAGATGAGTGAATTTGGGCTGGTTCTAAAGAAAGCTCAGGCCTATTTTCTGTCCTCTGAGGCTTGAAATTATTTTCGTCTCTAACATTCCCGCTCAAACAAAACCGGGGATGTTGTACCAGGTTGAGTTTGGAAGAAAGCTAATGAAAACGATCTGAAGCCAAAGGTTTAGTGAAGATATCAGCTAGCTGGTCTGTGGAGCTGACATAACGAACTTCGAGTGACCCTGCTTCTACTTTGTCTCAAACAAAATGCACATCAATTTCGATGTGTTTTGTTCTTGCATGGAAAACTGGATTTTGAGCTAAAGATTGAGCTCCTGTGTTGTCACACCATAGTATTGGCCGATGAGGAATTGAGAGACCAAGCTCATTGAGCAAAGAGACAAGCCAAATAATTTCAGTGGAGCCTTGAGATAAAGCTCTATACTCTGCCTCTGTGCTAGACCTTGCCATAACAGTCTGCTTCTTTGAACTCTATGAGATTAAGTTTCCTCCCAAGAAGATGCAGTTTCCACTAGTTGATTTCCTGTCATCAGATGAGCTAGCCCAGTCAGCATCGCTATATCCTTGTAAGTCTAGTGGAGTTGAAGAAGCTTTGAAGTGTAGACCATGATGTAGAGTTCCTTTCAAGTATCTGAATACCCTTTTGCAAGCTGTCCAATGTGTGGCGGTAGGAGCAATCAAGAATTGGCTCAACTTGTTCACAATGTAGCTGATGTCTGGACGTGTATGAGTAAGATATTGAAGGATGCCAATTACACTTCGATAGAGAGATGGGTCTTCATAAGGTTTACCATCATATTGAGAGAGCTTGGTTCTTGAGCTGACTGGTGAAGAGTACGACTTGCACAATTCCATGTTTGTTTTTTTCAGTAAGTCTCTGATGTACTTTGTTTATGTGAGATAGAGTCCTGTTGTGTCTCGGGTGGCTTCAAAGCCCAAAAAATAATTGACACTACCCATGGTTTTTAAAGCAAAGCTTGAATTCAACTTTGCTATGATATCTTGTACTGCCTTGTGATTATTTCCTGTAATCAAAATGTCATCTACGTAAACTAACAATAGAATCAAGCAAGTGTTAGTTCTGTAGAAGAAAAGAGAAGTGTCAGATTTTGAGTTGAGGAAGCCCCAGTGTAGTAGAGCTGATTTTAGCTTGTGGAACCATGCTCTAGGAGCCTGTTTGAGACCGTAAAGAGCCTTGGACAATTTGCAAACATGGGAAGGATGTGCAGAATCAATGAAGCCCTCTGGTTGTTGTATAAAAACAGTTTCTTCAAGCTCTCCATTGACAAAAGCATTATTGATGTCAACTTGCTGTATATCCCACCCTTGAGAGATAACAAGAGAGAAAACAACCCTTATGGTGGATGCCTTTATAACTAGACTGTAGGTATCAAAATAATCAATTCCAGGATTTTGGTGGAATCCTTTAGCTACCAACCTAGCTTTGTATTTGGCTACAGTCCCGTCTTGATTGTATTTTATTCGAAACACCCACTTACTTCCTAGAACATTCATGTGTGAGGCAAAGGGAACAAGGGTCCATGTTTTGTTGGCCTGTAGAGCTCTAAATTCATCACACATGGCTTGGAACCATCTGGGGTCTGCTAAGGCATCTTTGACAGTGTTTGGTTCAATATTTGAGGGTAAAGTGTGTGAGGAAGTGAGAGCCTTTGGTTTGTGTATTCCACTTTTTGATCTAGTTTGCATTGGATGAATTGAGGTCATTGGTTTGTAAGGCTGAAAGGGTTTTGTGTGTCTAGTAAGGTTAACAACAAAAGGAATAGCAGCTTGTGAGTTTGATGAATTTACCTGAGATTGTGGTGAAGGAGCAGAAGTTGAAGTAGAGGAAGTGACTACTGTAGGTGACCCTCTTGAATTCGTGACTTTTGGGGATGGCCTGTAGGTCTCTGCAGAAGCTGAATGTAAGATAGAAAGAGGAAGATTCGGATTAGAGAGAATTTGAGAGGATTTGTGTATGGAGAATAATTGTTGAAAGGGAAAATCCAACTCATTAAACTCTGCATGTCTGGACACAAACACTTTTCCATAAGCATTCAAGCACTTATAACCTCTATGTTGAGTGCTATAACCTAAAAAGACACATTTTGAAGTGTGAAAGTTTAGTTTGTGTTGAGAATAATACCTAAGATAAGGGTAGCAGGCACAACCAAATGTTTTGAGGTAACTATAATTTGGTTTCTTGTGATATAGCTTCTCAAATGGTGAAATGTTTTTCAAGAGTGGAGTTGGGAGGTTATTTATTAGGAAGACTGCTGTAGAAAAAGCCTCATACCAGTAGGTAAGTGGCATTTTGGCGTGTGCAAGGAAAGTGAAGCCTGTCTCGGTTATATGTCTGTGTTTTCTTTCAGAGACACCATTATGTTGGTGTGTATAAGGGTAACTAAACCTGATTTGAATTCATTCTTGGTTTAGATAATGAACAAAAGGTTGATATTCGCCACCCATATCGGTGTGAAAGGCTTTGATTCTCCTATCAAATTGAAGTTCTACATTTGTTTTGAAGTTGCTAAACACTGATAAGGCATCAGATTTAAGTTTCAATGGAAAGAACCAAGTGAATCTTGTGCAAACATCTATGAAGATGATATAGTATTTGTGTCCACCAGTAGAGTTATATGGAGAGGGACCCCAAAGATCTGAGTAAATTAAATCTAATGGATATTTTGCTGTGATGTCATGAGTAGAAAAAGGTAGCTTGTGTAGCTTACCAAGCTTACAAGACTCACAAAAATCAATTGGACACAAGTTGAAGTTGAATTTCATTGATTGAAGAATTTGTTTAAGAACATTCTGTGAAGGATGCCCAAGCTTGGCATGCCATAAATTTACATTGGTTTTGGCAGCTAAATTAACATCAAACTTGCCCTAAGTTGTTGACATTTTTGCAATGTCTTTGGAGGAATTCAAAAACAATTTATTTGAGTCTTGGTCTGAACTGGTAAAGGCTGAAAAAGCAGAAGAGAGAGCCTTAGGACTGGGCTTGGTTGTGTGAGAAATGTCTAGACTATATAGGCCATCCTTGAGGGTTCCCTTGAGTAGCACCTTCCCTGAAATTTTGTCCTTAAAAACACATGAATCATCAGAAAATA
This sequence comes from Litchi chinensis, assembly GCA_019925255.1. NCBI lineage: Eukaryota > Viridiplantae > Streptophyta > Magnoliopsida > Sapindales > Sapindaceae > Litchi > Litchi chinensis. The sequence continues at coordinate 14,343,315 of CM034462.1, read as the reverse complement.
TCACCAAAATGTTATTATCTTTACTGATTTTAGAAATGCTCAAAAGGTTCTTTGTGATATGTGGTACATGCAAGATTTGTTTCAAGGTTATTGGTGTGTGTGTGGTTAAATTTGATTGCAAAAATGATGAGCCAATGTGATTTATGGGAAGTAAGTTACCATCACCAACTGCAAGTTGATCTTTGCCATTGTACTCTGTGCTTATGGTGAGATTGTTGAGGTCTGAGGTGACATGGTTTGTAGCGCCGCTGTCTACATACCAAGCAGTGTCCTTAACCGTTTCTGGGGTAGCAAACACTTGAGAATTCTCTGCAACATGAGCTTGAACACCTCCTCCATTGTTGTTAGAACTAAAGGTCCTATTTTGCAGATGTTGTTGTGGTGGTTTTACATGTTGAGTGCCTTGCCAATTGTGGTCAAAACGTTTGTAACATCGTGGTGCATCATGTCCTGGTTTTTGGCACAACTAACAATAGAGTCTCTGTCCATTCCATCGTCCACTACGACCTCTACCACCTCTACCTCTGGATCCATTTCTGCCACCTTGACCACTCCCTCTATTTTGTGAATACCCTTCACTTTGAGCCACAAAATTAGCTAATGATGATGTCAAATGAACTTGAGCTACAGAGTTGAGCTGTTCAATTCTTTGCTCATGCATTATCAGTGTATATTGTACTTCTTGTAATGAAGCAGACTTGATATTATGTGATACAAACACAACCACGAGATCATATTCGTGACCCAAACCATTCAAAACACTCAAAACCAGTTCATGTTCAGGTATTTCACAACCAGCAACAAGCAATGAGTCACCCAGATTTTTAATCTTTTGCATATAATCACAAATTGATAGAGATCCCTTTTGCATGCTTGCTAACTGATGCTTTAATTGAAGAACACGAACCATTGATGTTTGTGCATACAGTTTTTCTAAAATTTGCCAAGCTTCTAAAGAGGTTTTGGATTGATTTACCTGGCCAATCACTCATTCTCCAATTGTTGACAACAACCAACATAGCAGTAGTTAGTCTGATCTCCTCCATGATCTGTATGCAAGGTTGATACTTATATCAGTGTTGGAATCATTTGGATTTGGTTCTTCAAGAATCTTGGGTGGTGGTGATTTGAGAGGTGAAATAAAATCTTCAAGTTCAAGGGCTCGTATTGCAGCAAGCACCTAAGCCTTCCAGTTAACATAATTTGTTCGATCAAGCTTGATTGGAAGATGAAAGTTGAGAGTCTTAGCAAGTGATAGGAAATCGAGAGGTTGAGCAGGATCTGATATGGTATTTGTAACAAGCAAAGGACTGGTTTGATTTGAGGATGCAGAAGGTGTAGTGTTAGCCATTGATGACGTTGGTCAAGCAAAGCTCTGATATCATGAAAAATGGAAGGATTTAAATAAGGCTGAATGTAAGAAACAGAGTAAATAAGTGAAGGAACGATACTAAAAAATGAGGGAATGCTTTTTCTGATACTATTCATCTTTTAATGGTGATATTTATACACAAAGCTAAAACAATCTAAGCTGTCCATTCTTAACAAATTTACATCAATGGACAGAAATGAATGAAATATGCTAGAAGCTAATAAAATTCTAGAGCCAGCTAACAAATTCTGGAAAAGTAACAGTGTCAGCAAAACTGTTTCTAACAGACTGGAAATTTATCCTGTACAAGCTGCTTCACCATAATGAAATGAAGATGAGTGAATTTGGGCTGGTTCTAAAGAAAGCTCAGGCCTGTTTTCTGTCCTCTGAGGCTTGAAATTATTTTCGTCTCTAACAAGCCTGACCATAGTTTGGTGAGTTGTTCAGGTCTTGTTAGACAACCCGATATAATTTAATCGATGTGCTGTTTGGATTCGGACTTGTGACACAATAAATTTAATGGGATATGTTTGGGTTGAGTTAATAATTAACAACTGGCAAGTGGATCCCTAGCCTGACCATAGTTTGGTGAGCGCAATCAATGTTGTTTCGGTCGACATAGATGCAGCTTGACTTTAGTAAGTATCAACCGAAGTGTTCTTTAATGTGTACACCTAAATTGACGAGACAGAACAATCTTATCATTTTTAATTAAAATCTAGTGTAATAGAAATTTTGGTTAGAAGATTCAGATCACTCGAGATGGATTATTAGGATAAATAATTTTTGAGAAATTTTATTAACGACTGATGAATTTTATCATTAATACTAATGAGTTCAAATACATATTAAAAAAAAAAAAATCTTAAATGCAGAGAAACATATAGGCTTAGTTAGTTCTTGATTCGCTGATTGAAGTCACCTGCACTAATAGAATGAAGTTAGAGACCAACATCACCCCAAGTGATATGCATTTCATTTTTTAAGGGTTGGGATAGGTATAGGGGTTAACTAGGACCAAGTGATATATAATCAATGTGATTGATTATTTGAACCATGTAGTAACATGGGTAAAAAGTGTGTAGTACGTATTGGATGCATTATTATTATTTTAAGATAAAAAAGATGATCGAAACATACTTTAGTATGAAGCTATGTATACTAATCTTTTATTTATTATCATTAGGCAAAATCTATGATAGGAAAGTTTTACCACGTGTCGTATTTCAAGACGAACAGAATTTGGCATTTATTTTGACCCTTTTACAAAACTTTCCGTTTTAAGTAATGTTAAAATTAAATAACAAAATAGTTTTCATATTTTCATCTTCTTATTAGGTCCATCATGATATATTTTATTATATTATTAATGATTAGTATTTGTGTAATTATGATCATGTCTTTATATGAAAGCTGATGAATTAATATTATGGCTTTTCAAGTTTTATAATTCATGATAATAGCTTTTATCTTTTCATCTTCTCATTAGCTCCATATATTTTATTATATTATTTATGATCATCTTAAATAACAATACAATAATGTATGTTATTATGGTTTTTAAAGTTGTATAACATCCAAAAGTTTGTAACACCTAAAAGCTTTCAATTTTAAATGATTGATGACTAGGATTGTATATGTTTGGTTACTTGGTGTGTGTGTGTGTGTCTATATATACATATGTATATGCATATAATGATAATAATTTTGTAAATAAATTTTGGGTCGAGTTGAGTTCATTTTATCGACCCAAAACCGAAAATAATTGATTTTCCACCTCTAAAACCTACCTGATCTAGTCTAAAGTCAAATTGAAAACCAATGTTTTTGGATTGGTTCAGATCGGATCAATCCCAAATTTTTTTCACCCTCATAACTAGGACGATAACCAAACAATATAAAATAAATCTAAAAGAGTATTTATGACTAGAAAAGCTCTTAAAACATATAGACAAGTTACATCAAACATAAACTAATACAATACAAGTGGACTACCAAATATTATACTATACTAGCTTAATGTATTTTAAAACTAATACGGGACTAGTGGAATACCAAATATTATATTTGACTAGTTTAATACATTTTAAACGTCTAATATTATACAATATATGTATCAGGTATGCCTTAAATGTATTTCAATACCAGGCATGCCTTAAATGTATTTCATTTATATATATATTCACAAAATTGCCAAATAATTCTAAAAGCAATATAGAACTGGTAGTGCCTCTTTTTTTTTTTTTTTTTAATAGAATAAAATAATTTTACTCAAAAAATATCAATAAGAACAATATTTGAAATTCATCTTGGAATATAAAGAAATCAAGAATGATTAGAATTACTTTTAAAAATTAAAGTTGCTAACCTATAAGCTATTTTATTACTCTTTTTAAAATAAAATGACACCAAATATTACTCAATTCAATTAATGCCGAAGAGATATCGTTTATAAAGGAATCTTTTACTGTATTAAAAAAAAAAAAAACAATTAACTTGAATTGTGAAGGTAACCGATCAAAGTCTCCACTAGCGATGAGTTGCCAAGATAATCATGCAGTGGTTCATATATATATATATATATATATATGTATATGTATATATATCCATAAAATTATCAAATAACCCTAAAAGTAATATAAAACTAGTTGTGAGTTGTTTTTTTTCAATCTGTTTTTATGTATTTTACATTGAAATAATTGAAGAAGATTTTGTCTAGATTTGGCCTGAGCAAGATCAAATAATTTTGTGTGACTGACAATTTAATAATGATCTGACTTGAATGTCAGAATCACATTTACATCTTTGTGTCGACATTACAATTGCTACGCAATCTAGTCCCACCTTGAATATCTTCAACACGGGAATTTAAAAAAAAATCAAAATCAGAAAGTCATAATTTTTTTCTATAAAAATCAGGACATGAGGTGAATCTAGTCCCACCTTGAACATCTTCGTCTTCAACACGGGGAAATTTTTTTCTCGTGAATCCAATAATTAATGAACGGAACAAGTCTTATCAAACAACCCAATATAATTTAGTCGATCTTGCTTGGATTCAAGAACTGTGACATAATAAATTTATAATGTATTTACTTCGTAAATTAAAAAATAAAATTAATTTATAATATTATTTATTTAAAATTTATTTTGTAATAAAAATAAAAGTATAAATCTCACAATAATTTAGATATGTAAAATGAGAATCTCAATTTTCCCATCTCATTTAAAAATTTCATTCCTATTCCCTTTTATTAGTTAAAAAATCTCTTCTACGTTCTTAAAAACAATTGAAAACTATTTTGATAAGTCGGAGTTTGTTGTTGTCGTCACATACTATTGCTCCCATCAACAATCTACGTCTTTCATCTTGATTGCAGATTAGTGGATTATTAAAAAGTCTATTTATTTATCTTTTTGCTAACCTATTAAAAAAATTGTATATTATAAATACTTGGTTCATATTATAAAAAAAACTGCACATTATTAATTTTTCGTCACTAATTTCTTAATTATTATTATAAATACATATCTATATATTATATTTATATGTACTATGCATATTATTATTAGCAGTCAGCAAGTAGATTTCATATAGAAGATCATCTAAATTGGAAATCACAATGCTCCTAAACCAAGAAAGACAAAAGGAAAATAAGCCACTAACACCATCTAATGGAGCTGATTTTTTATTATTAAATTGATAAAACTTGTTGATTTTAAAAATGAAGTATAAGTTTCATTTAAGTTTTAAAATAAATAATAATAGTATTTTTATAATTTATAATTAATTTATTTATTTTTTAAAATAAATAATTTAAAAAGAATATTATTAATTTTTATTTTAATTTTTATAATTAAATATATAATTTATTTTAATTTTGATACATCATTTTGATTTTAAATTATTTTAATTTTAAATTATTTTAATTTTTATTTCAATTTATATAATTAAAGTAGAGGTACCCTTAATGGATTATACTTGAGTTGAGTTAATATTTAACAACTGGGGTGTGGATCCCAACCCTGCCATAGTGTGGTGGGTTATTCAGGTCTTGCTAGATAACCCAGTATAATTTAATCAATGCTGTTTGGATTCAGAGCTGTGACATAATAAACTTAACGGGTTCTGCTGGAGTTGAGTTAATAAACAACTGGTACGTGGATCCCTAGTCTGACCATTGTTTGGTCAGTTGTGCAGGTCTTGATGCATAACCCAATATAATCTAATCGATGGCCTGTTCGGATTCAGACTTGTGACGTAATAAATTTAATGGGATATGCTTGAGTTGAGTTAATAATGAACAACTGGTATGTGGATCCCAAGCCCGCTCACACTTTGGTGAGCACAATCAAAGTTGCTTGGGTAGAAATAGACGCAGTTTTACTTTAACGAAGAAGCAACCGAAGTGTTCTTTAATGTGTACGTCTAAATTGACAAGACAGAACAACCTTATCATTATCTTTTCAAAAAAGAAAAAAAAAATGAACAATCTTTCATTACACTTAATTTTTAATTAAAATCTAGTGTAATTTGAAATTTTGGTTAGAAGATTCAGATTACTCAAGAGATGGATTATTAGGATAAATAATTTTTAAGAAATTTTATTAACGACTAATGAATTTTATCATTAATACTAATAAGTTCAAATATATTAAAAAAAAAAAAGGCTTAAATGCAGAGAAATATATAGGCTTAGTAAGTAAGCAACTTGCTTATTGAAGTCACCTGCACTCATAGAATGAAGTTTAGGCTTTCTCTAATGTGATGCCACGACGGTGTTTTTGGTGCCAAAATAAGCTCCAATAGGAGCATTAAATGTCAACTGGCTGCTGGTGCAGTGATAGCGTCAGCAGTCAGCCCTACCTCCCTTTGCAAGGGGATAGAGTTCGACACCCCTATATATATTAATATAATAATATATATAACTATAATAATAATATATATAATATATCATATATTAATAATTTCGATTCCATTATTTGTGTGGGTTATTCTCCCATTTTTATATGAATTGTTCTTCCACCTCAGTGTAGGTTTCTTTCCCACCTACATGTGGGTGGCTCTCTCTCACTTGAGAGTCGTCTTCTCGAATCGTACCACAGTATCATATCTCAATTCAATGATCCCGAATATTCTTTGAATTTATCCTAATTATAATTATTATAATAAAAAAAATAGGAGCATTAAATTGCAAAATCCAAGACCAAATTTGGTGTTGGATTTTGTACCTCTCTTTATTTATTTACTTTTTAAAATGTTAATAATATCCCGCTTGTTTTCTTCTAGGACAGTATTGGTTTACTTGGTGTTCCTTATATATTTTAATATATTTATATAATTCAATTAATAATTAAAAATATAAATTAAATTATTATAAAATTATATAAACTATTGAAAATATTTCATTAAAATTTTAAAATAAGTATAATATTAAATATATTTTGTTATATTTTTAATTTTTTGATATATATTATAAATATTATATTAATATAAAATGAGCTACGTTTTTAGTGTATATAAAAATTTTTATTTCAATAATTACTTTATAGAAAGGGTAATTTTTTTGATGTAAAAATTTAATAATGTAATAAAAAGTAATAATATATTAGAGTACAAAAATTTTTGAAGATACATATAGAATTGTATATAAAATATTTTTTAAAAATATCTTTTATATCAATTTAATATAGAATATATTGAAATATAAAAAAATTTGATATAAAAAAATTTGATATTGATATCAAAACGGTAAGAAATTTAGTACACAATATTAAAGATGGCGTTAGAGACCAAGCTCACCCCTAGTGATATATGATTGATGTGATTGGTTATTTGAGCCGTGTAGTGACACCAGTGAAAAGTGTATAATATGTATTGAATCCATTAAAGATTATTATTATTATTATTATTATTATTATTTTTTTTTTTTAAGATAAAAATGGCAAGAAAGCTAATGTTCTAGTATGAAGCCATGTATACTAATATTTTATTTATTATTATAAAGTAAAAAAGTTTTACCACATGTCGCAGTTCTAAATAATCTAAAATTTGAAATTTATTTTGACCTTTGATAAAACTTTCCTTTTTAAGTAATGCTAAAAAATTAAATAACAAAATAGCCTTCGTCTTTTCTTCTTCTCATTAAGTCCATCATGATATGTTTTACTATATTATTAATAATTATTATTCTTATAATTATGATTATATCATGATACGATGAATTAATATTACGACTTTCCAAGTTTTATAATTCATAATAATAGTCTTCATCTTTTCATTACCTCCATCATGATATTTATATTATATTATTTATGATCATCTTAAATAACAATATATTAATGTACATTATTATGGCTTTTATGATGCATTTATTTACTTGTAATTAAAATGACTTGAAATCAAAATGATGAATCAGGATCAGATAAGTTATTTACTTCAATTGTAGGAATCAAAATCGGAATTAGAATCAGCAGTATTCTCATTAAAATATTTATTTTACTTTGAAATCATAATAAATTAACTATAAGTTATAAAAATGTCTTGATTAAAATTATGTACTAAACATATTATTATTTATAACACCTAAAAGTTTGTAACACCCAAAAGCTTTCAATTTTATATTATTGGTTTTAAATATTTTATTACTAAATACTCACATATTAACTCTTTTTGTAATGACTTGGTTTGGTTGCATGTGTAAGACACGTGTTTGGGGTTATATTTATTTTTCTTATCAAATAAATTTTAAAGTTAAAATAATTAAATATTATTATTTATAATTGATATGATTGGATGTTTAAAATTAACTACCGGATTAACAATATTTTTTTTACTGAAATTATTATCATTATTCATATATACATAATATCATAACTAATAATTCTAAATTTAATTGTAAATAAGTTTTCTCTTTATTGTGCTTATTTATTTAATTACTCCATTTTAAATATGAAATATTTGATGTAATTTTTATAATCACTCAACTCTATTAATGTATAGGATAAAAATATATTAAATCTTCATTTTTGTTTTGTCAATGTTGAATTTCAGTCGACGAGTATTCAATGCCCAATACTTGTAATCAATATGAGAAAGCACAAAAATCAAGATAATAACACAGCAAAGAACCCAACAAGATCAAGAAACACAAAGTCTTCTACGTAGTTCAGCAATAATAAACCTACGTCCACAACTGTCTCTCTTAATCTTTGCAGAGTGACAGTATATTATTCAATATTATGTGATGTTCTTGTTACAATGATTTTAGCCCCTATTTATAGGGGAAGATGCGTTACAAATTAGGGAACAATAAAATAGGAAAAGAATCCTGAATTAATTACACTTCCTTATATGTTTGAATTAAATCAGGAAATTGCTTCATAAAATCAGGGATAATGCTGATTGAGTTTGAATTTGAATTAACTTCCGTTTCTGAAGAGAGAATCATGATTGGATTGAGTAACTGCTTATTCTGGAAGATACTGCATTAATTACGCGGTAAGTGAACTGTTGACTGTATGGCGGTTTCGAGCTAGAGCTCGTTGACAAGCGAACTATGAATGAGACAAACTATAGAGCGAGCTATAACCAGGCTGTATTACGAGCTCGCTGTTGCAAATTGAAGAAGTTACTTGGGCGAGCTGAAGAGCTCGCTGGGCTTAGAGTTGATACTAGGCTTCGTCTGATGGGCCTTGATTGGACTGAACTTTATTGGGCTTTTTATTAGGCTTAAGTTGGGCTTTTACCAGCCCATTTAATGAGTCCAAAAAATACATACAACATCAGCCTCCCAGCTCTTAGTTCGTTTTGCGAACTGGGAGCTCGAGCTCGCTGGTAAAAGCTGGCTTCCCTGACTTCTTCGACTTGAATAACTGCTTTCGCGTCCCTTCAAATTCCATCTTATCAGTTGCGACACGTGGCAATCATGTAGGAGGTAACTGAAACGACGCTGACACGTTCCTTACACGCGCATTAAATGTGCACGTCTTTCAACTAATGGTTGCATGATTACACGACCGTATCTCGCGCTGTACCGTTGGATTAATGACGGTTACATAACACAGAGATTCGACGGTTGGGGCTTGAGCTCATTCATCTATATAAATTGATGGAGCCTTTTTCACTTTCTTTTCTATCTGTCATTTTCTCTCAAAGCAAACAAGCAAACAAACAACCAAGAAACCAAGAAACCAAGTTCAGAGAATTTCCAATCACTGTTTCTACACTTTTCATCAGAAATTCAAGGTAAATATCTGATTTCTTTCTTCAAACTTTCTGTTTTTTCTTTTTGGTTTATTTTTGTTGAGTTGATGTTGCTTTTGTACTTGCGTTTTATTCATCACTATTCCTGAGTTTACATCATATTGTGCTTTGTTGTTTGTTGTGTCCAAAATGGTTTGAATATGGCATGATGTTATCGCATCCTTTTGAACATTGTTGAACCTTGTTGTTTTGAGTTCCTTGATGAACAAAACTCTTCAACTTCTGTTGATTTGATCTTGTTACATGCTTATTAGCGACCTAATTACTATTTGTGACTTGTTATGCATGCGAACTGTAGAATTAGGCCCCTGTAGTCCATTAGCTCGCAGGTTGCTCTTCGCAGGTCGTTATTCACAGGTTGAGCCCCCAATGCACAAACGACTTGCAAAGTAGGACACTTAGAAAATATTTAGTATTTTAATAACTTGCTCGCTGCGATCTGAACTTGTCTTCATTATACAGATGTCTTCAAGCGGAGCTAGTAAGGAAACTACTCGTGGTAGGGAGGCTCATGAGCGAGATGAAGCTCGAGAGCATGTTAGGCAGGGAAGAGAAGCTCGGGACACATTTGCCCATCATCCCTCTTCATTGAAATTTTTCGATGTGGTAGGGTTTAACATTACATTTCACATCCCTATGGGTTGTCGCGCACTGATACCCGCTCCTAAAAACCATGCATGCCAAGGGGGTATGTCACTGTCAGTACCCAACATCTGGAACATGGACTAAGATTCCCCATGCCTCCTTACTTGATCGCGTTCCTCAACACAATCAAGCTCGCGCCGTTCCAATTGACACCGAACTCCTATGCGCAGCTAACTTCGCTGGCTCTGACCTTCTTTAGGAGCGGCCTTCCTCCCCCTACTCAAAAAATCATACAGCAGTTCTACAGCTTCAAGGCTTTAGGCACAAAAGAGGGAGAGAAACCCGACGACATCTATTACCTCACAGCTCATCCGTCGGAATACAAAGACCTCTTGCCCCGAGGAAAAGCGAAGGGTAAGTCCAATGTTGGACCATACAAAACGAGCTGGTTCTATGTCTCCTGCCCTTCTCTTACGGGTCTCAATAATTACAACTTCGTTCTGAAACCAAGTATGCAGAAAGGAAATTTTAACGAGTTTTTTTTTTTTTTTTTTTTTAATGTTTTGCTTTGCAGTGCTGAAAATGGACGAGTCTCCTCTCAACAGCGAGGAAGAACGAGCTCTTAATACGCTCACGAATTCGGAGGAAGCAAGCATCACCAACAAGTTCAACGATGCTCTTCTCAGCACTTACGACCTTACCCCTCCCAAGGAAACTCCACTTCTACGACCTGAAGAGGACATAGGGAACATGGGTGATACCCCTAGACTTCCTTCTGTCCTTGAAGTCCCAGTCCAGGTAGGAGATACATCTGCTCCTCGACCTTCAAAACCCGTCTCTACGAGAGCAGCGGGAACAACTCGTGCACCTTCAGCTCGGAAAGCTACCACTCAAGGTGCCCCTGCTCGCTCCCCAGCTCGAGCGAAAACGACTTCAACCCGCACTCCATCAAAAGGCGCATCTCGAACTTCTCCAGCTCTTGCTCCAGTTCGGACATGATCAACTCTAGCCAACATAGTACCTATTGTACAAGTAGACTCATCCACCTCCCCTCATCATACAACTGTCTCAGAGGCTTCACTACCTGTTCTAACTCGCACCTCAGCGACGGGTGTATCCCAAAAAGTTATTTCTTCATCCACTATTCCTTCCACTGGGCGAGTTCCAGCCAATAGGAGGAAGCTTACTCTTTTAAAGTTCCCCTCTAAAAGTCCTGCAACAGCTCTAGCCCCTTCAACAACTCCAACCAAGCGGCCAACCGAATCTTCCTCTCCAGCTGCTCTGGTCAAACGCCCAAAGCCATCTGCTAAGGACCAGGCTCCTGCGGCCGCTGCTCCTAACAAGGTGCCACTTTCTACCGCTTTTGCGGACCTTCAGCTGGTCCCGTTTCATAGCTCGCAGCAAGGGGAAACTCTTCCTAAAGTCACCCATCAGCATGGAAAAGGGGCAGTTCCGACTGAGGTCACTCCTCAACGTAGAGAAGGGAAAGCTTCATCCGAGGCCGCTCCTTAAGCAGCCTGGGCTGGTACCAGCAGAAGAATAACTAAGTGCACCGTTCTTTCGCGGCGTAATGCTTCCCGGGATGATGAGCGTGATGTCCCAAAGGCTGAGAGGACCCCTTCGCCAACAAGACCAGACATCGAGCTTGGACCTGGGGGAAGATATATAACTTCCTTCCTTGACAATTGGGCAACAATCATGCTCAGTCATACGAATGTCTTAGAGAATAGGTGTCTTAGGGGCGAGGATCTGGACGAGTTCGCAGCTCGCCATTCTATGCTGGTAAGTCATTTTTCCTCATCTGCTGACTTCTTTACTTTATTAAATACTAACTTGTAACATTTTCAAAGCGCCCTTGCTGCAATGAAGCGGAGGAGAGAGACAAGGGCTACCAGGGATCAAATAAGGAAGTTGGAAGACGAGCTGGAGGAGGCCAAAGATGAGATTGCGCACTTAGCTGGGAAGGCTATAGAGGGGAGAGGGTTCGTGGAAGGCCACGAGGCACAGCTTGCTGCAGCGAACATAACTAAGCAGACGGTTGAAGAAGTTTTGCGGAAATCAGAAAATGATTATGAGGCCACAAGGTCGCACCTCACTGGCTTGCTTCGCAATTGCAAAGATGAGCGCAACAATTTAAAAATCGAGCTGAGGCAAACTGAAGAGCGGGCTACCGGGGCTGAATAGTGAGCTTCGATTGCAGAGGATCAAATCGAAGTGCTTCATCGCCAAGTTGATGCTGTAGTGATGCGAGCTGAGGCTGTTGAGAAGCGAGCTGGGGAAATGGAAACTGTTGCTCAACGAACTGAAGAAGCTGAGCAACAGGTTAATACCGCGGTGCAAAGGGCTGAGACTGCAGAGAAGCGGGCTGAGGAAGCTGAATATCGAGCTGAGGTGCTTAGGCGGCAAGTGGGGGAAGTCATTCAGCGAGTTGAGGCTGCAGTGAAACAAGTAGAAGCCATGAAGCTAGAGGCTAAGGAGATTAATCGAAGTGCGGATAACGCTTTTGAAGAGCTGACGGTCTTCAAAGAATAGTCTGCTTAGGAATTGGAAATGCAGGTTGCTGAGGCAAGAGACGAGGCTGAGGAGTCAACAGGCCGTAATTTTCTCTACACACTGTGATCCAGAGATGGATTTTTCTATCTTTGGGGATGTGAGACTCGAAACTGTAGAGGAGTTCAAAGCAAGAGCTATCTCGTCTTTGGCTGACCTAGTTCCTTCAGTAGAAGAAGCTCCTGGTGTGACCCCCCAAGCTGAGCCCGCTGGCGACCTTAGGCTTCCTAGCTCGTCTCCTCCAGCTGAAAGTACAGATCCCCCAACTCTGGGCTAGTATTTTGTTTATCTTTTATAATTTTTTTTTTCTTTTATACTTGTACTCAAATTCCTTCATTTGTAAGAAACTTTTGAGTTTAGTAGAAATTTCTTTCCTCATTTCTTCTGTGTTGAATGCATTTAAACTATTACATTTGTTAGCGAGCTCAAAATCTGATACTTAGGCAATCGCTTAATTTAATAGTTAAAGGATCTTATAATATAAATAATTGATCAGTTGAAAAGTTGATGAACTATGCAGGAGTATTCAACCACACCTGCTTTTTAGGTTCTTTAGTTTTTAGCGAGCTATGCAGGGACACTTAAGTCTCCTATTTTTTAGGCTCTTTTTTTTTTTTAACGAGCTATGCAGGGACATTTAGTCACCTGCTTTTTAGGCTCTCATTTTTGCAAGCTATGCAAGGACACTTGTCTCCTGCTTTTTAGACTCTTTTATCTTTTTAGCGAGTTATGTAGAGGTCGTCATCTCGTTTTCTTTTTCGGCTCTTATTTTTGCGAGCTATGCAGGGACATTTGTCACCTGCTTTTTAGGCTCTTTTCTTTTAAGCTAGCTATGTAGGGACGCTTGTCACCTGCTTTTTAGGTTCTTTTCTTTTGTGAGCTATGCAAGGACACTTGTCACCTGCTTTTTAGGCTCTTTTCTTTTTGCGAGCTATGCAGGGACACTTAGTCACCTGCTTTTTAGGCTCTCTTTTTTTTTAGCGAGCTATATAGGGACACTTAGTCACCTACTTTTTAGGCTCTTTTCTTTTTAGCGAGCTATTAAGCTCTGAGCCCGTTAGCCTAGTGAAATGAGTTGAATCATAAAGGGAGGGGGGGGGGGGGGGGGATGGAGCTTTCATTAACTAACATGAGTTTAAATTACATATAACAAAAAGTTTATTGATAATAAGGGCGGAGATGCTCGACATTCCAAGCTCGAGGGATTTTAGCTCGATTCTTATTAGCTAAACGATAAGCTCCATTCCCCAAGGTTGCTTTGACAACATAGGGTCCTTCCCAGTTCGGGCCTAAGGATCCATCACTTGGCTTGCGGGCTCCTGGCAGAATGAGACGTAAAACTAAGTCTCTAACATTGAATCTGCGAATCCGAGCATACTTGTTGTAGTACCTCGCTATTCTCTGCTGATAGACAACTACTCTCAACCTGACTGTCTTCTTGGCTTCTTCAAGCAGGTCCAAGTTTGCAGCAAGTAATTGATCATTATCATTTGGATTGAAGGTCGCTCTTCGCTGCGAGGTGACTTCCAACTCAGTTGGGATCATGGCCTCAGACCCATACACCATTGAGAATGGGGTTTCCCTTGTGGAATCGTGAGCTGTGGTTCTGTAAGACCACAATACTTTCTGGAGTTCGTCTACCCACGCTCCTTTCTTTGCTTCCAGTTTCATTTTCAGGGTCCGCTTTATGATTTTGTTCACAGCTTCTACATGGCCATTGACTTGTGGATGGTCCACTGCTGAGAAGCTCTTGACTATCTTCAGGTCGCTGCAGAACTTGAAAAATTGCTCACTGCTAAACTGGGTCCCATTATCTGTTACGATCTGCTGCGGGACCCTGAATCTGCAAATGATATTACTCCACACAAGCTTCTCAATTTTTGTTGTGGAGATTTCAACTAGCTCATTTGCTTCTGCCCATTTGGTGAAGTAATCCACTGCAACCACGACATGTTTGCATCTTCCACGAGCCATTGGCAGAGGCTCGATTAAATCCATCCCTCAAATCACAAAGGGCACGGGCTCACCATTTGTTGGAGATAAGCTAGTGGAGCTCGTGGAACTTGGGCAAAGCTTTGACACTTGTCACATTTTTTAACCAAGTTGATGGCGTCTTGCCTCATGGTGGGCTAATAGAAACCTTGGCGAAGTGCCTTCTGAGCTAGAGACAGCCCCCCAGCGTGGTTCCCATAGTGGCTTTCGTGTATCTGCCTCAGTACTATTTCACACTCAGGGCCATCAATGCACTTTAACAGTGGGGTTGAGAACCCCTTTCTGTATAGTGCATCATCATATATGCAATATCTGGCTGCTCTAGCTCGCAGACGCCGTGCTTCCAGCTTATTACTTGACAGCTTTCCATCTTGCAAATAAGTGAGAATTGGGCTTATCCAGGAGTCGGGCTGCATAGTTATAGCCATCATCACATTCTTCTCTTCTGTACTTGGGGCTGGTAGGAACTCAACTGGGATCGCCCCAAGAAAGTCTGCGTCTCAGGTGGTCACGAGGCGAGCTAATGCATCTGCATGTGCGTTCTGAGCTCGCGGAATCTGCTTCACCTCATACTTCTGAAATGCACTTAGCAGCTCATGAACTTTCTGGAGGTAAAGGGCCATTTTTGGTCAATTGGCTTGATATTCCCCCAATATGTGGCAAACAACGAGCTGCGAATCGCTGAAGACTTTCAGTCGCTCAACTTGCATTTCCTTCCCCAAACGTAAACCTACGAGTAGGGCTTCATACTCAGCCTCATTGTTTGTTGCCTGGAAGTCAAACCTTAGAACACAAAGGATTTTGTGGCCTTTAGGACTGATTAGCAGAATTCCAGCTCCAGCCCTCTGCTCGTTAGATGATCCATCAACATAGAGCTCCCAAGTCGGACCTTCAGAAGATTCAGCTTCATCATCCACAGGTCCTGTAAACTCTACAATGAAATCTGCCAAGGCTTGAGCTTTGATGGCCGTCCTTGGCTTAAACTGGATGTCGAACTGTGCGAGCTCCACTGCCCATTTCAATAATCGACCTGAGGTGTCTGCCTTCTGTAAAACTTGTTTCAGCGGGTACTGGGTGAGGATTTTTATTGTATGAGCCTGAAAATAAGGTCGCAGCTTCCTCGATGCGATCACCAGGCAGTAAGCTAGTTTCTCCATCTGCGAGTACCTGGTTTCAGCATCCTGCAATCGTTTGCTTACATAATACACTAAAAGTTGCGTATTTTCTTCTTCACTCACCAATGCAGCACTCAGAGCTTGTTATGACACCCCCAAGTACAAAATAAGTTTTTCTTCTTCTTTAGGCTTAGAAATGAGTGGAGCTCGCCCCATGTATTCCTTCAACTGCTGAAAAACTGTTTCACACTACTCAGTCCACTTAAAGCTCTTTGCTTTATTCAGAATGTCAAAGAATGGGATGCATTTATCCGTAGCTTTCGAAATGAATCTGCTAAGTGCTGCGACCTGGCCATTAAGGCTCTGTACATCTTTCACCCTGGTTGGCGATCTCATGTCGATCAATGCTTTGATCTTCTCAGGGTTTGCTTCAATTCCTCTACTGTTGACCATGAAGCCTAGAAACTTTCCAGAAGCTACTTCAAATGCATACTTGTGCGAATTCAATTTCATCTGATAGCTCCTCAGGATTTGAAACATTTCTCTTAGGTCGTGTACATGGTCACCTACCTACTTGGATTTTACTAGCATGTCATCAACATAGACCTCTATGGTCTTTCCTATCTGCTCTTCGAACATCATGTTCACCAAGCGTTGGTAGGTCGCCCCAGCATTTTTCAACCTGAAGGGCATTACCTTGTAGCAATATAACCCCCGATAAGTCATGAATGAGGTGTGCTCTTCTTCCTCGGGCTTCATTGGAATCTGGTTATATCTTGAATATGCATCCATGAAGCTTAGGAGCTCGTGACCAGCAGTAGCGTCCACGAGCTGATCTATCCTTGGTAAGGGAAAACTATTTTTAGGGCACATCTTGTTCAGGTCGGTGAAGTCGATACAAGTTCTCCACTTCCTGTTCTTTTTCTTCACTAGTGCGGGGTTGGCGACCCAGGTCGGGTAGTAAGCTTCTCTGATGAACTTGTTAACCAGCAGTTTGTCTACCTCATCTTTCAGGGCTAAGTAGCGTTCCCCTGTCATTGCTCTTCTTTTTTGGCGAACTGGCTTGAAGTGAGGATCAATGTTCAGGCTATGAGACATCACTTTGGGATCTATCCTTACCATATCCTCATGATTCCATGTAAACACATCCAAGTTCGCCTTCAGGAAGTCAGCCAGTTGGGCTCTCAATTCTGGTGCTAAACCTCTTCCCAGTTTCAAGCATCTCTCTGGATCTACCTCGCTGACTTGTACATCTTCCAACTCTTCAATTGGACCAGTAGCTCGGTCTGTATCTACCTCGCGAGGATCCAAGTCGTGACTAATTCCTTTCTCTGTCATGGGTTGTGGTTTGCCCCTCGAAACCACATTCACCTTCTTTCCTTTCACGCCCATCTTAACAACATCTTCATAGCAGCATCTTGCTAAGTGCTGTTCTCCCCGAACACATCCGATGCCATTAGGAGTTGGGAACTTGACTGTAAAAGTTCTGGTCGAAGTAACCACATCCAACTCGTTCATGATAGGTCTCCCCAGGACCACGTTATAGGCTGATGGGCAGTCAATTATCAAGAAATCAGTCAGAGTTGTTACCTGACGACCTGCCTCCCCAAGAGTCAATGGCAACTTAATCTGGCCCACTGGTACTATAACATTTCCAGTGAAACCATATAAACGCTTTGGGGATGGTCTCATCTGTTCTGCTTGCAACCCCATTTGATCAAAACAGCTCCTATACATCTGTTCACCGAGCTCCCAGTGTCGATCATGATGCGTCATACCTCCATGTTGCTAATTTTAGCTCGTATAACCAGCGCATCATTATGAGGCCAGATCACACCTCTAGCATCCTCATCAGTAAACACAATCTCATCCAAGGCCGTTTTTGCTCTTTTTGACTGTCCATCCGACCCATTGAGCTGAAAAGTATGATTCGCCTCTCGAACGTATCTCTCATGTGATCTGTTTGACACACCTGCGATATGAGGGCCGCCATGGATTGTGAAAATTGTCCTTATTGCAGGTTCATGTTCTGGCTCGGGAGCTCGTTGAGGCTGCTACTAGTGAGTTGGTTGTTGTTGATGAGGTCGTTCTTACCGAGGTCACGAGTCTGCGGGTCGTTCCACATAATCTCTCAAGCGACCTCTCCTGATTAATTTTTCAATGGCGTCCTTCAACGCCCAACAATCCGAAGTATTGTGCTCGACCTCATTATGATAGACACAAAATTTACTTCTATCTCTTTAATGAACAGGGGCTCTCAAAGGATAGGGCTTCCCAAAGTCCTCCCTGTTCTTCTCTACTGCAAAGATCCTATCTTGTGAGTCTGACAGGATGCTGTAATGTTCATAGCGACCTTGACGCTGAAGTCGCTCACTCCTTGGCTCTCTTCTTGCCTTTTTAACAATCTGATTACTTGAGCCACCGTTTCTACCTTCTTCGTTCCTGCCGTTGTTTCTTCTCTTTGGCTGGTTGGAACTGTCCGCTTCATTCTTCTGATTCTGCTTTTTCGGGCCAAAGGTTTCTTCCCACCTTATTTCCTTCATAGCTCGCTCGTAGAACTCTCCCAGATCATTTACTGGGGATTTGTAAATGCTTTCGTACAATTTTCCATCCTTACACAATCCAATTGAGATCGCTGTCAGTATACTTTCATCTTATGGATGCTCAACATTCGCGATCTCGCGTCTAAACCTGGTGATATATTCCTTCAACGATTCACCCTGACGCTGGAAGATAGTAGCTAGGTGGCAAGATGGAGCGAGCTGCCTTCTTAACTGCCCTGTACTGGCTAACAAACTTCTGCTGGCATTCTTCCTAACTACCTATGCTGCGAACTGGAAGATTCTTGAACCAGGTCCTTGGAATGTCCCCCAAAGTAGCTGGGAATACATGACACTTCACTATGGGATTACTCGTTTGCAGGTCCATCTGAACGTTAAAGGCATCGAGATGGTTGTAAGGGTCACTGTCCCTATTGTATTGCTGAATATTTGGCATCTTGAACCTCGGAGAGAGAGGCTGCGTCTCAATCTCCATTGTAAATTGGGTTCTCTCTCCGTAGAGCCCACGCTGCTCTAGGACTCCAGGTTGCGCCTCCAACTGCTAGACCCTCTGGAGGAGTTCCTCTCTTGTGGATCTCGGAGCTCATATCTCCTTCTGTGGTCATGGCTTGGGGAATGATGCTCTGGGTCATACCTTTCATGCTCTTCAAGCCAACCCCCAGGCTGATGGGACCCTGCATGTCGTCCATTCACCTCATCAACATTCCGAGCTGCAGCTCTGACTCTATCATTCCCAGCCTCTGCTCATTGGTGTCCATCATGGCTCGGTCTTACCACCAGGCTAGCTGGACGCACGACCTCCCTTTCTTCGCGGATAGGGTGTCTTCAGCTCTAGAACGCACATTGGAGGAGCGAGCTGAGCCTGCCGGTCTTGGGACTTCCCTTGCTAGTTGATCAGGTACTTGCATTGCTTCATGTTGCTGGGGCACAGGCCTTGGTACCTGGATTTCGACCCTATACACATTCTGTACTTGAGCATGCACCAACATATTGACGGCCTCTGTGAACTGTCTGACCATGTTCTCGAGCGCCTCTTGTGACAGGACTATTCCCAGACCTTATCTAGGCTCTTGTCTGGAGGATCCTGCCAAACACTTTAACGGACTCATTGAACTCGACTCGTCGGATCGAAGACATCCGAGAAGCGAACCCTAACCTTGTTACACCGATTTACTCGTTTGAACTTATTACTTTGGTTTTTCTTTAACTTGTTGGGAGTGATACAATTTTTCTTTGATTCTATTTCAAATACTTTTTATAAAATTTTTGGCAGCATAACAGCTGCATTTCTGATAAAACCAAAATTTTCCTGTAAAGGAAATCACACTTCGACTATATCTGAACACCTCCCAACTTCTTTATCCACAAACAATTATTATCATCACAATTTCCAAAAATGTAAGCAATTCATAATATAATGTATAACTACATATCAATTTCAAAATATAATAAGTTATCCAACTATTTACAATTTATAATTTCGAACGTCAATGCATTTCGAAGTATAATATATTCAATACATATACACAATTGTTTAGCATAATGCGCCCACCTAAATATATATGTAAAACAAAATATCGTTGTATCGCCTCGGTAGTTCTTCAATAAAATGCAAATAGGCTACACAATTAACAAACATGTTAGTGCAACGGAGAAATGTAATATCACATGTGCTAATATAACAATGCACCAATTATTCAAGTTTAAGATTTCTTTCAAAACTCCCATGTATATCCTTAACTCATTCTAACCATCACGTGCGATTATAACTAACGCCAACGTGAAGCTTACTAATGTATCTCAACCACTACGTTACGGAATTTACTGCATCGTACGTAGGGCGCTAAATCTTATCACTTAACAACTACAATGCGGGATTTTCTGCATCATAAGTGTAGTGCTAAAACTCTAGGCGACTACGAGCGGAATTTACTGCATCGCTTCGTAGCGCTAACTATCAACTAACCAACTAAGCGCGGAATTGTCTGCATCGCAACGTAGCGCTATACTTTTATATAAACTGAGCGATTACGGACGAAATTCTCTGTGTCGTCACGTAACACTAAATCTCATAACTTTTAAGGCATACACATGAGTTTTTCTACTACTTTTCTAGTGCCAAAGCACAAAACTCTCTAGTTTAAAAACTTCTTAACACTTTTCTCATTTCATTCTTTTTAAATGTAACTTAATATTACTTTCTAGTAACATATAGATTCCATAGGAATCTATACGCTTAAACTTTAACTTTAACATTAAACATCATTTTCAATTTCATTCATTACTTAGCTACCACATTCATTTAAAACAATCAAGAATTTACATAGCAATTGGAAAAGATCTTAAGTGACGAACCACTTACCTCGAAACCGCGTCAAGCGCCTCAATGAATCTCAGGAGCCTCGGTGTCTCGCTCTTCACCCACACAACATTTTCTCATCATTACTAATAACAAAACTCAATTCTCAACTATAAGTTAGAATTTCTCAACTATAGTCATTTTTCTCTATATAGCTCCTAACTTGTCTCTACTTAACCGAGACTCTCTAATTCGGATTTTTATGCAAAATTTCCAATTTTTGACCTCTAGGGATACCCTCACTCAGTTTGTTTACTTGTTAGAGGTCTAAAACGAAAAATCACATTTTTAAGCAACATTGATAGCCCTTAACAGAACGTACTGCGACGCGCTGCTCGAGGCTCCGTTTTCCTTCGTTCTTTTTCCTATGGTTCATTTATCTCACATTCTAGTCACACATAAAATTTCGTTGGAAAATATTATCGTTTGCTAGGTCAAATTTAAGGAAAACGCCCGGTTTCGGACACTTTCAAACACTTTTAGTGCGCATTTTGTATACTTTCCGTTTCGGATTAGTGACACTAGTTTTTCTTCCATAACTAAGCCTCATTTAACTTATAATGATCAACCAAACTGATTTCATGCAATAAAAATTGTATTAGGCTAGCCGTTTCACTTCTCAGAGCTCTAACGACATTATTTTGCGCATAACTTGCGTAATTTTTATCGAATTTCATTCGTTCCAAAACCTATGATTTTCTATGACTTCTAGACATTATTTGAGGTGTAGAACACTCCCAAATAAGTCAAAGATGGTCAGGTCTCCTCTAGCTCAAAATTTGAGCTCGGGAATCACAACATTGTCAAACTAGCTCTATTGAGATTCTCATCTTCCTATATGCTTTTTCATGCTAAATCTTGAGTTCAAAATCATCTAAACTCAAGGTCTATTTACTGCCCTTCAAGTCTTTAATACATACATAAACCTAACTTGATCATTTAAATGCTCAAACTTCACTCAAAACTTTTATCAACTACTTGGTGTGCATAAAACACCATTTTCGGTTTCAACTTTGCTCTAATATATAACAGCCCATATATACACTTCTATGGCATTATTTACACACAAAAAGTCATCATTTAAGTGTCTATTTCAATCACATAAAATTCTATCAAAGTTTTTAGAACAAATATCTAGCATAACTCAGCAACAACAATAACAACAAGTTGTTAAAATTCTTGACAGCTTCTTACATTTTCAGCAAGAACTAGTAAGGATGAAGTAATTCTTACTTGGTTATTAGTTTAGAGAGTTGAGAGGAGTCTTAGAAGGAGGTTTGAGAGCTTGTAAGGCAGCTTGGGTGGTCGTTCTTCTCTTTTCTTTCTTGGCCGACCAGCCCCGGCAGTTTCTGCTTGCGTCTGGCCTGTTCGCGTTTCTACTCGCGTCCCTCATGACCAGCAGCTGCTGGTGGCGTCTTCTCCCTCATGCCTTCTCTTTCTCTTCTTCCCTTGTTGCCCAGCTGCTACAGTTCACGGCCAGCAACCCCCTGTTCGCGACCAGCCCTTGCGCGAGCTGTTCTGCTCGGGTTTGATGCGCTGGAAGCTGTTTCTGGTGCTGAAGTCTACTTCGGCTACTGCTGTTGCTATCTTCTTCTTCCTCTCTTGCTGTGATTCACGACCAGTAGCTATCTTCTCTCTTCTTCCAAGCGTGTTCTGCTCTGGTTTGGTGTTACACGGCAGCAGCTTCTCTTTGGTTCCGGCGACTTCTTCTCTCGACTGAAAGGGTGGTTGATTGTTGAAAAATATCAGCCAAGTGTTGTTTTTATACTAGTCACACTTCTCTTATTTACATCATGCCCCATGATTTTTTTTAATTTCATCTCAATCTCATCTCTTTTCCTTGTTTCTCATATTTGCCCATTCATAATTGTTTCCAATTTATCTTTCATCATTTAATTTAATTCTCGTTTCGTTAACATTTACTTTAACCGTCAAGCTTGTCTTATTGACCACTTGACTCTCTCTTTAATTACATTTTTAATTCGAGTATCATTGTCTAAAAATTTTATTTTTCTAACTTGGATTTTCATTGACACGCTACTTAACTTTTTATGGTCGACGAATTTCGTCGTACTCTCGAATTAATAATTTTTTTCGAGGCCATGAAATTCTATTAATTAAATGTAGGAATTTATATTATCTCCCTAATTTAGCTTCTACCGCTAGGAATTTATAAGTCGAGGCTAGGGATTTACATCTTGCCTCTGGTTCCACTCTTGTTGTCCATTTACTACTGGGGCGTTTGGAACTGGTTGACGTGGAGGCAAAGGCGGTACGTTTGCTACAGCACCAGCTACTTGACCATACGACGTTCCTGCTACATGCATAGGTACGCCTTCCACCTGCTGCGCATCATGTTGATGGTGACTGGGCTGGCTCTCTGCCTGGTCAGCCTGTGAGCCCACATACTTGGTTTGTTTGGTTCTTACCATGTTGTCAGGAATCGACAAAATCGAGATGAAAAAGACTGTAGTTTGGGCCTTTCCTTCTAGGGCCAAAATGTCGACGTTGAATTTCAGTCTACGAGTATTCAATGCCCAATACCTACAATTAATGTGAGAAAACAAAAAAACCAAGAGAATAACACAGCAAAGAACCCAACAAAATCAAGAAACACAAAGTCTTTTACGTGATTCAACAATAATAAGCCTATGTCCATGACTGTTTCTCTTAATCTCTGCAGAGTGACAGTATATTATTCAATATTATGTGATGTTCCTATTATAATGATTTTAGCCCCTATTTATAAGGGAAGAGGCGTTACAAATTAGGGAACAATAAAATAGGAAAAGAATCCTAAATTAATTACACTTCCTTATATGTTTGAATAAAATCAGGAAACTGCTTCATAAAATCAAGAATAATGCTGATTGAGTTTGAATTTGAATTAACTTCCGTTTCTATAGAGGAAATCATGGTTGGATTGGGTAACTGTCTATTCTGAAAGATACTGCATTAATTACGCGGTAAGTGAACTGCTGACTGTATGACGGTTTCGAGCTAGAACTCGTTGACAAGCGAGCTATGAATGAGGCAAACTATAGAACGAGCTATAACCAGGCTGTGTTACGAGCTCGCTGTTGCAAACTGAAGAAGTTACTTGGGCGAGCTGAAGGCTCGTTGGGCTTAGAGTTGATACTGGGTCTCGTTTGATGGGCATTGATTGGACTGGACTTTATTAGGCCTTCTATTGGGCTTAAGCTGGGCTTTTATCAGCCCATTTAATGAATCTGAAAAATACATACAACATGTTTCATAATAAAACTAAATTTTATAGTTAAATCTTATGCTAATAATGTAAGTGAAAAAATATTGTTAATTCTCTAATTATTTAAGTAATAACAGTCTGATTATAATAAAACATTTGATATAAATAGACATACTTATGCTAATAATAACTAAACTTTTGATTTGTTCAAAAACAAAAAACTAAACCTTCGTATATTTAAACCTTATGATAACAAATAATATTAAACACTTTACCTCCCGTTTTGTTCTAAATAGGTGAAAAAATTAATAGTCTAATACTAATTCATGATGAAAAGACTCAATTATCCTTTTGATAATAATAGAATTACAAAAAGACTCATTTACCTTCAAAATATTATTGTACTTACAATTATCTTTAAAGATATTTTAAAATTAAATAAATAAAATATTAAAATCAACAAATAAAATATGAGATATTATCATTTTACCCTATGAAATGAAAATTAATGTCAACGACCCCTGATTTCTAAACTATTATCCAAAAATAAACCAAACGTTAGTAAATTAATGTTTTCCATGTAGAAATGACAGATTTGCTAATGTAAAGGCATTTAAGTAATTATATATTATATTTAATTTTTAATTTAATATTAAATAAAAATAAATTGATTGGATGATAACACTTAGCATCCATCTAACTCATTTATATAAATAGCACAATTTCATCATCGCCCTTATTCTCATCAACCCTTCCTATTCATTCATCACCATGGTTTCAAAAATAGTTACTCGCTAATTGGCTGACAAGGTAGCGGTTAGTGATTTATTGGTTGTTTGGCGAGTAATCAGTGATTAAACGGTAAATACTGTTATGAGGAAAATTTATTAATTTTTAAAATCAAAGGGCCATAAATTGATTTTTTTACCATTAAGGGTCAAAAATTAAATATTGGTATAATTTCAACACACCATAGGGATGTTTGTGTAATTTTCCTTAATATATATACAATCTTACACACAAACCCTACCACTCTTTCTCTTTCAGCCGCTCTCTACCCTCCCTCTCTCTCCTCTCTCTCTCTCTTTCTCTCTCAAAGCACTGGACGATTTTTGCTTCATCTTCTCCTCATTTTCTCCTGTCGTCATGCATTCTTCCGCCGCCACTGTGCGTCCTTCGTCTTCTTTCCTTCTTCTTCTCGTTTTTTCCATTCATGTATGAAAGATTTGCTACTACCAATAATTGCACCCTCCAACATCATTCTCTCTTCCTTCTCCACCTTCCAACATCGTTCTCTCTTCCCTTTGCACCTCCGGCGTCACTTTGTCTTCCTTCTCACACTTCGACGTCGCTCTCTTTCCTCTCAGCCTCCGGCGTCTTGTTCTTTTGCATGCCTATCAAATCTCTGGATCCAGAAGATGGAGACCTTCTGGATCCATCCAGAATATCAAGTCTGTTTTTTTTAGTTTTAATTTTTTTGTTCTTAAATACTAATAAATTTAATTTAATTAATATTGTTTGATGATTGTAGTGTATGATGATGAATGGTGATGATGATGGTTTAGTGTTTGGTGGTGTAAGTGATGGGTGTTGAACGCCTATTAGAAGTGATGATGAACAATCGTGTTATTGAACTGTTACGTTCGTTTTTTAGGATTCAGTTAGAAGGGTAAAGATATAATTATATTTTTAAATAAAATGATGATAAAATCGGAAATCATTTTTGAAATGAAAACAAAGCATCTAGAATGGTGTCTTGGTCATTGTTTTCATCTCATTTGAAGATAAAAATGTTAATTAATAATTATAATAAAATTAAATGATTTTTCTATCTTTTTCCTTTCAAACAAACACAAAGGATAAAAAAGGAATTTCCTTTTCAAATAAATCTGAGGGGGGGCCCAGAATTTGGTACTGTTTTGGTAGCTCATCCCCATTTTTTATATAGATTATAGATAAAAGATTAAATAATAAAATAATCTTAATGAATTA
The DNA here is from genome assembly GCA_019925255.1 of Litchi chinensis. NCBI lineage: Eukaryota > Viridiplantae > Streptophyta > Magnoliopsida > Sapindales > Sapindaceae > Litchi > Litchi chinensis. Next base: position 14,317,315 of record CM034462.1, on the reverse strand, counting down.
ATATTGTGGCTTTTTAAGTTTTATAATTCATCATAACAGCTTTCATCTTTTCATATTCTTATTAACTCCATTATGATATATTTTATTATATCATTTATTATCATTATTCTTATAATTATAATCATACTTTTATATTTCATAACCATCATTTTGTAATTTAATTGATTGACTATAAATAGCCCTCACCATTATATTTATATACTTGAAAATAGGTGCAAACAATGAATAAAAATTGATGAATTACTTGATAGTAGCATATAAGATTAAGGGTGGGCATGGGTTGAGTCTTTCGATTTTGGACAAAACCGAATTGAAACTAACTATTTTCAGTTTTTCGATATCGAAAACTGGCCTAACCTAATTTAAGGAGGAAAATCGATCTGAACTGATTAGTGTCTGGTTGGTTTGGTCTGGTCGGTTTTCATTGATTTCACACCAATTTCATCAATTCATTAGCCAATCCAAATTGAAACCAAGATAAAAAATAAAAATTGAGATCTAACACCAATTACCGGTTCATCACCAAAGCCAAAATTATATTTTATCATCAAAACTAGTATCACCATATCCAGATGAGACAAGAAAACAAATGAAAAAAAGAAAAGAATATATTAATAAATTATAATAACCAAAACCATAAATCAGTGAGCCTTGGATGATTGGTGACAGTTGAGAGAAGAATTGCATACCTGTTGATTCATTGCCTTCTTCATTGATTGACTTTTGCTAAAGAGGATCTTTATCGATAAGAAGAACTCACACAACATGATTTGCATTTGCATTTGCATTTGCATTCTTCCTCTTCTTTTTCTTCTTCTTCCGCTATTTCACACCATTTCCACTCTTATATCTCTTCAAATACTCTTCAAACAACTTTAACCCCATACCTGAAGCCACCATATTTAATCAAGACTTTGAGTTGACGGCAACAACAATGAAGAAGACTAGAAGAATGAATGTGAGGATTTTGTGAGTTCACATTTTAGGGCTTGAAAATTGAACCAAACACTCAAATTCAGTTCAGGAAAAGGAGGAAAAAAAGAGGTGAATCAGTGAGGAAATAGTAGAGAGAAAAACTGGTGAAGTGAGTTAGAGATAGCTAGCGTTGTGTATGTTTGGTTACTTACTTGGTATATATATATTTTTTAATTTTGTAAATTGGTTTTGGGTCTAGTTCGTTTTATCAACCCAAAACCAACCCGAAACAGAAAATTGTCAGTGTTCCATCTCTAAAACCAACTCAACCGATACGAAATCAAATTAAAAACAGACATTTTTGGATTGATTCGAGTTGGGTTGGTCCCTTTTTTTTAACTCTCCTATAACTACGATGATAACTAAACAATATAAAACAAACCTAAAAGAGTATTTGTGATTAGAAAAGCTCTTTAAACCTGTAGAGAAGTTGCCAAACATAAACAAATACAGCACAAGTGGACTACTAAATATTATATTGGACTAGTTTAATATATTTTTAAAGTAATATAGTAGAAGTAGACTACCAAATATTTGTTTTTTGTTTTTTTTGTTTTTTTATTTTATTTTTTTGTTTTTTGAACTTGGACTACCAATGTTATATTTGACTAGTTTAATTCATTTTAAAACTGTAGTTGTTGGTTTATGTAGCCTTTGAAGGGATAGAAATTTTTTTCTTCATGGTAGAGAGCTTAAGATAGAGGAATTGATCTTAGAATAAGTTGTTTTTTTATTAATCCAAGTATCACAAGCTTAATGAAATTAATATAAGGAGTTTGAATGCGATTTGTCTTGTTCTACATGTTAAGTGGCAATCGCATGCTAAGGTGACAGGTCCGGATCTAAATTCTCTATAATGAATTTAGTAGTTTCGTCGGACATCCCACGAAACTCTTCTGTAGTCTATCTAATAAGACTCAAAAGGATGTTGTGGAGCGAACGCATAACTTTTAATCATTTGCTAAACATATGAAACATAAATTTTCAAAACATAATTTAAGAGTATCATCACGAATTCTCAAGTATATAAAACATGAATGCAAATAATCATTAAGTACTTCATATATAATCACATGATGCATAAGCTAAACATAAAAACGTTCTACCAAATTTGTTCAAAATAAAAATATACGCAAGCACATGATTTATATTCAAATTAAAACAATCGTAAAAGTGACTTCGCAGCATCTTAGATCGTCTATGGCCCACCTAATCCGTAAGAGAAGAACAGATACCCTGATCATTCGTTCCTGCACCTAGGAAGATTTTTATAATATAAAACCAAAAATATAGTGAGCTACAAAAGCTCCGTGAGTGTAAGTGTTTCTATTTAAACTAATCTTTATAAAATCTACCTCTTGAAAAACATTTGGAAAACATTTTTATTTAAAATTATTTTATTTTTAAAAAACTTATGTTTTATAAACTTACTATGAAGTTTCAAAAACTCGTGCTAAAATTTAGTTAATAAAATGCTAAATCATTTCACAATTTTTATAGGGTGGCTAAAACATCTTTTTAAAATGCACTAATGGGAACCCAAGGGAGCTATAACCACATGATGATTAAACTAGCGCCGCTCAATATGGGGTCACGTGGCATAAAACTAGCATTGCACATCGTGATAAAATTACAAAGACATCTCGCTATTACGCGACGGAATGTTACATCGCACATCGTATAACGAGATAATACCCCACAAGTGTATGAAGCGACTCAATAGACACGACAAACTCAATCCTCCTGATGTTAGTGACATACCCTCCCCCCCCTCCCTCCCCCTCCCCCCCAACACTTGCCATACACCGCGGGTTATACCGACCGAGTCTGAATCTATAAAATTTATTTATAAACTTGGGTAATCCACTAGCCTTTGAAAGCTTTCCTTTCTATAATTCAAATTGAATTATTTTTGATTCTATAAACATAAAATATACTAATATATTGCATACCAATTCGTAAATGAATTATTTGGTTCCATGTTAGAATGTGAAATCATTTATAAACTAAAAACAAGTAATGAAAATTTATAAAAATGCTTACAAAGTAAACTGAAATATATTCAACATTGATAAAAATATTTTCACACTCACAGCTTACTTCCCAATTCACTCGTAATCACTTCTTTAGTGACCTCCTTTAGCTCATCTCTTCACATGCATTTAAATACAATGCAATTTTTGCTTAGAATGTATAAGCACATCACACACCTCACTTCCAAGTCAATTCAATTATCGATATAACTTATAATCCCATTCAAGAGGTAACAAATTGCACACTGCCCAGTCCGAATCGAGCTGTGAGCTCGGTCAACTCATCCAACTTATCCTTTCTTGTGAGTTGTTACTTTCTTTCAGCTCGGCCTGCTCTGTAGGCACTACCCAACTTGCCTTTTGCAAGTTGTTGCCTTAGTCCAATTTGGAGAGACCCTATAATACGCTATGACATCACTCAGCCATCTTTGCAAGTTATCGCTCTAGCCCAGTTCGGACAGATGTGGTAAAAAAGGGAAACAAGCATCACCCAACTCGCTCTTTGCGAGCTCATGCCCTAGTCTAGCTCGGCAAGCACTGAAATAGGTTGTGGGTACCATCCAGCTCGCACTCCCCGAGCTCCCGCCCTAACTTACTCGTACACAATTTTAACATTTCCTTTTCTAGGGTTTACATTTCACCAGGCACTAACACATCCCAACCTCATTAAATTTCGCATACATAACCAGATCATAACCACAATAGGTTTTGCAAGGGGAACTCAACATCCTAGACAACCATCAGACCACTGTGAATCAACATTATTTTCTTAGCTACTTCACTTACCAATTTCTCATTGATCTTTTGTCTACTTTCCCACCTGCTTACTGCTTCAAATCACCAATGTAACACCCTCCCCTCGATCCTCGGAATCCCAGATATTGAAAATCGAAGCAGATGACGTTACAACATTTTCATTACTTATTTACAAAAATCCATTTACTAACTTAATATAATTTATTGAAAATCCGGCAGAGTTTTCCCTATTTTATGGAAAAATCCAATGTTTTTAAAACTTGCATAATCAAATAAACACTTCAAATATATTTTTCATTTTCTCAACTTCCATAATCGGACACTCCGTTCATCCCCAAATCACTTCAACAAATAAATTTAAAGTAAACATACATTTTCCTCACATATAATTTCGAAACAAAATAAACACAATTATTTTAAAGTACAACTTCTAGTTTTCTCAATCTTTGAGAAAACATTTAAAACATGATACAAACCATATGCATTTAAACTTTTCCAAACCTCCCATAAACATGCAAATGCAAATACAAAATATAATTTCAGAAACTATATATATATATATATTTCAAAATATATACACACCTTAAAGATGACTTCCAAAAAGATCGGAGAACACCTGTGACTTGCGGATCGTACTGGGGACTATTTTCTCAACTGACTCTACTTAAAAACTCAGTTCTCCTCAATTACCTGCGCGTGGAAAATCCAACGTACTAAGCAAAATAGCTTAATTGGTATACACAAAATAATATCAATCACAAAATCTCACAAACATAACATAGAAAAGATATTATTTCACAAATCATTTGATATCCAACATAACATTTTATTCATATAACAAATCCCAATTATGTAAAACACTTTTTGAGCATATATTTTTAAGGTAAGTTGTTTATTTGTTATTATAATTGAAGGGAAAAAATAACAATTGTTTTTACAAAAAATAAAAATTTGTGGATCATTGAGTTTTAAAAATTTTTAGAAAACTTAAGAACCCTTGTTTCATAACATAATGAAATAAAATAATAAAACTAAATAAAGCTCGAATCTTGTACCTTTTGTATTGATCTCTGTGAATTACTCACCACCTTGTTTTCCTTGATATGTCTCTACACCAAGAAACAAGTGAGTAGGCACAATTATATAGAATTGTACTCACTTTCTATTGATTTATTTTCTCAAAAGAACAAATAATACATGTAAGAGGTGAGAATAAATTTTTTGTTTCAAAGAACGTATAATAAAACCAAAATATAACTTCTGTTAGGAAAAGAAAACTATTTCTTTTCTATTTATAGGGAACCAATTAGAGTTTTAATTAATCAAAATTAATATTAAACCCTAAGTTTATTAAAATTAAACTTTTGCCCATATAACATAATTAATTCAAAATTAACTCATGTTATATTTTGAAATCAGACTTGTGACCTATAATTAATTTATACCCGGTCACTACTAAGAATCGAATTCAAGACCTCTTATAAAATTAATTAAATAATTATTAATTAATAATTAATAATTAACTAATTACTAATTTGAATAATCAATATTATTCAAATACCAAGTGAACACATATTTTGCTACTTATGTAACAACTATAATTGGATGATCCAATTATAATATTCTATATACATGTTTCTTATAGTGAAATGAGTTATCAAGGGGACCCGATTGACCTACAGTTTTGAGCTTTAATAATATCGAAATTATTAATTAAACTCTTTAATTAAATAATTCACTATTATTAATCTTAGAGTTACTCCACTAAAAACCTAAGATTGCACTCTCAAAACGGCAGATGTTTTTATACAATTTGAAATTTTCAATGTTCATTGATATAATCACTACATATGATTTGACTCTCCACAAATAGTTTATAACTAGAGTTAGGTCAGAATGTCCGTTATACCCCTCTAATTATATCTTGATCCTTAAGTACCGTTGATTCTTTAATGAACAATATATTCATAATAACTTATGAATTTATCTTTCCGTTTACATGTGAACAGAAAGTTGAGCGCTCTTATTGTTCAAGACCTAAATCAACCCTTAAGAGAACTATTTCTCTACTTCTCGCAAAAATGAGTGGATTCATTGTATAGAATATTCCCAGCTATTTGCTAAATCATATCCCCAAAGTACGAAGTTATTGATCGAGTATTTATATCGATCTCACCTATGTAAATCAAAAGACATAATTCAACAAGCAGGAGTCCATAATATACTCAGGATTAAGATCAATTCATATATGATCATCTAGTCGATAAATATAAATCTCTAAGTTTAACGGATATTAATTAGAGACTTATGTTTATCGTGGTTCAGTCCTATATAATCTTTATTATATAAAATGCCTCTATTTTCATGTCACTACATGAATAGTCTCGGATAAAACTATCTTACCGAATACAAAATGGACCGCAACTGTAGATTTACCACAAATAAAGTACCCAGCTTTGTTTGCTTTCTACGGACTCTTTAGATTACTTCTTTTAAACTAAATTTGCTTGTATATAACGCTTATATACTTAGTTTGAAAATACATCAACAATCAAAGATGTTTCTCATAATATATACAATTTTTACGAAATATATAAATTGAATAAAATGAATACTTCATTATTATTTATTAAAATTGTTTACATAATTACAAGCTCTTAGGACACAAAACCTAATAATAATATTGTAATAATCTTTCGTAACTACTGTCATGATACTATGGATCGGTAACGAGTTTCACATATCCCTTCGGTATCAGACACTTGGTGCCTACCCGCTGAGGCTCAACATCATATTCATATCGATTTCAGGACTGGACACTCGGTATTTTTTAAGGTCCGTTAATCACCTCGGTATATAAGCAAAACGATGCAGTACTGTTAACAAATACCATATTGGCATGTCAACTACCAATCCTCACCTATCAATGTACACGTTTACTTAGGCTCTCGATTTTTTTTTTTCAATAACTACAAAAATTATTGTTTTCGATTAAATTTTTAATAGTCACTTAACTATCACACTTCATCATTTATTTTTCAAATTCGAAATCTTTCGAAACTTTTCAAAACCTTCCTCTTAGCTATTACCCAAGGACCATTTTGCTCTTAGTTTCACTTTTCAAAACTTTATTGTACAATCACATTCTTTCACATTTTTATTAACCTCCAAAAGATGGTTTTCAAATTTTCCTTTTTCGGAATCATAATTTATGATATATATTATCTCAACACAATATAAATAACACGTAAATACAAGTGAAATGATGAAATTAACCTTAGGTTTTCCTAGGGACACTATTCGGTCAAAAAGTGGTAAATTTTAGAAAAATTGTTTCGACTTCAAACTTTATCTCACACATCATTCCGACATTATCCATTTAATAGATACATAAGTTTAAAATGATCCAAATACCTCTAAACCCTTATTTAATTCAAATTCGATCATAAGGAGATTTTTATGCGAAAATATTATTTTACACCCATAAAATCCATTCCATCACCATCCAACCAACATATACATATCATATATAACAACTCATCACGTAAAAATCACATCATCGCAAAGTTTCGAAACAAAATATTAAATTTTTAACTACTAACAAAATTCAATTTCAAAAATAAATGCATACCAACCTTTTATAACTTACACCCAAGCTCCTATCATTCCAAATAGAAGCTCAAAGTTTCTCCTTACCCTTGCTAGACTCCCTATGCCCTAATTAGTCATCTAGGGTTTTAAAATCACACTTTAAAGCCATAAAAAGCAAAACAATTTAATTAAATGTAAAACCCACTAACTATATATGCCTATGGATGCATCTACATGCTTACAAATCTATTTAGAACACAAAAACCAAAAAAAAACTCCATATACCTCACTTGAGCCTTTTCTAGCGTAATAAAACTTGAAATCTTGGAAGGTTTTGCAATAAATGAAGACTTGGAGGGGTAAAGAAGACTTTATCAAGGTGATTTGTAGTGTTAAAAGCTTGAAAAGAGAAGAAAATTTGAGAGAAAAAGAAGATGAAGGAGACGGCAAGAAGAAGAAGAAAGAAAGAAAAAATGAAAATTTAGAAAAATCCCTTCTATTTATACTATACTATTTCTTGATATTCTACTTTAGTCCCACACTTTTCTAAATTCTATTCATGCCCCAAACTCATCACACTTGCCACTTTCCCATTGGATACTCTTTACAACTCACACTTCCACTCACATTTCAACCACACACTTGCTTAATTTCTATTGGTTCCCACAACTTTAACATTTAGATGTCAATTTGTCACTGGTTCAAGAAAATTTCAATGCAATGCATTCTAAATGCACTCATTTAACCATCCAATGACAAATTTTCATCATTAAATCTTTCCCATTAAAATCCTAATTAAATCATCTTACTAAGAAAAATATTTTCCAACATAAATTATTAAATCAACTATTAAATTTTCTTAATAATTAAATAATTATACTAATTATATTTAAACTAACTTTTAATCCAATTTAATACACTCACTTATTTAATTTAATAACACTACTTATACAAAAATAAATTACAGGACGTTACAACTAAATCTTAGCGTGAGAATGTCGATAACATCAGGTGCAGTCTGTGGACTATTCTTGACAGATTTTTCACTAAAAGAACACCATGAAAACTAACTCTTACCACTTGATTCGTATCAGATTTGACTTGATAATCATCATAAACTTATTTTTCACCTCTTTGAGGCTTGAAATCTCTTCAAAAATAATGAAAAATGGCTTAGACTGGTGGCCGTTTTTAGATCTACCTTTAGCTCTTGATTTCCATAGCTTTTCTCCCTCTCTAGAATTTTCTTTTCTTCAACTCTCTCTCTCTCTCTCTCTCTCCCACTTTTACGGCAACACTCACTACACACACACATATATAAGAGTGGGTCAAGCTTAACATTAACCCTTAAACTTTCTTAAATTTACAAGTTGACATTTCTCTAGAAAATTTTTTACATTTCCACAATATCCTTGATATCTTACTTTATTTATAATTTTGCCACTTTCTAGAAAAATCTTTTATTCCATCAATTACTCTTTAGATTTTTATAATCTAAATTTATTTCTAATCTTTCCAGAAATTCTATGAAAATTAATTTTATCTCTGAGCAATTTAAAAATCCTTTTATTATTTCATAAGTGAGTATATAACCATAACAGGTTTTGTGATGGGAACTCAACATCCTAAACAACCATCAGACTACTGCGAATCAACATTATTCTCTTAGCTACTTCACTTACCATTTTCTCCTTGATCTTTTGCCTTGCTTTCCCACTTACTTGCTGCTTCAAATCACCAGATCTAAGCATGAAAATCTTGATAACATCAGGTGCAGTCTATGGACTGTTCTTGACAGATTTTTCATTAAAAGAACACCTGAAAACTAACTCTTATCACCTGATTCTTACCAAATTTGGCTTGATAATCCTCTTAAGCTTGTTTTTCACCTCTTTGAGGCTTGAAATCTTTTCAAAAATGGTGGAAAATGGCTTGGACCAGTGGCTGCTCTTAGATCTACCTTTAGCTCTTGACTTCCAATAGCTTCTCTCTCCTTCTCTAGATTTTTCTTTTTTTCAACTCTCTCTCTCTCTCTCTCCCCCACTTTCATAGCAACACTCACTACACACACACATATATAGGCATAGGTCAAACTTAACATTAACCCTTAAACTTTCTTAAATTTACAAGTTGGCCATTTTTTAGAGAATTATTTACTTTCCCACAATATCATTGACATCTTACTTTATTTACAATTTCGTCACTTTCTAGAAAAATCTTTTATTCCATCAATTACTCTTTAGATTTTTATAATTCAAATTTATTTCCGATCCTTCCAGAAATTTTATAAAAATTTAATTTTATCTCTGAGCAATTTAAAAATTCTTTTATTATTTCATAAGTAAGTACATACAAGTACAATACATTATTCCGTACATATATAGTGGTAAAATCGAGAAGGGAGGTATTACATAGGGGCTCTATGAAACTAAATGTAGTTGTCACAATATGTAATGACACCGGTTTTGTTAGAATTTGAGCTCTGATTCATTATCATTATGGAGAGATTAAATGTGCTCTTTCTATGAAGATGCCTGATTTTTTTTACCCCCTTTTGGTAGAATGTGAGCAATTTAGAGAGGGTTTGAAGTTTGTTTTGGCTCATAATGTGGAGACAAATGCTCGTTTGGTTATCTTGGCAATTCAGACTAAGAATTTCTCTATTGTTGAAGGTTCCTTCAATAGTGATATCTCATTTTTGTTAATCGAGTTGGACAATACTTGGTACCAATTTACTCTTAGAAAGAGTAATGATGCAACTCATACATTAGTAACTTTGGTTTTTCAAAGCAAATTTAGTCAATCTTGGTTTCATTCTATTCTAGATTGTATCTCGAACATTATTTTGATGGATGTTTTTTGAATAAAATTGTTTGGTTTGAACATTTTTTGAACAATGTATGAGTCATTGAAGCATATGTACTGTATTTAATTTTGATGTATTCCAATATTATCTAATTATTAATGTCAAATTACTTTATTTTATTACTATATAAAAATTAAAAAATATTTAATACGGTTTTAAATATAAAATAAAAGAAAGATAGAGGTTAGGAAAGCCCATTGCCCCAGTGAAGGCAAGCTGATTTTGGTGTGCGTAAATGTCAAGGTTTGACTTACCATGGTCATTCAATATCGGTGGCGGTGGCAGTTTTCTCCCTCTCTTTGTGGGTTGATCTTTTTCATTTTTAAGAGTTGATCTTTGGATCATATCATAATATTTATCACTGTTAATTTTGATTATATCTTATGTTAGTCTCAATAATTAAAAAAAAAAGTTTCATTTTGAGAGATTCAACGGTCCTATTATGACTCCTAGCCTATCAATAAAAGTAATAATAATTAATAAATCAAGTGAAGTGAAGAATGTCACCTCCCTTCAATTTATCAAGAAAAAAAAAAGAAAAGACAAAAAAAAAAAAAAAAAAAAGAGGATGGCGGCCTTTGTTGAAATCAAAAGTGGCTGATCAAGTGCGATGGAGGAGACGTGCCGCGTCCATAAACAATGGATGGCGTTGCAGCCTTCTCGGGACACGTGCCAAAGGAGAGGGGACCATCTTGAAGACTGCAACAATGAAGGCTAACTTCGATTTTGCTTCTATTTCTTATTTTATAATGTTTTTGTTTTTGTTTTAAATGAAAATTTCTATAATGTTCTTTTCTTCAATTAAGAGTATTAAAGCAGGATACTTCAATTATTGTATTTTATTTTATTTATATTCTAATTAATGATATGATATTTGAAGTTTAATTATTTAATCTAATTACTAATCTTATCCATCAATTGGAACCCTTAAATTGATTTCAATAACCACTTTATAACCAATTAAATGACTCCAATCGAAAGATGAGGTTAGTGATTGTGTAATAAGTGAGAAAAACAATCATCAATTTGTATTGTCTTATCAATTATAATTTTTAACAAATTAATTTTAATGTTTATTTTAAAATTAATTTTTTTCCTTTTTTATATTTATATGACAGCTTAATTTTAATTTTTTATGATAAAAGGTGAGGATATTTAGTTCTAAGTCCTAATATGTAGAGGTAAAAATGATAAATTCAAGGGAAATTTCAATTTTATCCCTATATTTTAATAAATCTTCATTTTTTAAAATACAAATTAGTTTATTGACCCCATCATCCCTAAAATTTTAGAAAATTCATTAATTTGGTCTCTCTAACAAATTTTTTAATAATCAAACTTAATAGAAATGGTAGATTAAAGATTTTGCCCTTAAACAATGCATTAAATGACTGTTTTGTTCTCAAAGAAAACAATACAATGATACCTAGAATGATTTTACTTAAATGCCCTTTGCTATAATCCAATATAAATATTACATGTGTCACATTAATTTAAAATTTTAAAATTAACAATTTAAATTCAATCCAAATCAAACACATATAATTGATTTACAAATTAAAATATAAAATTAATAAAAAATATATATTAAATAATATTTAAAAAAACAATTTTTAAGAAACAAAAATACTTTGGTTCATCACCATTGATGGATCTTCATCAACAGTGGAGGTTTTTTCAAAAAATTAAAAAAAAAATCACTCTCTTTCCATCCTTTTCATCTTTAACCATTATTATTCATCTTCAACCTTTCTTCTTCATCAATCTTCATCTCCAATCAACCACATAATCAACCTAAATTTATCATCCATAATTTAGGGGTGTGCATAAAAACATGACTCGACCAAACCAACCCAAAAGCAAACCGATTTTAGGTGTTCGGTTCAAATCATATAAAGAAAATAAATTGTTCGGTTCTGAATGTGCAGATTCGGTATAATTTTGACTCGGTTTTGGATTTGCATGTCCAGACTTGAACTGAAACGAAAATTGACATGTTTTTAAATTTTTATATAGCGAAATTATGCATGTGCCTTTCAGAATTATTCAAAATTTGAATAATCCTAGATGGCGCATGTATAATTTTAACACCTTATAACTATAAATCAAACCTTGACTGGTCATTTTCCATTCCATTTTCCTATTTCTTCTTCGTAGAGCCATTACTGACACCCCTATTTTCCTTTTTCTTTATTCTTCTTCTTTGTAGAGATGTCGACACCACTGGCCCTGTCTTCACCTTTTATCTAAAACTTCTACTAGTTTGTTTATAACTTTTACTGATACTAGAGCCTCATAGTTTGTTTGCAACTTCTACCAATCTAGTATAAAGTATTTATGTTTGTGTTGTATTTGATTTTATTTATTATGCTTGATTTAAGTTTGTTTTATGTTGTTTTTTTTTTGGCCAAGAACATACTTTTAGTTTATTATTATTATTTTTTTGTGTTATCTAGTGTTTGTGTTGTATATATATATATATTTTGTTTTGTGTTTGATTTACATTTGTATTGTATTTTTTCCTTTTTTTTTGGGTTTGTGTTTTTGTTGTTAGTTTGAGTTTCTTCTTCTTGTTTGTTGCCATTTTTTTTTTATTCATTTCTTCTTCTAGGTTCTTCTTGTTTGAGTTTGCTATGATGTTGAATGACTAATTTCCAAAATTGATGAGAATTGAACTAACCCAAACCGAACTGACTGTGCTTGGTTCAGGTTGATTTCAATCTTCAACATTTCCATGTTCGGTTCTCAATCTTGAGAACCGAACATAAATCAGTTCGGTTCAATTCCATCAAGTGTCGAACTGAACTTGGAGTTGCCCACCCTTAATCCATATGATATCAAACAACATTTCAATCAAAATCAATATAATAAAAATCACAAATCATATCATCATAAAAACCTATTTCTTCATCATCATCATCATCACTAACCTCTATGCTTATCAACATCAACCCTCAAAAACCAGAAATACAAAATAGGAAAAAAAATTTAGAGCAGCACTAAGAGATTCAAAGAAGCACTAAATGGCCTGATTCAAGATACTTGAGCTGATTCCGAATTAATAAAGTCTAAGATGAGCCCATATGAAGACCAAAGCCTAATTAACATCATCAAGACAATTGATTGAGCTGAATAGGAGTTGAGCTTGGGCATGTGGCACAAGCTAGGGTGTGTGGAGAAGATTCAATTTCAGTTGTTTCCTTTTTAGATTTTCAATGAATAATGAATTGATTTGTTTTCCAAATTAAGAGGCTGATTTGCTTTAATTTCAGCCTTCCAAATAGGGATCAAGACAATTAGTTACTTGTTTTAGTTTTAATTAATTTCTTGTTTTATAAGACATTTAATGACCGAATATTTTGTTTCCTTCTTGGAAAAGGCGTGTAGCCTCTCTTTTCTTTTAGGGTTTTAGTTTATAAAGAACAAAAAGATGTAATATGGGGGAGATTAAAATTGAATGAAAATTGAGAGTTTAATTTCTTTTTAGTTCTTTGAGAACTAATTGGAACTTATCAGATTTCTCTGTGGTGTTCCTCCTTGACTTATCAATTGAACATTCCATCCTTGATTGTGACGTCATCCTTATACCAAGATTCACATCTCGTTATAGGTGTTGGGTCGCGGTTTCCATTCAAACCAGAGATTAGAACGGTCTTATGTATCAATTGTGAAATAAATCGACGGGGTTCGCATCATTTGGTATCAAAGCCTGGGTTATAACAACAGGTTTTTATGTATCTTAGTTGTTCTTCTTCTTTGATTCCGTTTGATCAATTCTAGTAAAAAAAAAAGTACAAAATTTTGTTTTAGAACGATCCTGTAGTTGAATATATCAGCTATTGTTATTTCTCTTCTTGGTTTCATGCAGTGACATTAAAAAAAAAAAAAAATTCTAGTAGTAGAAAACTCGTCTTTGTTATTCCAGTTTCATTGTGATTCGTTTTCATGTGAACCTACGAGATTTTTGTTTCATGTGAATGGGACTAAGAAATCTTGATTATTGTTTGGTTAGTTTGATAAGAACTTTTGAGAAATTATGAGGAAAAAAAGGCAAGAGTGGTGAGTACATACTGAGGGAAAAAGCCGAATTTATTGTGTGTAAACATGAGTGTTGAGTGAACTGATTATTCAAGCGAAAACACGTAAGGGAGTGCTATGAGGTCCTTTATTTTCGTATTCTTTTTTTTTTTGTTGCAGGAAAACATGTCCAAAAACAAAGATAAAAGCTATACTGAGGATTTTTCCATCCCTACAGATATAAAACTTTGAAAGGAGGCATTAGTAGAGGAGATGAGACGGATGATGAGGGGGGAATTGGAACAATTACATGAGCGATTAGATCAAGTGGAAAACTCACGTGCGGAACAGCCACAACCCGTTCCACAAGCACGTAGGCGAGAGAGAGTTCCAGTTAGAGAAGAAGTTAATGATTACTACGGGGATGATAATGACATGGAGGAGGCTGATCGCATGTCCAATATGAGTGCGGGTAGATTTAAGCATAGAATGGGAGGCAGAAGAGTTAGGTATGAGAATAGAGAAGATAGGTATGGGAATAGAGGAGATATGTATGGAGAGAAGGTTGATAATCATTTGGGTAGTATAAAGGTGAAGATTCCAACCTTTCAAGGTAAAACTGATCCTGAAGCTTATTTGGAGTGGGAGAAAAGAATAGAGTTGGTGTTTGATTGCCATGAATATTCCGAATTGAAGAAGGTGAAATTGGTAGCCATAGAATTCATTGATTATGCTATTGTTTGGTAGGATCAACTGATTATGAGTATGAGACGGAATGGAGAAAGACCTATTAAGACATGGGATGTGATAAAAACTGTTATGAGGAGGAGATTTATTCCAACCCACTATTATAGGGTTTGTTTCAAAAATTGCAAACTCTTACTCAAGGGTCTAAGTGTGTTGAAGACTACTACAAAGAGATGGAGATAACCATGATTTGAGCTGATGTAGAGGAGGACCGAGAGGCGACAATGGCTAGGTTTCTAAATGGGCTTAACCGAGACATTGCAAATGTAGTGGAGTTGCAACATTATGTTGAATTGACTGACATGGTACACATGGCCATTAAAGTGGAACAACAATTGAAGAGGAATGGTTCCACACCGGTCGGGCAAAATTCAAGTTCGTCATTGTCATGGAAACCGAATTGGAGTAAGAGGGAGGACCAGCCTAGTTTCAAGGCCAAGGCTGAACCTTCCACAGAACATAAGGCCGAAGGCACATTAAATCAAGATAAATAAGATTCTTAACCTTCTAGAACCCGTGACATTAAGTGCTTTAAGTGTTTGGGAGCAGGTCATATTGCATCACAATGCCCAAACAAGAGAGTAATGGTTTTGAAGAATGAAGGTGGTATCGAATCCGAGGGTGAATTTGATAATGAGTCCATGCCACCTTTGGAGAATGCAATGACCTTGAATATTCGGTGGGTGGAGAACTTTTGGTTGCGAGAAGAGCTTTTAGTGCTCAAGCCAAGGAAGATGATGAGGTACAACGTGATAACATTTTTCACACCCGTTGCCATGTTAATGATAAGGTATGTAGTATGATTATTGACGGGGGGAGTTGTACTGATGTGGCTAGCATTATTTTGATGGAAAAATTGAATTTGGCAACTTTGAAGCACCCAAAACCTTATAAGCTACAATGATTGAATGATAGTGGGGAATTTAGAGTGAATAAATAGGTGTTGGTGTCACTTTCAATTGGAAAATACAAAGATGAAGTTATGTGTGACGTGGTACCAATGAATGCGGGTCATATCCTTTTGAGAAGACCATGACAGTTTGATAGGCATGTAACTCATGATGGATATACCAATAGATACTCCTTTGTACTTGATAAAAGGCCAATCACTTTTGTACCTTTAACCCCAAGACAAGTATATGAAGATCAAATGAGGTTAAAAAAAGAGAGAGATGTAAAAAAGGAGAGTGAGATTTCAAGAGAGAGAGAGATAAAAGAAAGAGAGTCTGAAACAATAAAAATAGAAAAGAAGAGTGAAAAGGAAAAATAGGTTGATGAGAAAAAGAGAGAGAAAAAACAAGTGAATTTTTATGCGAGAGAGAGTGAGGTCAAGAAGGCGTTGTTTTCTAATCAGCCAATGATTGTAATTTTATACAAAGAGGTTTGTTTTAGTACTAATGAACTTGACTCTTCTTTGCCTAGTGTTGTTGTTTCACTTTTGTAAGACTTTGATGAGGTGTTTCCCGAAGAGATGCCTATGGGTTTACCACCAATAAGGGGGATTGAGCACCAAATTGACTTTGTACCCGAAGCACCCATCCCAAATAGACCAGCATATAGAAGTAATCCGGAGGAGACAAAGGAGTTTCAAAGGCAAGTTAGTAAGCTCATGGAAAAGGGATATGTGCGTGAGAGTATGAGTCCTTGTGCGGTTCCCATATTGCTTGTGCCTAAGAAGAATGGAACATGGAGAATGTACGTTGATTGTCGTGCCATCAACAATATCACTGTAAATTATTGACATCCTATTCCTAGATTAGATGATATGCTTGATGAATTGCATGGTTCTATTGTTTTTACTAAAATTGATCTTAAGTGTGGATATCATCAAATTAGGATGAAAGAAGGAGATGAGTAGAAAACTGCTTTCAAAACAAAATATGGTTTATATGAGTGGTTAGTTATGCCTTTTGGATTAACTAATGCACCAAATACTTTCATAAGATTAATGAACCATGTTTTGCGTGCTTTTATTGGAAGATTTGTGGTTGTTTACTTTGATGACATTCTGATTTATAGCAAAAACTTGGATGAGCATGTTGAACATTTAAAACTTGTTTTAGGTGTTTTAAGAACAGAAAAGTTGTTTGCTAATCTCAAAAAGTGTACCTTTTGCATCGATAATCTTATATTTTTGGGTTTTGTCATTAGTGCTAAGGGAATTGGGGTTGATGAAGAAAAGGTTAAGACAATTAAGGAGTGATCAAAACCTACAAATGTAGGACAAGTGATAAGTTTTCATGGGTTGACTAATTTTTATAGGAGGTTTGTGAAAGATTTTAATAGTCTAGTCGCACCTTTAACTGAAATTATCAAAAAGAATGTGGGGTCTAAGTGGGGTGAGGAACAAAAAAAGACATTTAACTTGATTAAGAAGAAATTAACTAATGCACCTTTACTTGCTTTGCCTGACTTTGCTAAAACTTTTGAGATTGAGTGTAATGCTTCAGGAATAGGTATTTGAGTTGTCATAATGCAAAAAGGACGTCCCATTGCATTTTTTAGTGAGAAGATAAGTGGAGCAGCCTTGAATTATCCTACATATGACAATAAGATGTATGCCTTGATTAGGGCATTGGAACTTGGCAACATTACCTTTGGCCGAAAAAATTTATGATCCACACTAATCATGAGTCTTTAAAGCATTTAAAGGGGTAGCACAAGCTAAATAAGCGGCATGCCAAGTGGGTGAAGTTTATTGAAACATTTTCATATGTGATCAAGTACAAAAAAGGTAAGGAAAACTTGGTCGCCGATGCTTTGTCTAGAAGATATGTTTTACTTTCTACTTTGGATGCTAAATTGCTTGGCTTTGATTACATTAAAGAATTGTATATGGAAGATTCTGATTTTAGCAAAGTATTCAATGCATGTGAAAAGGTAGCATTTGGCAAGTTTTATAGGCATGATGGATTTTTGTTTAGAGAAACTAAATTATGCGTGCCTAAGAGTTATTTGTGTGAATTGCTTGTTAGAGAAGCTCATGGGGGAGGTTTGATGGGGCATTTTAGTATAGCCAAGACACTAGATGTTTTGCATGAACATTTTTTTTGGCCTCATATGAAACGTGATGTAGAAAGAATCTGTGAGAAATGCATTACATATAGACAAGCTAAGTCTAGGATTAAGCCTCATAGATTGTATATTCCTTTATCTATACCTAGTGGACCTTGGATTGATATTTCTATGGATTTTATGTTGGGTTTGCCTAGGTCCAAAAGGGGTAGAGACTCTATATATATGGTTGTTGATAGGTTTTTTAAAATGGCACATTTCATTTCTTGTCATAAAACTGATGATGCATCACATATTGCTGATTTATTTTTCAAAGAAATTGTTAGGTTGCATGGCATGCCTAAGACCATTGTTTCGGATAGGGATGCTAAGTTTTTAAGCTACTTTTGGAAGACTTTGTGGGGTAAGTTAGGAACTAAACTTTTATTTTCTACTACTTATCACCCCAAACTGATGGTCAAACTGAAGTAGTTAATAGGACTTTATCTGCTTTGTTGCGAGCTATAATACAAAAGAACTTGAAGACATGGGAGGATTGTTTGCCGCATGTAGAATTTGCTTATAATAGGAGTGTGCATTCTGCAACTCATTTTTCGCCTTTTGAAGTTGTGTATGATTTTAATCCATTGACTC
The DNA here is from genome assembly GCA_019925255.1 of Litchi chinensis. Lineage (NCBI taxonomy): Eukaryota > Viridiplantae > Streptophyta > Magnoliopsida > Sapindales > Sapindaceae > Litchi > Litchi chinensis. The sequence goes on along the minus strand of CM034462.1, from coordinate 14,298,682 downwards.
ATTTGGATTTAATTCCTTTACCTGTGAATGAGCATGTTAACTTGGATGGGAAGAAAAAGGCATATTTTGTCAAGCAAATCCATGAAAAAACTCGACAAAACATAAAGAGGAGGATTGAGCAATATGCTACGCAAGCTAATAAAGGACGCAAGAAAGTTGTGTTTGAACCTGGTGATTGGGTGTGGTTACATATGAGGATGGAACGATTTCCAATGCAGCGGCGTTCTAACTACTTCCGAGGGGAGATGGCCCATTTCAAGTGCTTGAACGAATCAATGACAACGCTTACAAGCTAGATCTTCCAGGTGAGTATAATGTTAGTGCAAACTTCAATGTTTCTGATTTGTCTCCTTTTGATGTAGGTGACGATTTGAGGACAAATCCTTTTCAAGAGGGAGGGAATGATACGAACAAGGGAGCTGCACCAAGTGATCCATTACATGTTCCGATTGGGCCAATAACAAGGGCAAGGGCTAAGAGATTCAAGGAAGCACTAAATAGCCTGATTCAAGACATTTGGGCTGATTTCGAATTAATAAAGTCCAAGATGAGCCCATATGAAGACCAAGGCCTAATTAACATTATCAAGGCAATTGATTGGGCTGAATAGGAGTTGAGCTTGGGCGTGTGGCACAAGCTAGGGTGTGTGGAAAAGATTCAATTTCAGTTGTTTCCTTTTTAGATTTTTAATGAATAATGAATTGATTTGTTTCCCAAATTAAGAGGCTGATTTGCTTTAATTTCAATCTTCCAAATAGGGATCAAGATAATTAGTTGCTTGTTTTAGTTTTAATTAGTTTCCTGTTTTGTAAGACATTTAATGACCAAATATTTTGTTTCCTTTTTGGAAAAGGCGTGTAGCCTTTCTTTTCTTTTAGGGTTTTAGTTTATAAAGAACAAAAAGATGTAATACGGGGGAGATTGAAATTGAATGAAAATTGAGAACTTAATTTCTCTTTAGTTCTTTGAGAACTAACTGGAACTTATCAGATTTCTCTGTGGTGTTCCTCCTTGACTTATCAATCGAGCATTACATCCTTGATTGTGGCGTCATCCTTATACCAAGGTTCACATCTCGTTATAGGTGTTGGGTCACGGTTTCCATTCAAACCAGAGATTAGAACGGTCTTATGTATCAATTGTGAAATAAATCGACGGGATTCGCATCACTATCGTTAGAGCCCCCAAACCTTTGTTTCTTTTTTTTTTTTTTTTTTTTTTTTATTGAAACTCAGATTGGTTTCCTCTATTTTATTTTTTTCTCTTTAATGGCTCTCTTCACTCTATTCTTCTTCATTACACCTCCACCACCACTCTATCACCATCTGACACTCTTTATGTCTATGTTTATTTGCTTCTTTAAGCCTGTTTGAGTCATTGCTGTCATTGCTCAAAACAACTTTAAGTAATGAAAGTAATACTATGAGCTCCAAAGTTCCTTCGTCCAATCCCTTTGTTAAGGACAATTCAGGGTTTGTTATATTAATTTTTCAAAATTAATGTAAAAATTTTGGGTTGAATATTTTTCTATTAATTTATTTTTTGTTATCTATATTTTGTTTATTTTATTTATTTTAGATTTTTTTAAATATGTTAGAGTATTTTTAATAAGTTTTTACTTATTTAATAATTATATATTTTAATTTGTCAATTTTTTGGGGTGTTGACCCATGGTGTCTATCTATAAAAATAAAGAAACTCCTACCACCTTTTGATTGATTAACAGTTGACTAATGTTAGAAATTAAAGCAATAAGTTTTGAGATAATTTATGAATAACGAGATCATAAATCAATTCACATTTAACAAAGTGAAGAGTTTAGAAAACATATGGACGAAATTGAAATTTTTTCTAAATACAATTGTATTCCCTCATCAAAACTATCCCTAAAGTTACACCAAAAATACAAGTACTTTTTAGTCACTAAAATCTAATATAGATGGTTTATAAATCCATAAGTACAAAAATTAAAAACCAAAGGAAAACAAGTTATTTTGATAGCTGCACATTTCCTTTATAGCAAAATCTGAATTCCATTTGTAATAGTTACAAAATCCTTTATAACCAAATATGGTTTAGATTACATCATTAATTTATGTGTGTTATGTTTTTCTTTTCTGTCTAAAAGGTAAACGATTCTAAATTTTACTAAATAGAGATTGAAACCTTAATTTAATGATTGATAACAAAAAAATTTACCGTTATTTTGCACTCATAAATCAAGCTTTTGTAATGAGAACTTGGGTAATTTTTGATATTTCTAATGATTTTTGAGATTTGTAAAGAATTAGAGAAAATATAGATAAATTGGAAATTTAGATAAAAATCTCGATTTATTTGTAATTTTTTGAGAAATTCAGTTTGAATAAAAATCCTTCAGTTACAAAGTAAAAATTCGATTAAGATTTGAGGATTATCCAGAAAAGTTTGATCAGAAATAAAAGTTTATTTGAAAGAATTTGATATAGGATTGAAATTTGAAATAGATAAGGATTAAGATTTGTTGAAGACAGAAATCGAATTTGGGTGAAGATAACGATGGAAATTGAAGGATAAAGATGGAATTGGAAGAGATAATTATCAAAGGAGAGATTGCAATCAAATGAAAGACAAGAAGTTGATTTTTGGTCGAAGAGAATTGCTTGAAGTTGCGTCTTGTGAAAGAAGAATAGAAGTCATGCCAATTTGCAGCGTTGAGAGCATTAGCAGCGGGTTTTAGCTGCGAGAAGTGACAAAAGCTTAGAAGTCACGACCTTTGGCCGCGACATAGCTGCAGGTTATTCGCACATGTCCTGAAGCCATGACTCTGTCTATTTTGTTTCGGGTTTCTAAAAAATTGTAAAGTCCATGTCATATGCAAGTACAACTCAAATAATGCGGATGGATAAAGATAAATGCGAAATCAATTTTTATCTTGAAATTCTCTCTCTGTTTCCTGAAAAATTATGTGGAAGTCCAATTTGAAGATTATACATAGCAGCAATTATTAGACAAAAATCATCAGTTCATTTTTCATTTTCAGAGTTAGTTAGTGTCAAGTGGGTGGTTCTCGTGAGGCAGATTCAAGGGTGACAATGAAGTTCAAGTGGAGAATTTAATTTACATTAGTTTCTTTATTCTTTTATTATAGAATTTACTCTTGTTTATTTAGTTTGTCTTACTTTAAATATGTTGAATAAATTCTTTTTATCTAGGCTGCAATATAGCTTGACTTACATTTTAAAATTATTCGATGATTCTTTAGTTTTTATTCTTTGATTTTATTTTCATATTCTGCTTTATTGGATCTTAATGCTATCAGTTGATAAGGACCCATTAATTGATTTGATTTTATGGTCATAATATATTCAAGAGAGGTATTATATATTTAGAAATCAATATGGTAGCATAACTCTTATGGGATAGAGATATACTTATAGGAGTTGTGTAATCGTGTGTGGATGATTTATGTTTAATGATTTCAAATTAATTAATTATCCTACATAGAGATATAGTCAAGTCAGTTAATTTGAATATGTTTGTTTGACCATCGAGAGAGGCTTTCAAATACTATAGAATCTTCCAATTAAATATAAAATGAAAATTTATCTTTTGTATGAGGAGAATAAATTAATTTAAGAAGTCAAGTGAAATTGTATGCCTAGATGTTTGTCAATTACTGATTTCTGTTACTTTTAATTTGCTATTTTAATTTTTCGAGTCTAGTTTCTCAATTAATCAATCAATCACAATAGTTTGGATAAAGTTCATTTTAATCACTTTTGGTATTTAATTCAAAGTTTGGATCTATCCTTGTGAGTTCAGCTTGAATTTGCTATTATTTACAATTAGACGGTGTGTACTTGCAAGTATCTAGCACATTTTAGAAATAGCTGGTCAATGATATGTTTAGTTTTTTGGTACCTATGAATGTAATGTCAACTAATTTATTTTTTTAAAGATAAAACTATTCAAAAACAATTGATTTGATATTTATATTTTTTTATTACTAGTTATGTATTTTTATTTAATATGATGTAAATAATTATAAATAGATAATCTAAAATTCTTAAACTATTTTATGTAAATATCTGTAAGATTCATAATTAAGATATAATTAGTAAAAATGATATAGAAATGGTTTTAATATTTTTGATAAAACAAAATAAATGTTGAATAATGGTGTTAGAAAACAATTCACTAGGGGCAGCTTCCAAGTTATCTTCTATAAAGAGAAAAGGGCTTGGACAATAAGCTTTTATTATTATAAAGAGAAAAGGGCTTGGACAATAAGCTTTTATTTATTATAAATTTAGGTTATGATAAAAAAAATAAATTTGAACATTATTATACTAATATTAAATTGAAATACATTATCTTTAGAAGAACAAATTTGAAAAAAAAAAAATAAATATAATATAGTGATTTGGAATTAAGTAAAAAGTCAGCATTAGTTAATTTTTGAAGTTGTTTTTATTTTTATATATTCAAGTTGTTTAATCACTTGAGAAAACAAAGAAACAACTTAAAAGACTCAATGTAGAAAAACAAACCACCCCTAAATCCGATGAGAGATTTCAATGTGTGGTGTAATTATTTCATTTAATTGACATGTAAATGCATATTATTTCATTTACCACACATAAGTTAATTGAAACTCAGGTGTGAAAACCTGAGACAAATTGAAATAACATAATAACATATAGCATCGTTAAACTAAAATTTTAAGTAAAAAAATATATTAATTTTATAAATCAGATACTAAACTAGTTAAAGATTTGTTGACTCCTGTCGATATAAATCATTAAATATATGGTTCAAATATCTTACTTTAATTTTACAAAATCATTACGACATAATTATTTTTTAACCAGACATTATAAGCAACATTTTATAAAAAGATCCTTCCAAAAAAAAAAAACATTTTATAAAATGAGAGACAACAAATTGAAATTGGACAGAGAGAGGGTGGGAGGAGATAATAATTAATACACGGCTCCAATTAGACCAGCAGCAGCTGCAAAATGGATTTGATAATGACCCACTCACACCACACATTAACACCAGGCCGTTTCACTTGCTTCATTTTATCTAACGAACAACAGTCTCTTGTCCAAAACCATCACTCATCTCTACTCTTCTTCTCAAAAATGACAAGCTCTTTTGTCTATGTGGGTTCCTATGTACCACTCAATCTCAGCTCCACTTTTGTGTTCATTATCAAGAGAAGAAACGTGACTCACTAAACACCCTTTTCAACTGGTCTCATTCTTTTCATGTTATCATCAACACCCACTTGTATTTGTGGGATTTTGTATCTGGGTTCTTGATTTGAGGCCATTTTGTGGTTTGTTTTTCGGTTTCTGGGTATTGCTCAGAATGATGTCAATGACATGTCACAATCTTGATTTTGGAACGAGTGTACTTGATTTGGTGGCTTGTGGTTGCTTTTCTAATGATAGGTCCTCTGTAAGTAGCTATGCAAGGACAGTTTCTAGGAGGAGGAGTAGTAAAGGCAGTGCTGCTAGGAGATTGGTCTGTTGTAGGCAAAACCTTGCTCAGTGCAGAGTTTATTCTACCAAAACACCTGATACTCTGGTTAATGGTATTATGTTTTTTCATTCACTATATGGTTTTATCTATTATGTTGCCTTGCTTATTGTATTAGTGTTAGTTTTATGCTATTAGTCCATTTTCTTATTCATAATGGTTTTGGTTTCACTTTTAATATAGTTTATTTGGTGCTTTGCTTTTGTCCAAATTAGTACCTAGTGTATAAGTGAGAACTAACTGTTTGAATTTGGTTTAATACATCACTGTTCTCTTTATTAATATCATGTTGGATTGAAATTACAAATTTGTTTTGCTTGTGGATTCAACATAGGAGTTGGTCAAGTTCCTCCAACAGTGTCGAATTTGAAGAATGAGTCAAGAAGCGCCATTTCGCTGACAAATTTGTTTGAAGTAGTTGCTGATGACCTTCGGACTCTCAATCAAAATCTTCAGTCAGTGAGTATCTATTGTGCATATCTTATGTTGGTTGATGTTGACAATTCTAGAGACTTTTACGTCTGGCATGATGTTATGTGGTGTTCCTAAGCATGCTGAAATGGCCCTGATTTGATTATTTTTGAGTGAAGCTTGATGCTGGTTGATGGTGTTTTGTATTTGTGTTTTCTGGTTCTTTAACTGACAGACTAATGGATTTGTGATGTCTGATCTGGAAATGGGAAGAATATCTCACAAGCTTTGCTGTCTTTTGTGTCAAAGTTATAAGTTTTGAAGGTCTGCGGTTCACATCAAAGAGCAATATCTTATGAGTACAGAGAAAATTTATATCTGAGTTATTTTAGATTTGGAAAGTTGATGGTTTACTTTGATAAAAAATAGTTCATATCCTTGCAAAAATATATTTCTACATCAACCAATTCATAATGAAATTATCAATTAATTTAAAATTTTTGGGTTCATTAATATTTTGTTCGGGACTAACGAAAGGTGAAAGTGAGACAAGGTTCTAGAGGTGAAAGTCTTAGGAAATAAGTTCTCTAGTCAATTGAATGCTGTTAACTTCTGAAAGTCTTAGTTAATTGTCAGTACTGTAGAGCTTCTTCTGCTAGCAAATTAATTTTTCCATGCTTGCAGTTGAATCAGATAGAATTTGTTTGTTTTCAGCTCTATTCTTTCTTTGGGTAAGCTAAATTGTCTGATGCATTGACCTTGCAGCAGGCCATATTCATTTCTGTAATTCTCCTTTCAGCTCTTGAGATATGTTTTTCTTAAATGATGCCACTTGTAAGTCAGATGGCTTAGCAAGTTGAGCCAGAAGTATTGTTTGTATGATAGATATCACATTGCTAACTATAGTGTAATATATATATTTTTGTAATTAAATAAGGTCATTTGTGCCGTACAATATATGGAACGTAAAGAATTTTAATGGCCCTTGGTACCTGTCTATTCTATATCTATCCTTGTGCTTTGTTTTGTTTTATATTGTTATGTTACTATGAATATACATTTATAGAAATCCGCTACTATTGCTGTTCGTCAGTTGAATTGTAATCTGAAAATTAGCTTGTTTTAATATTGAATTGTGAGTCAATATCTGATGATGATGTTTGGTAGATTGTTGGTGCAGAAAACCCAGTTTTAATGTCTGCAGCTGAGCAGATCTTTGGTGCTGGTGGTAAGAGGATGAGACCAGCTTTGGTTTTCCTAGTATCAAGAGCGACATCTGAATTGGTTGGGCTGAAGTAAGCATTATTCAGAATCCTCTCTTAGCAACTTGCTAAATAATGTTAAACAAGGAAGAGACTTATATTTTTCGCTGCTTTGCTTCAGGGAACTTACCACAGAGCATCGTCGTTTGGCCGAGATCATTGAGATGATCCATACTGCCAGTTTGATACATGATGATGTATTAGATGAGAGCAACATGCGAAGAGGTACATATATACAATATCTGAATTCTTGTAATTTGTTATTGATGCCTTCATCTGCTTTGCCTTTGCATATTTACCTATTCAAGATGAAACCTACCTGTTTCAGCATATCCAGCAATAACACATATTATGCCACAGAAAAAACGATTTTGCAGCTAATTCTACTTTGGAGTGTCCATGTAGAGCTACCATTTGTGTTAAATATTAATGCTTCTGTGTTTAAATCATTAAAAGGAAGATGTGTAATAGGAGTTTTCTTTCTGGTCTAGAGATTTTAACTTAGTTGTTATGTAATGTAAGCCTCTTCAATCTCATCTAATGTTTTTCTCCTGGCTTAAGTTTCATTAAGGAGGATGGCTGTGAAGTGCACTAGAATAAATCTTCATAATCATGTCAAAATCTTGGGGCATATTGGCTAAAATATTTTCATTAAAAACTTAAAAGCTAGTGCCAGGTATAATGTATTCTGATAATGCAAATGGAGTCATTTTATATAATCCATTTTCAGTCCCTACTGCCTCTAATTTGGAGTTCATTTCGTGATACTAAAAGCAAAAGTATTCTGATAAATGATTGTTTTCCTGTGGGGGCCTTCATGCATGCTACATAGATAACTTTGTCATCCTGATACTGCAGCCATTATCTCCTTGTTGTAAGTTAAAGATAAGACTAATTATTTTAGCGCACTGAGTACTGTGATGGAATGATATGCTTTTCACAATAGGTGCAAATTGATGTCAAAGTTGGAGGAGTTGGGAGAGGGCATTTAGTAAATACATGAGCTGATTGAAAATAGATATGAAACAGTGACCAAGAGTTATGTTGGTTTAAATGTTTAATAGATGGTGATATAGATGCATGCAAGTCCAGTGAAATTGGTTTGACACCTAATGGGAGTTAGTGCTTAAGTAGAAGAACTCTGCTTGGTAAAAAAGAGGTGAATCTGATCGGCGAGGTTGTTAGATGAGAAATCAATGTTGTTCAAATAAGACCTCATGGCCCAGACCTCATTGCCAAATGCATAGGGGTATCTTAAGTATTGTGTTCAAACCTGGTAAGGATGCGAAGGACTAACTCCTTTAGAAAACAAGAATCATTAGAATATAATCTTTTCAAGTAATAATATTTTTCAAAAAAGAACTGAGTTTAAGTACCTGTTTTGATTTTCAACCATTTCTCATTTGTTGTTATGGATTGATTTGTTTTAAAAAATGGTAGGTAGTTTAAAATGTATCAGAGTGACTTTATTTCAACATGATTTTTAAATGACTTCTTGTTACGGATAGGCTCATAGGAAAGAAGTACAGCAGAAGGAAGGCCATGATGGCATAATCTTTTCCATTATTTCCTTTATTCTAGGACTGTCTTTTCAATTGCTTCCTTTTTTTTAGGAGTCCTAATTGGTATTTTGGTTTCCTTTATTTGTTATTTTACTTCCTTATATGTTTGGAGTCTTGTTTTGGTAGTTGCCTCAATTCATGATTATTGAATTGGTAACAAATAATTTGTATCCTTGTTTGGATCCATTCTCTTCCTATAAAGAGAGATGGTAATGAAATAAAAGATTATTCAGACTTTTGCAAAAGAAAAGATTAGGGAGAGTTTTGGGTGGTCTTTTAAGAACAAACACCCCTTGTTATATTTAAAAATAGGTTCCCCTATGAAAGGTCGGAATGCGAATAAAGGGAATCAAGAAGATTTCCTGTGAATTGGCTTGTGACAAGATCCTATTTGAGGGAACATAGCACTTGTAATCTTGTAAATTGCCAATTGGCCTCTCTAAGATAAAGTAATTGGCATCAGGCTGAATATGAACTGCCATTAAGCTTCAAATTTTTATATTTTTGACATATTAAGGTTTTCCTGTCTGTTTTAGACTCTGATTTCTCAATGATTGTCTCTGAGTGAAGTAACTTTTGAGCAGGAAAGGAAACTGTTCACCAATTGTATGGAACAAGAGTAGCGGTACTGGCCGGGGACTTCATGTTTGCTCAGTCTTCATGGTACCTTGCAAATCTTGAAAACATTGAAGTTATTAAGCTCATCAGTCAGGTAATACTGGAAACTCCATCTGATTTTATACTCCTAAAAACAGTGTCCATTTTCTGATGGTTGCTCTAAATGCTCTTTTAAACCATTCTTATTCTAAATTAAAATTCTAGTATCAGAAAATGAGTACGTGTTGTGATATTCTTGTCAATATAGTTTATATGTAAACTTCATTAGGGATATGGCAGGTTATCAAAGATTTTGCCAGTGGTGAAATAAAGCAAGCGTCGAGCTTGTTTGACTGTGACGTAGAGCTTGATGAGTATTTGCTTAAGAGCTACTACAAAACAGCCTCCTTAATAGCTGCCAGTACCAAAGGAGCAGCCATTTTTAGTGGGGTTCACAGCGATGTGAGCAATCGAATGTATGAATATGGTAAGAATCTGGGTTTATCCTTTCAGATCGTAGATGACATATTAGATTTCACACAGTCAGCAGAGCAGCTGGGGAAGCCAGCTGGCAGTGACCTTGCAAAAGGGAATTTGACAGCACCAGTGATTTTTGCTTTAGAGAAAGAGCCAAAATTGAGAGAGATCATCGAATCTGAATTCTGTGAGACTGGTTCACTTGATGAAGCCATTAAATTGGTTAAGTCTTGTGGAGGCATAGAGAGAGCACAAGAATTAGCCCAAAAGAAGGCTGATCTTGCAATTCAGAATCTCCAAGTTCTTCGTCGGAGTGCCTTTCGAGTGGCTCTGGAGGATATGGTGATGTATAATCTTGAACGGATTGATTAGTACTTATAATCATTATGAATGCAAGCTACTGTGAAACCATCATTGATGAAGTATCTTAGGCACAAGAAAAATCAGGCTTGAAAGTAAAAAGTCTACTAGGATGAGATACACCCTTGCCGAACATCAGATAAAACTTGCCGAAGACAAGATCCTGTCAATGCTGCTTATATATTCATGAAAGGTATTGAGCTATGACCTCAGCTCATAATATTGTTTATTGAGTCATAGGTTCTTACTTGGTTCAGATAAAAATTATTTCAACTATTGTTGTACAACATTTTTTTTTTTTTTTTGAAGTCATCAATAATGTCAGCTTATATTACAACAATGTTTTCTTCTGTCGGGATGTATTAAGAATGATGACTTCAGCTCATGATACTGTATGGAATACAGACACACACACACACACAATGTAACTGCTTTTTGTCACACACTTGTTTAGAGGCTATACTGTTAAATTTGTTCTATGAGTAGCTTGATAAAGGCTAGCTTCTTCTTGGTTTGTCACACTAAAGATGCTTTGTTTATCTGTGGCGCCTAGCTTGATCGGTTTGCAAGGATAGCGAACAGGCTAGTTTTTAGATAGATTGCAAGCGTTCAGACTACGGCAAGTAGTATCAGAACAAGCCTAGTTTCCGTATTCACTAGTCACCAAATCCCCCTTAACTCTATCAAACCAATCAACCTCCACATTTATAGATTAAGGCTTAAAACAGAAGCTAAAGGAGGGGTCAAAACAAAGGCAAGGGTTACTGAGATCACAAACCTCATTGTGATCATTCAAGTGTTCCCCAGCCATCCTCCAAGGACCTTTTCCGCTGTCACTTTGAAGCAAATATGCAATCCATCCTGAACAGAATCCAACCAAGAGAATTTTTAAATAAATAAATAGATAAATAATCCTCTTATTTGAAAAACTCAATAATTGGTGAAATGCCAAATCAAATCCTCTTATTTGAAAGATAGATAATAATTCTTTTGATGTTAGTTGGCCGGTGGTAAGACATTGTTAAATTTTACAGAATAGGATTGTTTAAGTCAATTTCTATGTAACAAAACTAAAAAAAAAAAAAAAAAACATTCAAATGATATTAATGATGTGGTGGTCTCTTCTGTGACTATCAATAATAAAATTTATAAACTCACACTCCTGCTATATAATTGGGAGTAGGGATTGTCCCACAGAGAGGTTTGGTATTTCCAGATAAGTTCCAACTACGATCGACACAATAAAAATAAAAGCAAAGACAGATAATAATTTCATCGAAGAAAATAAATCCAACTTGTTAATTAATCTAATTAATCATTAATCACCTAAGGAACCAAGGATAAGTTGAATGTTAGCGCACTGAAGCTGTTCCTACTTTGACCAATTAAGTTGCAATGCAATTTAGTTATTCACGTAACTCCTAGTTAGCTGTTCTTTGTGTCACTCAAAGTTCCAAATCTAATCAAAATATCACGCTGTCGCTCCATGATTGACTAGATACTAACTAATGATTTAGCTACTATTTATTTAATAGTGTAAATTGACGTTGGTCACACACGTATGAACTAACTGCCCAATAACCCATTGACCAACTAGGAACGGTCATGCTAAACATAGCCAATGTAGTTAAATTGGAAAACCTATCAAATAAACACTAAACCAATTGTCGTTGGTCACGCACAATTAAGAAAGTGTAATTCAACTAGATTATCACCGGTCGTGCATAATCAAGACAAATCCGTTTATTCAAGACCTATTCAATAATCTCATAATGAATCATAAAATTATTAATAATCCAGATATTTATTATCGATGTTAGAACCAAAGCATCATAATAATAAATAATAAATCATGCTCCAAATAAATGGTAACTGAATTGTATAAAAAGAATATCAAAACGTTCATAATATCGGTCCCCTAACCCGTAGTTTAATTATACATCAAACTGATATAAAAAACAATAATTAAACAAGAGAGAATAGAATCGAATGAAACCATAGAACACAAGAAATCTCCCTTGAGTAGCTGCTGCTCTTGAATCTCCATTGAGTGGCTAGAACTATGAAATTAGATGGAGTTCCTTAGAGAGTTTGTGAGTAATTATGGTTGTAGATGACTACCAAAAGCTTTTTGATTTCGACCTAAAGTAGGGTGTTGATGGCAAATTTCTAGTGTGTTTTATAAATTAATTTCAATGATGGGAAATTTATAATCAAAACACAATTCCAAATATTCACATGAGAAACTTCGGCAAGTATATACGGTCCACAAATAATATAGTAGTAAGTAGAGTATCATTCCCATGAAGATTGTCCAAATCTAGTTAAGTACTAACTTGGTCAAGATAGCTCTTTATCCAAACTATCAAAATTGGATTTGAGTGAAGAAATTATAAACTAAGAATTTAAACCAACAATTAAAATTAATAGAAATCGGCAGTTGGAATATATCGAGACTTTACTTAACCATATCATTCAATTCATTCTCCTTTTCCTAAAGATAGTTCTTGTCTTGTATTCAATTGGATAATTCTAAAATAGTAACTAGTATCTCTTGATGGTTAAACACTTACCCAAATTGATTAACCTGACTATATCTGTCACACCCTAACCCGAAAGTTAAGATATGAACTAATATACTATCAATTAACCACTAAAAATCCAAGAAAAAAAAAAGTATTTATAAATAAATATAACTATCAAATTTCTTAACCAAACTAAATAAGTTCCTAAAAATCTTCAAATGACATATGGGCTTATTTCCTAAGGAACCAATAACCACTGTTGAAATATCAATCTATTATATGCACGATCAAAATCTCAATCATCTGAAATTACAACATATTAAGTGAGTTTGGAAACTCAGTAAGCATACTAAATGATGATAATTTTTTTTTTTTCAACATAACATATATAAAACTAATATATATTTTACAAATATGGAAACTATAAATTTTAGATTCAAAATCAGATTTACCAAATTAGAGAATTATCAAATATCAGAATAGATTTTTAGGTTCCTTTTATGCTTTACTATATCGTAGGACTTTCATAACACATAATAGAGCCAAAATCACCCATCGGCAACTAATTTATATAAGGCAAGTGCAAGTGAGGAATTAACTTTAAAAAACAGAACACTCATGCCCGATGAAAAGAGTCAGGCCCTCATTCTGATCATCAATGAGCCCTCCCATACGCACTGATTCCTTGACACATGAATGTGAAGACTCATTAGTCCCTAGAGTACCTTGGAGACACTTCATATATACTCACATAGACATAACAAATCACATATCACGTAGAGCTCACACATATAACAGAGGTGCCTACTAGTCGCAAAAAATAAAAGCAAGCCTAGATAAAACATTATGTAATGGTAGATTTAATCACATATGTTCATAGTATAGTAATTTTCTGAACATAATTTTGAAAGCATACAGATTGTTGTGATTTTAATTTTGAAAATAGCTTAGTACACTTGCCTTCTAGCAAATCCAAAGCAAACAAACTCTTTACGAACCAAATGATTCAAACCTTATCCTAAATTAATACAATCATATATAAATCAAACTCAAAATATTGTCTTAGGATTGAAACTAGAGTTATTGAACAATTCCTCTAACCAAAAACCTAAAATTAGAGCTAACTGGTGCTTTTTGAAAATCTGTATAGTGTTTGGTTAACGATTTTTAGTAAATTGTAAACAATCTAAAAAATTATGAAATTTTTACAAACATGCTATGAATACATATCTCATGCCATAAAAATTTTTAGAATTAAATAAAATCCAGAAGTGCCTAACCAAATTTATTTTCTAAAGTATTTTGGTATGTCTTTGAGTGGAAAGCTTAGAATATGTTTTAATTCAAATTTTTTTTTAATATTTTATAGATCTCCGTTTCACTTAAAATTTTGCAAAAGTAAATAAACTTATTCAAGAGTTAAAAATAAAATTTTGATAGGAACTTAATGCACATAGTTATTTTTAAAATAGTTTTGTATTCAGATTTAAACATACCATCTGATGTTAAACAGATTCAACACTTTAAATAAGAAAAATTATAACTTTTAAAATATGACTTCAAAAATTCTAATATTTAATGTAATACCTAATATGTTTATAAACAATTGTAAAAAATTTGAGAATTTTTGGAGAAATAAAACTTAATAAAACATATTTTGTAACCAGACCATGGGCAGAATATTATAAAATTTCTACACTCTTTTCTCAGAAAGAAAATTCTATAAAAACTCATATACTTATGATATTTTTATGAAATCAATTTTATTTGAAAGATTAGAAGGTCTAGTTTTCAAACTAAAAAGTATAATATCAAAATCAAACACACGCACAATTTATAATTTTTAAAGCAGGCACTGGTTAGTCTATATTTACCTAAATTTCATAAATCAACACTAGCATAAAAAGAAACTAATATATTTAGAGTTTCTTTTCTTCTTAAACAATCTTAATTAAAGAATTAATTCTCTAAGAGTTTAAATAAAATATATAAAAGAGGAATTTGATAATAAACCTTGTAAAGTTTTTTTTTTTTTAAACTAAATTTTCTTTTAAAGAACCTTGTGGAAGTTATTTATCAAGAGCAAAGAAATCTTTTCTTTTAAAAAAGTTTGTGTTGAGCATTTAATGAAGAAGGGAAGAGTTTTATAGAGTATAGTTTCCTATTCTTATCAAATCACCTTACTCTTTTTAATTGAATAAAATAAGTTTAAAAGTTTAATCTAATTAGAAAACCTTATCAAATATAGATTCTTATAAAAATATAACTCCTACAATTTTAAATATTTTTTTATTATTAAGTAAAATATCATTTATTTAGTTTTACTTAAATACTTAGAGAATAATTTGGGTGTTACAACGTCTTTATGTAGATTAACTAAGCCAAGTTCATTAAGTTCAGATTATCCTCACATGCACGATTACACAATTATATGAGTATAACTCTATCTCATATGAATTATGTTATTTTATTAGGTTCCGGTCCCATAATACTTTTCTCAATAGTATCATATTCCTAGGCCTACATTAATCAACTAGCATCAAGCTTCAATAAAATAGAATATAAGAATAAAAATCAATAATAAAATATTACTGAATCGTTAATTAAATTAAAATTATGATCAAGTTACATTATAGCCTAGATATGAGAATTTAGTTCATCATCGTTAAAATAAAAAACAAGAATCAACAACACATTAAAATAATTAAAAATAAAGCAAAAAAAAAAAAAAAATCTTATTGAATAGACGTGATCCCTTTGTCTCTAAGGTCAGATTCGTCTCTCCAACTTGACTCCCAATATATTGTGACCCTCATGCCTCCAATTGTTGATGATGACTTGAAGCTTAGAAAGTTGCTCTTGTGGTCGAGGGAAGAGCCCTCAACTCATGCTTTAAGCTTCTTCTTTTTTTTATCTACTGCTCTTCTCTCTCTCTTGAATTGTGTGTTTTAATTGTGAAGTGAAGCTCTCTATTTATAGAGCTTGAAGTTTGATCGAAATTGGAATTCACAAGGTTGGTAATTAAAGAATTTAATGTCAGCATTTAATGCTTTTATCAAACCATAACATCGAATCCAAAAAAATAGGAGTTACAACTTCATGTTGCGACTTCGAACTTATGACTCTTTTGTGCTACTTGTCATAGGTTGGTGTCGCTACTTCAGAACCTGTGACACAAAGTCGTGACTTTATCGCATGTTGTGGTCTCAACTTGTGATCTTGCGATTCTAACCTGCGACTACATTGACCTTCAGTCATTAATTTGGCCATAACTTCATCTAGAGAATTCGATTGATAAACTGTCTGGGGCTATAGAAACTAGACATCCGAGGTTTTAATTTAATAGTTATGACTCGCATAACTCCAATAATGCACATCGTATGAGTTCAAACAAATCAACCTATCTTCTAGTACAATAACTCTGAAATTTCAATTCTGATTGTCTTAAAACTTCGACTCGCAAGACTCTTAGCTCTTTTATCTTGAATTTGCTTTAAAACACATCAAATTACTTCTCATAACCTTCCATGATTCACCTTAGTAAAATAACATATAAATATTAAATAACTAGTATGATTTACTTGAATATTTATCAAAATTACTAGGTAAATTAGTATAAAATAATGATATATTTTAGCGCATCAAATAACCAAAAACCTACCATTTGCTCGTCCTTAAGCAAACCCGAAAAACACAAAAAAGGTTTTCACATAGACAAAATAAATGCAAAATAAATGGATTAATATCGAATTTTCATCATGAAGGTTAGGTAAATTCAAAACCCCCAAACTTAACCTTTACTTGTCTTTAAGTAAATAAAAAAAAAAAAAAACAAAACCAAAAACATGGAAAATAAAAACACAATCAATTTTCATAGGTAAACATGATGACATGAGTGTATGTCATAAGTTTTTAAACCTCTAGATGTCACTAGTAGGAGAAGTTGTGTGTCTTTTCACAAATCATGAAACAATTAGGAGAATTGAACTAGAATGTAAGACAACAACAATTCATATATGCAATCAATAAGTAGAGTGTAATCATGCAAATCCAATTCATGCCTCTTGTGTCTTGTAAATGTCAACATTCAAAACACATCAGCTTCGAGAAATACACATTTAAGTGTCAGGATTCAATTCGCTTTGATTTTAAGCCTCATATGATATCTCTTTATAATTGCTCTCAGAATCTAGACTTAACACTTTTGCAACACATGTAATGTGGAAGTTATGTACAATAAAATATCAAAATTGTTAAAATGCTTGTGAATAAATAATTGAAACACCACTCATATGTAATGAATGAACCTCATGGAAGGAATTAGAAATCAATAACATGTCAAACGTTGTTTACTTTAACAAAATAGTTTAACTTCTCAAGAGATCAACTATTTTTTTCATTAGGTTATAACAAGGCCAATGGGTGAATGATTAAAAGAAAGAAATGATAAAAGTAGTTCTCAAATGAACTTAGAATCACAATATGAATTCTAAGAAATTTATTATTTAGACACGAAACTCTTTCAAGTTTCTTCACCCTCCTTAGCTTCTTCTCCTTCATCTCCATTTCCAACTACTTTTTATTTTCATCTTTTCTTCTTTCTTCTTTTATTTATTTATTTATTTTAATCACTTTTCATTTTTTTTTTCTTTTCACTTTTTGTTTGTTTTCATGCTTGTGCTTAAATATTCAAAATCCTTTGTATGATAACATTAGTAAGCTTGCTTAAAGATGTTTCACCTTTGTTTTTTTTTTTTTTTTTTTTTCACTTGTGCTTGCATTTCCATTTGTAACATTTGTAAGTATCCACAACGTATTTCTCATTCACCTTCACTTCACTTTTCATCAATTAATTGTTTTTTTTTAATTAATTAGATGAATAAGATTAAATTAATTAGTTTATCCCTAAATTTTCTATAACTAAAAATTATAGTTACCCTAAAATTTTAATCAATATAAACTATCCAATATATAAACCATTCAAATTCATAACAGAATAAACTAATAATGACAATATCTCTAAATTTTTCTTAATTAAAAATTATAATAACGCTAAATTTTTAAACAAAATAACCATTGAAATTCATAAATTTCACAAATAACATAATTAATTTAGAGACTAATTATTGATGTTGATACAGATTGAACCAAATCTAATAATGTAAGTCAATAAATCAAAATTAGATTTACAAATTTTAACATCAAATAAAATAATAATTATGTAAAATTCTTAAAATACAAACCTAATTTGGAGAATATAGAGAATGAATCAAATAAAAGATATTTTTTTGTTTGTTTCTGCTATATGCTCAAGTAAAAAAGAAAAATAATAATAAAATAAAACAGGAAGCAGAAATTAGAATATCGAGACCAAAGCAGAGAAGTCAGAGCTACACAAAAAAGGAAGAAGTCACGAACAAGGACAGAGCGTGTGGGGCTGCACTGCACAAAAAAGTAAAAGGATAATTTATTTGGTTGAAAGTTGAGAGTCAATATGGTAAATTAATCAAAAATAGCAAATTTAGGATACTATAATTTTTTTTTTTTGGGGGGGGGGGCGGGGCGAGCGCGTGGAATGAGACAGGGTAGGCTTGGCCCATGACTACTTCCTTACTTGAATATTAATCTCAAGGGTATTTAAATATTTTTACTATGAGATGATATTTATCTAGAATATATATATATTATATATATTTAGATCAAATTAATAAAGAAAATATCATTTTTAATTTCTACGTTCATGTCTTCTAAAATGGATAATCTTAAAGATCATCAATGTCCAGTGATATTGTTGTGTTGCTGTGCCATTGCAGTTTTGTGAAGTAACTGATATGTTTAGGTAGAGTCAACGGAAGACTAACGCTATCGTATATCAATTTCAAAAATAGAAAACAATGATACCATATTGATTATAAATTTGTCTAACTCTTTTAGGTGCTGAAGTTATATGACAAATTGATTTATTAAATTATTTTTTTCTATTAATTATGAATGATGTGGTGATAAAACGGTAGTTACCAAATCAATTCTGTTATATTATTTGGATAATGATTTTGAACAATCTTTAGAGTAATGTAACATTACTTAATAAAAAAATATGATATAAATATTAAGTACATGTAGTTACATACCTTTTACTAACATTTTACAGCACTAACCTTTGAAACTATTCTGTTTATATTAAATTTGTTTCACAATTTGGAAAATAAAGAAAGATGTTTTTGAAAGAAAACAGAGTAAACATGTCCTGTCAAAAAGTTAAATACAATCTCCAGCTAAAAGTAATGAGATGAGACGAGAAGATATGATGCAAGATTTATTTATTTATTTTTTAATTTTTAATTTTTAATTTCTTTCATTTTGTTTTCTTGATTCTTCTGCTAATATTCTCGCCCCTTTCAACCATACACATAAGTTTATTGTAACCACCATATTTTCTTGTCAGGTTTAGTTAGACCATTCACTAAACTGATATTTGCGGAATACATGAGCTACCAACATTTTTGTACAATATTGAAAAATTTGTCCTCACAACCAGCGGAGAACCTACTTAGAAACCAGCATGGGTTTCAGCCAGGCTGGTTTATTCTAGTAAATTACAAAATATGAAAAGTATAAAACTACCCACCCTAAAATGACAAAATTCAATTTCACCCAAATCCAAAACAAAATACATTTTTAATCTCTCAAATAAGTCAATTGCACCATGTACCCAATTTGAACAAATTGCCTCTACCACAAATTTACCCATATACTCGGATCAGATTTAATGGTCTCATTGAACCCGGTACTAGGTTTAATGGGTTTAATGAGGTCATTAAACTTAATACCTTAAACTTGATACATTAAAATCGGTACTGGGTTTAATGAGCCCATTAAACTTGGTTTAGTCGGTAGAATTTGTAGAATCTTGAATCTTTGGCTTAATATCATTTGAATCACAACCACGATCACTCTTAAAACCTTTGGCTTAGCAATGTGAACAAAAAAATTAAAAAACAACCAACAATGAACACATGCATTCAAAACTCAAATTACTTCAACGGATGATAAGCTAGAATGAATAAAACTTGAATTGATCAAGAACCTTGAACAAAGAATATCTTGCTAGGAGATTTGTTTTTTGGCTGGAATGATGAATAGAAAAAGAAAAACCATGAATGGGAGAAGAAAAAAGGTAGTAAGAAGTTAGTAGGAAGAAGATGGGTATTTTGGTTATTTCGGGTAAGGACAACAAGGTAATTTTAACTTAAAGGTAATTTGATAAACTTGGGTATAGAATCAAAATAGTTTGTTTGAGGGATTAAAAACTAATTTTCAAAGTGAATTGGGTAAAAACAAAATTTTTGTTTTATTTTTGGATAAAAATGAATTTATCCCAAAATATATATGAAATATTAAAACCATATAAATTTATTTATACTTTATAATAATAAAATTTCTTTGTCTTATAATTTAAATAAGGTAATCTCAATAAAAAATAATTATTTATTGGGACTCAATTACGTCAAAATTTTCATTTTTATTCATACATCATGTAAATAATTGTTTATTGTTCCCCGAAACATTATTTTCCTTGTTCTCATGGAGTCCGACAAGGAGATCCCCTAACTCCTCTTCTTTTTTGCCTTGTGGAGGATTTCTTTTGCAGATATATATCTTATATGGTTTCTTTTGGTCTTCTTCTCAGTATATCTGGCCCAAGGGGTGCATAACGTCCTTCCCATTTTTTATATACTGATGATATCCTCTTGTTTTGTTATGCTTCCATTTCAAATATTAAGTTTATTATGGAGGCTTTTAAGATTTATGGGGATTTGTTTGGTTAGCATGTTAATTGGTAGAAATCTTGTATCTATTTTGGTGATGGTGTTCGACCCTCCATCATTGATGATATCCTATTACTTAGTATAATCAAAAGAGGCAGTTCTTCTATAACTTATCGTGGTGTTCCTATTTTTTGAGGTGTCCCTCGCATACGTTGGTTTTTGTCTCTGGCTGATAGAATTCGTCTGAAGCTTCAATCTTAGGCGGGTTCTACTCTCTCTATGGTTGATAGGCTGCGTCTCATTCAGTCAGTAGTCTACGATTCATTCCTCCATTCTTTCTAGATGTATTATTGGCTCTCATCTATTTTGTGTTCTCTCACTTCTTCGATTAAGAATTTTTATTGGACGGGCTCTGTTGATAAGTGAAAATTAGTCCAAATTTCTTGGAATGTTTGTTGTTGATCAAAATTTGAGCGGGGTTTGGATTTGTAAGATATACGAGTTCTTAATGAATCTCTTTTTGAAAAATTTACTTAGAGGTTTATAAATGAGGATTCTACGATTTTCAAGTTTCTCCGAGCTCGATGCCTTATTATTACTCTTCTTCCTAGGACGTGATACCACTCTTCCTTTATTTGGCTTGGTACGAAAAGACATTATCTTTCTTGGAACCAAAGTCTAAGTGGTGGTGGGTCATCATTCAAAGGTTTGTTTATGGTTGGATAATTGGATAGATGGACCTCTTATTGGTAGGACTTCTGACTTACCTCTCTCGAAGCTCTCTTTTACAACCCATATTGGAGAAATATACTTTGACGATAGTTGGCATTTTCCTTCGTATGTCTTATAAGAACTTAATTGTAGATATAAAGTGAGTAGTTATTAGTACATTTTCGAATTCAAGAGTATGAACTCTTTCTATGGATGAGAGAGTGACTATAGCTGCTACTTATACTTTGTCTACGTCGTGTCCTCACCTTCATTGGGCTAGACATATTTGGGCTACTTCTATTCCTCCCTGAAGATTTATGCTAGTTTAGAGAATTATGCATAATAGATTGTCTACTGATCTATCTCTTCAGCATTGTGGTTTTATATTCCCTAGCTTTCATTTATGTTGCTTTGTTGAGGAGAGTTTGGAACATTTATATTTGACCTATCCTTTTGCGGTAGGTTTGTAGCATTTTTTGTAGAACCTAAAATTTTATTTTCTAGGAGAAATAGTGTTTTCTAGATGAATAGTGATGTGTGAATAGTGAATTTTCGAGTTCGACCTCGGAAAATCGAAAATATTCAAAATGAGTAATAGAGCCCAATGAAACTGAAACAGAGTGAAAAGAAGTCCGTTTAAGTGATTTTAAGGGTTCCGAAGATAATCGATAAAAATAACTTTTTTGAAAACGTTGAAAATTTAGTAAGTTTAAAATCAACTGAAATTTTTTCGAAGCATGGGATTGAAGGTTAAGACACCCAATTAGAGTATTGCATGGTCAATTTGATGATAGGATGACCATGAAATATTTTTGGAATTTATTAGTGTTAAATAAGGGATTAAATTTAAGTTCAATGATTGATTAAAGGACGCATGACAAAATTATCATTCAAGAAGCACAATCCATATACTTAGGTGAAAACTAATGGTGTGGTAACACAATTAAGTCAAAAAGTAGGAGTAATTAGTTGAGGTTGAACCAAAAATTGAATGGATTTGGTTAGTTATTAATTGAAAGAAATTAATTGACTAATCAAAGTTGTTATCTTGCAACTAGTGGCAAGTGTGATTTTAAAGTTATTCCAAGGCAAATTAGACATTGGTAAGACTTATATATATAGTTGAAATGCATGAGAGCTTGAATAAGAGAGGCATTCGGTTGAAAGAAAGGAGAAACCGTGAGACAAAGTTGAAGAAGAGTAGACTGTGAGCTAAAGTGAGCAGAATCGAAAAGCAAAAAAAAAAAAAAAAAGAGAGAGGTGGTGCCATGAAGAAGAAGAAGAAGAAGAAGAAGGAGGAGGTTTGCAAGGTGTTCATCCATCCCTAGTTCTCAAAATCCATCCAAGAGTTCTCAAGAAAGTGGTAAGAAAATAGATTTATATTGCTATTAGTTGGTATGGAGTTTTATGGGTATTTGTTTTTAGAATGGATTTAAATAAGTTTTGATGGATTTTACGGCATGAATAGAGTTAGATTATCATCAAATTGAGCTTGGAAGTGAAGGAAAGCATTAAGAACCTTAGGAAAGCATTAAGAAGCTTTAGGTTAGGAATCTTGTAAGGTAAAGTTAGGGTTTGATTTATGGATTGGATGAAATATTGGTGGAATGTTGTTGTAGGTTATTTGGAAGCAAGAACATCAAAAAGGGAGGTTTGGAAGAGTGATGATGTAGTGGTGATAATAAAGTTGTGAGTGATTATATTTTATTTAAAGTGTTTATAAGTTTTTATGAGTTATAATGAAATTATTTACATTGTTGTTTAAATGCTCCCTTTTTATTTGTTCAAGTAATCATATTATTTTAAGTTACCAAGTTTATAATTTTGAATTGTTTAAACTTTAGCATGTTGATTATTAGTTTGAAAGCAATTTATTTTAATTGAGTATATATATGCAAGAATGGAAATGCTAAAGTAGATTTGATGTTAGGCTTTGGTATTAGAAAGGTAAAGTTTTATTTTTAAGCAATAAGTTGGAAAGAAAAGAAAGAAATTTTTAGTATTTTGAAAAAGAAATTTTAGATGCCTTGGGTTTACCCTAATCCCCAGAGATTACCCATCGAAGTACTGCATGCATGTATGGCAAGAGTGATTGGGAGAGTCAGTCACTAACTGGGGGGTTGAGTCGAGTCTGTGAGTCGTCCTCTGCACGCATATGGTAGTGTAGATCTACTAATGTTGGGGAGGATCACAACCTCAAGTTTCCCGCATCTGCGACTACACATAGTAGCATCCCCGAGCTCAGGTGGCGATGAGAAATTCCGTTACTATAGAGCTAAGATTTCCCTGGGTTGTCTTTGACAAGATCAAAAGAGAAAAACATGTCAATAAATGTGAAGTTTATTAAATGATAATTTATTTCCAGTTTCGAGAAATAAAGAAATGTTTATGAGCATTAATTAGTTTTATAATTTTAATAAAATTATAAGGAATTCTTTAGTTCCATAAACTATTTTGGGAGGATATATATATTTTAGAAAAGAAAATTTCAGTTTAAATGTTGTCCGCTCATTGAGTTTTATGCTTATCATTTTTTCTATGTATTTTTGAAAAATTCTCCCCAGGTACAAATACGAGCAGTCAATTAGAAGAGGCTTCGTCGAACGCGTACGTAGCCTGATGCAAAAATAATCACCGCATAGGTTTACATTT
This sequence comes from Litchi chinensis, assembly GCA_019925255.1. Classification (NCBI taxonomy): domain Eukaryota; kingdom Viridiplantae; phylum Streptophyta; class Magnoliopsida; order Sapindales; family Sapindaceae; genus Litchi; species Litchi chinensis. The sequence goes on along the minus strand of CM034462.1, from coordinate 14,274,827 downwards.
TAAATTGTATGTCATGCATCATAAGTAGATTTTGGTAAATATATTTGTAAATTATTTTTTGGGTTGTATATAATATATTGTGTTAAATAAATTAAATTTTGGTGAATGAAAATTATACTTTTGTGTTTAATAAAAATGATTTGTCAATTATTGATTTCTATTTGAACAATTGTTCGTGGTTGGAATTGTGAAGACTGATTTGAGGGCTTGAGGCCTGGTAGTGGAGTAATGTTTATTATAGAAGTGTTAAATTTTCAATTTGCAGGATGACATGTTCAGAAAATAGTTGTTATGCTGCCCGAATTTTTATAAATTTGTTTTATAAATGATTAAAAAGAAAATGAAAAATTTCTCCGTGTTTCTGCATTAAAAGAAAATTTTGAAAAATAAACGATATAGCTTTATGGGCACTTTCCAATTGGATCAGATATTTACTGGAGGGCTACCGTGAGGTGGCCGGTAGACCTAGTAAGGAGAGAGGTTTGTCATTCTTTGTCGTCTGCATTCAATCATGTATTTCTCTATTTGGGACTATTATTTGTATGTGGCAAGCTACTATAACTATTAAATTTTGTTCTCAATTTCAAAATCTTTGGAATGCTAACATAATTGTAATTTTTTGGATTATTTGGCTTACTCGTATTAAGGCTACTTTCGAGGGGAAGAGTCTTCCTTTTCACAAGGCTCTCTCCTTTGTTTGTGTTCTAGTTGAGAGATATATTCTCTCAATTCTGAGGTTATACAAAAGTTAGTGGATGATTTATTGGCTTTATTTAAACACCATGTTCTTGCCTATCCTTCTAAAGCTCCTTGTATTACTTAGGTTGTTTAGGTTCCTTCTCCTCCATGTTGGATCAAGGTTAATATTGGCGATTCTATTTTTGAGGCTCCTAGTTTGGTTGGATGTGCCAAAATTTTTCGTACTTGCCATAAATTTTTCAAAAGTGCCTTTACTATTCCTTTAGGGATAGATTAAACCTTTGAGGCAGAGTTGATAGCTATTATCCATGCCATTCAGTATGCTTGAAACTATCATTGGACGAAACTTTCATTGGAGAGTGATTCGGCATATGTGGTTTTGCTTCTTTTTGCTTGCTTTTCTTAAATTCCTTGGCATTAGCGACTAGCTTGTTATAGATGTCTTTCTTATTTGTAAGATATGAATTTCATGGTAACTCATATTTATTGAGAAAAAAACTCAAATGTAGATGCTTTAACTTCTTGTTCTCTTTCTTTCGTTTGCTCAATATGGCGATGGATGGCGTCGAGTTTTTTAAGGCCTTTTCTTTTTAATGGTATACTTGGCAAGCGTAGTTATCGATTTCATTAATTTTGGCTTTAAAGGGTAGACACTCTTTTTTCTTTATAGGGTTTTTCTTATTGGATTTTCCAGATAAGGTTTTTACTGAGGTATACTATAGGGTTTTATTTACAATGGTTTGGTTTTGGCTAAACTTTTTGTTGTCTTCCCTTTCCTATGACTTGGTTTTCATTCGTTAGAGATTGCATTTTGTGTCTTTTTGGCATTCGATCTTGCTTTATTTTGTTTATTTCTTTTCTCTTATTAATAAATCGTTGGTTTGACCAACAACCTTATTCAAAATAATAATAATAATAATAATAAAAAACTAATTTAGAATCCTAAGAATTATATGTGTTTATTCTCTTCTTTTTTATTGTTCATTATCTACCTTTCATTTATTTTTTTGGGCTCATATCTAATTGCATACTTTTCATCTAACAAAATGTTACAATACTATAGGGGTTCATTTAGAAAATGATATGCTTGATTAATTCTTCTGGATGTTATGTTTAAACATACCTTAAACCAAAGAGAAACGACAAAAAGATAAGCATCAATTGTTTGATGGAGTCCATAAACTTACATTAAATCAATCCACCTCCTAAACAATTTTTCTACATATATTAAATTTGCTGAAAATTTCCTTCCTTTTGATTTTCAATAAAGCTTTTTAAGAAGATTTAGACATCTAACAACTATTTTGGTTCCACTTTGACCACTAAAAACTTTTATTTTTCTTATGTCTTTTCATGTTTTTTAAATTTTCGCATTTCCTTGCTCAGGTAATAATTTATTACCAAACATTTGCTTCTTTTTTCCTTTTTTCCCCCCTTTTTAATTTGACCTTACATTTGCTTTTAAATTGCATTGAGATAGATGACTCATGATATTCCATTATTTTCTTCTCAAACTTTATATACTTGGTTAGTTTTTCACATAAGAGTTTAAATCAATACTTAATTCGGCTCTTTATTTCAAAATCATCACCTATACTTTTATAATTTAATCACATACTAATATATAATAAACTTCATCCATCCTTTTCATCTCAAACCAAAGAATCACACATAAACTTCAACAATTCATTCATTAAATCACTACAACCTTAAATTAAATCAATTAATCTCATCAACTTTAACTTACAAACTCAAACTCTTACTTATCCAAAAACCTTGATCCAAGACTCATAAATCCTCTTCTTCACTTCCAAGCTCATATTGATGATGATCAACCTTGATTAAATCCATATAACTCATCAAAACTTCATGTAAATCAATAACTTAAAAAGTCTATCAACCAAACATGAATTCACTTCTACTCACCTTCACTCTTTCTTGATGAAGATGGATGGGCTTGAGAGGCTACAAGGGGTGGATCATCTCTTCTTCTTCTTCTTCTTCTCCTTCTTCTTCTTCCTTCTTCTCTTCTTCTTCTCCTCTCCTCTCTTCACGGCTGCAGCTTTCCTTCTGCTCATGTTTCAGCTCCCTCTCTCTCTCGGTTTCAGCTCACAGTTCCAGCTTGTCTCTCACGATTTCTTCTCCTTCTTCACGGCTGCAGACTTCTTCCTCTTCTTCTTCCGGTTTCAGCTTTGCTCACGGTCTCTCTCTCTCTTTCGGCTTCTGCTTCTATTTTTCACGGTTTCAGCTTTGCTACCCGATTTCTTCTCCTTCTCCACCGACTTATCTCTCTCTCATTAAGCTATCAAGCACTCACTTATATACTAACACTCTTTCAATGCCAAAATTGCCCTTAAACTAATCTTAAAATCACACAAATGCCATTAGTCAAGAATGAAGACATTTAATTGGTCAATTATTTCATCCATTTAATCACTAACAACTCATCCCATTTCTTAATTAAATCTCAACTAATCACTTGCTTTTTGACTTTAAGGTGTCTTAATCTCATTGGTCTTCACCCAAGCACATGTATTGTGCTTCTTTAATACATATCTTCTCCTATACATTTAACATTATAACTTAAATTTTCATCCTCATTTAACACCAATAAATTCCAAAAATATTTCATGATCACTCTATCATCAAATTGACAATGCAATACTCTAATTGGGCGTTTTAACTTCCAATTCCATGTTTTGAAAAAATTTCAATTGGGCTTAAACTCACTAAATTCCCAACGTTTCCTACGAGGGTATTTTTATCAATAAATATTCGGAACCTTTAAAATCTATTCAAACGAACTCATTTTACTACTCCGTTTCAGTTTCTAATAACTCTAATCCATATTCTGGAGCTTATGATGTCTGGAGTCCATTTTTCGAAAATCACTATTCACGCGAACACTATTCATCGAAAATTTTTATTTCGCGAAACTTAAGGAAATTTTCGTTTCTTAAAAATTACTATTCACTCAAAACACTATTCACACGAAAATACTATTCATCTGAAATCTATTTATAAACTATTTTATCCGAAAATACTATTTATCAGGGAAACACTTTTTCTCCTAGGGAAATGAAATTCCAAGTCTTACAATTCAGCCCTCTTTAAAAAAATTTCGTCCTCGAAATTTAAATAATAAATTTGGCTCAAATGACTACGAAGCATCGAGATCTGAAATACATTGCTAATCTTGGACAACTCTACTAGCAACTTGAGTCTATATGTTACCTTCCCACTCGACTGATCACCTTAAAAGGATCAATGTAACATGGGTTTAACTTACCACGTCGTCTAATATGAATGATCCTTTTTCACGGTGATACTTTCAAAAATACCTTATCTCCAACCTAAAACTCGAAATCCTTCATATGCTTATCCGCGTATCTTTTCTGTCAATCCTGGGTGACTTTCAATCTATTTTGGATAACCTTAATCTTATTATTCCATTCCTTTTTCTGGAACAACATGTCCTAGAAATGTGACTTTATCCAACCAGAACTAACACTTGCTGAACCTGGCGTACAGGCGTTGCTACCTCAATTTCTGTAACATTGCTCTCAGATGCTCAACATGCTGCTCTTTACTACTGGAATATACCAAGATGTCGTCTATGAACACTATCACAAACTTATCTAGGAAATCATGGGATACTCCGCTCCTTAAATCCATGAATGCAACTAGTGCATTGGCTAGCTCGAAAGACATAACTAGAAACTCATAATGTTCATAGCGCGTCCTAAAAACAGTCTTAGAGATATCGTTACCCTTAATCTTCAATTGGTGATATCCGGACCTCAAATCTATCTTGGAGAACACCTTTGCCCCTTGAAGCTGATCAAACGAATCATCTATCCTCAGGAATGGGTGTTGATTTCGTACTGTCACTTTATTCAATTCCCGATAATTAATACCCAATCTCATACTGCATTCCATAGACTCTAATCCCACATTAACTTTGCTAGCAATTCTTTAGACACAAAAGAGTGAGTAACTCCTGGATCAATCAAAGCATAGGCATCTTTACCAAACACTGTCACTATACCTGTAACAACCTCTGGGGTGGCCTCAGCATCCCGCTGTGTCACTACAAATACTCTGGCTTGAGTACGAGGTCTCCCTGATTGTCCTTTGAATGGGGCGCCTCTACCTGCACCATTGCCAGATTGACTGGGAGTGGAAGTCCTTGGTCCTTTAGGCTGTGGACCTCTCATCTCTTGAGACTGAGCCCCGTTAGTCCGTCCTTGAGTCACAGATCTCGACTCACCACTAACACTTGCCGCTCTTTGGGGCCAATCCCTCACATAATATCCCTCCTAACCACAACGATAATAACCGGTACTCCCCATGTGGCACTCTCCTCTGTGAAGTCTGCCACATTTTCTGCAAACCCCTGATCCACTCTGGATACCACCTCTGCCCTGGGAACCTGATGGTGGCCTAACGGAACCCTGACTAGATGCGGCTCCGTAACTCTGCTGTCTACTATCAGGCCACCTAGACTTACCTTCGATCTTGGGAGCTTTATTGGGACTACCTGAAAACCATCCTGAACTCTGACTGTGCTTCTGTTTCTGCTTTGGATCTCTATCTCCCTGCACAGTCCTCTCAACCCTCAAAGTTGCCTCGACTAATCATTCATACTCTCTGTGCTCTGCAGCTACTACATATGCTTTGATTTTCTGATTCAGGCCTGGTTCAAACTTATGGCATTTCTTTAATTCATCATCCATGTATATTAGAGGTATCACGTCCCAAGGCAAGGGATTCAAAAACTCTGGAATTTTTCTTCTGTCACAATTTGTGCACTCAACTGTGGCAGATCACAACTAAAATCATTTTGACTCTACAAATTTATAAATCATAATATTTTGTTTTTGGACACTCCGGAGTGTCTATATTTATACTAAAATACAAAATAATTTGACTGAAAACCCCTTCCTCAATGACATGAATACCTACTAGATAACATGAATTAATACTTGCCCTTATAGCATTGACACATATTTATGCCGTCCATACCTCATTGGAAGTATTCCTTCTTATTAGAATCTCTAACTCATACCCCCTAATCCCTATTTTAATAGTCTACTGAGGATTTACAAAATCTGGACTCACTGTTGATTCAAAGCTCTACAACTTATCTTTAGCTTTACTGCTTTTGTTTTCTATCTTGGGATCTAACGAGAACCTCCTGAGAATTTCCTTTGGCCCTAACTTTGCTTTTATTTCTATCCTCGATCCCTTTTATATTTTCTAACTATTTTATAGAGGCATCTGGACCTTCTATCCCATTATTCGTCTGCACCATTTCTTTGCCCTCTTTACAGAGGCACCAGGTGCGCGCGGCCTCAAACCCTCTATTACTTGGCTAATCTTTCTATCGGGTCCACTCTAGGCTCTCCCACGGGGGGTACTAGCAGGACCCGCAGCTTGCGGATCATTCATCGATTCATTTATTCTCTCTACCCACTAGAGGAACAGGTGGACCCTCAATTGCAGCTCTCCGTGTACGGGGACGGCCTACTCGACGCATGACTCACTACATTCGAAATATACTCATATATCATGCAATGTATGACTTATATAAAAATAATTTCCAAAACCTGCTCTGATACCACTTGACAGGCCCCTCTTCTTTACTAGGCCTGTCGGCCGCCTTACAGTAGCCCTTCAGCGGATATCTGATCCAATTGGAAGGTTCCCGTAAAGCTACGCCGTTTACTTTTTAAAACTTTCTGTTAATGCGGGAGCGCGAGAAAAATTTTTCTTTTTATTTTGAACATTTATAAAATGGATTTGTAAAAATTTAGGCAGCATAACGACTGTTTTTCAAACATGACACCCTGTAAATTTCAAAATTTAACATTTCTATAACAAATATTTCTCCACTATTGGGCCTCAGGCCCTCAAATTATTTTCACAATCCAACCACAAACATTTCAATTTGAAATCCATAAATATATTTCCATTTCATTTAAGACCAATAGATAATTTAATTTATCAAAAACTTAATTTGATAGATACAAAATACTATATACAATCCAAAATATTATTTACAACATATTCATCAAAAGCTGCAAGGAATGCATGACATACACTTTTAAATCTAAACTTATGCAGTGATGTTGTTGCGTCAGGCCACTTACGCGTCCGGTGGAGCCTCTTCTGGTTGACGGCTCGTTCCTGCACATGGGGAGGATTTTTATCAAATACGAAAATACGGTGGTGAGTATAAAACTCAGTGAGTTGATAACTTTTCATTAAAATGTTCTTTTTCTAAAATGTATATTTCCTCCCAAAATACTTTGTAAACTAATAATCTTTCTATAAATTTATAAAAATTAAGTGGAGAAACTTTTTCAAAAATAGAAACTAATAATCTTTCTATAATTTTATTAAAATTACAAAACCGAGTAATTCTTATAAATCTTTCTTTATTTCTCGAAACTGGAAATAATTTCTAATTTAATAAACTTCACTTCTATTAAAGTGCTTTTCTCTTTTATCTCGCCAAAGGCAACCCAGGGAAACTTAGCTCCATTGTGACGGAATCTCTCGACGCCATAGAGCTCGGGGATACTACTAGGCATAGTCGCAGATGTGGGAAACCTCTTGGGGTTACGATCCCCTCCCAACATCAGGCAGATCTACGCTACCATATACGTGCAGAGGGCGACTGATAGACTCGACTCAACCCCCCCAAGTTAGTGTTAGTAACTGACTCTCCCAACTGCTCTTGCCATACACGTATACGGTACTTCGACCGGTAATCTCTGGGGCTAGGGTAAACCCAAGGCATTTAAATCTTTTCATAATAAAAATTTTACTTTTCTTTTCTTAATAAAAATCTTACTTTTCTTTTCTTTAATTTCTTGTGATAAAGCTTTACTTTTTCTGAGGCCGAAACCTGTTATCTGTAAATAACTTTAGCATGCAAAATTCTCGAATATAATTACTCAATATGCTAACTTGCTTTAATACTCAAATAATCATACTTGCAATGAAATAAAAATATTCATGCAATTCATATAAAAATATGTAACATGCTAAAATAACTTTAAAATCACATAATAAACTCTTTTACTAAAACAATAATTAAATACTCAATTCTTATATTGTAAATTTCTTTTCTAATCTCAACTTTGTAATCGAAATTCCTTTCGAAATATCTTATCAACTTAACTTCATGCATGTATTTATATATTAAAAGCTTGCTATTTTTACTTTGCTTAATAATAAATAAAGTTAGCATATAATTTCAAGTAATATTCATACATGATAAAACTTAAAAATATGCAACCATTTAGTTAAACTTAATAACTTGAAATAAGGTAAATAACTTCTCATTAAAATAATTCAATACTAAAATATATGGTTGCTAACATGGATAATCAACTTATAAATTCATCAAAACTTTTAAAGTAAAACCACTCACAATTTACTTCCAATTACTTCACCACCTCTCCAACACTTCCTTTTGATTCTTTGAGATTTTCCTACAATTTAATCCAACCAAAATCTTGGTTTGGGATTCATGAATACACCACAATATCAACTTCAATAAAATCCCATGCATCAATACATAACAACATTATATTCTTGACAATCTTCCAATCACTTTCTAACTCAAAATTTTTGCATCTAAACTCATTCAAATATTCAACAATTCACCTACTTAAATCCAACATATCAATTGTCACAAGATCACTTAATCTAACTTAATATATATATTCAATAAATTCACCACTTATCTTATCTTCCATAATAGTCTCATATCAAATTTAATTCATTCCTTTGGTGCTAAAGTAATCACACACATCATCATCACCATCCAAACACATATAATAATTCATTCAAGAATTCCATCATCCACTCACATAATTTCCAATAAAAATATATTAACTAATCCTTTATTTTATCCTTCAATATACTTGCTAAATAATTTCACAACTCCATCACTTTCCAATTAATACTCTCACATCCATTTCCATTTATTTCTTTGGCATTAGAGCAATCAAACACCTTATAACCATCATCAAAATACATACTATTTATTTGATGACAAAATTTCTCTCACACTTTATCTTGACCAACATAATTATCCAACATTCAAATTTCCATATTTCTTGCATTCTTTGATGCCAACCAATTTATTTTCATTCCATAACCTTATACAACTTCTTCAAACTTTAAAGTCAATTTAAATACATGCAAAAACACAATGATCTATACACATATTGATATTTCTTACTCATTTGATGTTTCTTTTCCTAGTTTTATTTTAATCAACATAAAATCTCACATATTACTGCACTTAATCATCTAAATAATCTCATCACCTATACTTTTATAATTTAATCACATACTAATATATAATAAACTTCATCCATCCTTTTCATCTCAAACCAAAGAATCACACATAAACTTCAACAATTCATCCATTAAATCACTACAACCTTAAACTAAATCAATTAATCTCATCAACTTTAACTTACAAACTCCAACTCTTACCTTTCCAAAAACCTTGATCCAAGACTCATAAATCCTCTTCTTCACTTCCAAGCTCATATTGATGATGATCAACCTTGATTAAATCCATATAACTCATCAAAACTTCATATAAATCAATAACTTAAAAAGTCTATCAACCAAAAATGAATTCACTTCTACTCACCTTCACTCTTTCTTGATGAAGATGGATGGGTTTGAGAGGCTACAAGGGGTGGATAATCTCTTCTTCTTCTTCTCCTTCTTCTTCTTCTTCTCCTCCTCCTTCACGGCTGCAGCTTTCCTTCTTCTTCTGGTCTGCTCTGCTCACGTTTCAGCTCCCTCTCTCTCTCGGTTTCAGCTCACGGTTCCAGCTTGTCTCTCACGATTTCTTCTCCTTCTTCACGACTGCAGACTTCTTCTTCTTCTTCCGGTTTCAGCTCTGCTCACGGTCTCTCTCTCTCTTTCGGCTTCTGCTTCTATTTTTCACGGTTTCAGCTTTGCTACCCGATTTCTTCTCCTTCTCCACCGACTTATCTCTCTCTCATTAAGCTATCAAGCACTCACTTATATACTAACACTCTTTCAATGCCAAAATTGCCCTTAAACTAATCTTAAAATCACACAAATGCCATTAGTCAAGAATGAAGACATTTAATTGGTCAATTATTTCATCCATTTAATCACTAACAACTCATCCCATTTCTTAATTAAATCTCAACTAATCACTTGCTTTTTGACTTTAAGGTGTCTTAATCTCATTGGCCTTCACCCAAGCACATGGATTGTGTTTCTTTAATACATATCTTCTCCTAGACATTTAACATTACATTTAACTTAAATTTTCATCCTCATTTAACACCAATAAATTCCAAAAATATTCCATGATCACTCTATCATCAAATTGACCATGCAATACTCTAATTGGGCGTCTTAACTTCCAATTCCATGTTTTGAAAAAATTTCAATTGGGCTTAAACTCACTAAATTCCCAACGTTTCCTACGAGGGTATTTTTATCAATAAATATTCGGAACCTTTAAAATCTATTCAAACGAACTCATTTTTACTCCGTTTCAGTTTCTAATAACTCTAATCCATATTCTGGAGCTTATGATGTCCGGGGTCCATTTTTCGAAAATCAGTATTCACGCGGATACTATTCGCCGAAAAATTTTTATTTCGCCAAATTTAAGAAAATTTTCGTTTCTTGAAAATCACTATTCACTCAAAAATACTATTCATATAAAATCACTATTCATTTAAAAATACTATTCCATCCGAAAATACTATTTATCTGGGAAACACTTTTTCTCCCAGGGAAATAAAATTCCGAGTCTTACAGGGCAGTTCCAAGCAATCGAAGAAAAGGAATAATTGTGGGAATGAAGGTGAAGGTCGAAACAATAGCTCAAGCAATCAGATCACCAAGAAGGCCAGGAAAGAGATAAAAAACGAGCGATCTTAGCATTATGGTCACCATGATAACTACAGCATCTTGTCAAACATGCAGGAGAGGATTTTTGCTACAAAGAGGAACAGAGAGGACTTCGGGAAGCCCCATCCCCTAAGGATTCCTGTTAACCTCAGGAATAGAAGTAAGTTTTGTGCTTATCATAACAAGGTCGGACACAATACTTCAAAATGTAGCATGTTAAAGGATGTTATTAAATACCTAATCAAGAGAGGTCGTTTGAGAGACTATATGGTGGAACCAACAAACCCACAACCTCAATAGCAACCGTAGCGAGCTCCCAAATATGGACATCAACCCGCGGTGAGGGCAATTATATAACTCAATTAATACAAGCTCTGAATTTCCCATACTACTATGTTGAAAGATTGACATTATGGTAGTCGATGTTCCAACCCACTACATAGCTCACTATGATAGGCGAGGTTTCGACCCCCTACACAGCTCGATAAAATTATGCTTTGGTAGTCGAGGTTCTGACTCACTACATAGTTCACTATGTTAGACGAGGCTTTGACCCTCTGCATAGTTCGATAAAATTACACTATTGTAGTCGAGGTTCCGACCCATTAGGTAGCTTGCTACAACATCGCTATGATAGGTGAGGTTCTGACCCCCTACATAGTTCGATAAAATTACGCTATTGTAGTCGAGGTTCCAACCGATTACATAACTCATTATAATGCTAATAGGTTTTGACCTACTAGCTCGCTATAATACTAATAATGCTAACAGGTTCTGACCTACTAACTCGCTATAAAGCTAACAGATTACAACTTACTAGCTCATCAATACGCTAAAAGGTTTCAACCTCTTAGCTCGCTATTATGCTAAAAGCTATGATCTACGAATTATAGTGATATCTAAGGGCTTAGGCAACAGGGCAATATTTATTTCTACATCAAGATCGACAACCCCATGAGCTCGCACCAGGTTTTACTATCACTGACTTATACATTCATACATTAATCACTTTGTTTCTTAGTTCGCAGCAAGTTTAAAGACTTAAAAAAAAAAAAAAAAAGTGTTTCAGCTCACAAAGATCAGTTCCTCCTATCTACTTGGGCTAAGAAAAAAAGTGAAGTTACGGAGCTAGCTAAGGGAAGGGAAAGAAATATAAAACCAACTTAATTTATAATCGCCTATATTAGACTTATTCTTCCACCGCCTTAAGGTAAGAGACCCTTGTAGCTCATTTACCGAGCTGTAAAATAGTAAATCTCATCTTGCATTTCGTCTTTCACGCCATCGATACTTTTGATGCTATAGAGGTGGCAAAGGATGTTTGGACTTAGGGAGGAAGACCGTTCCTAATGAAGACTAAAGCTAAGGATGTGAGCTGCGAGTAAGAGTTCGGGGTCAGTTGAAAAGGGCTAAGCTTTAATCTATTAAGGAGATTGATCAAGTAAGTGGGGACTAGAAATCTAAGCTCATACCTAAGGTGGTGAATACTGACAGCAATGTATCCCTTGGGAGGACAAGCTGTATGGTCATTAGATACGAGAGGCATCACACGATATCCCTTGGGAAGGTGATACTACAAGGTAATTCCCCCCCATCTCCTTATATTTTATCTTTAAGGCATAATGTATGAACGCCTCGCGAGCTTGCCATTCCTCAACGGCCTAATGAATCATCAAGGGATCTGCTTGAGTTGCGAACCACTCAGCGACCTCACCGCTTTGAGAAGTCGCTTCACTAATATTGCGAATTTCCCCCGAGCTGAGCTCTTCTGAGCTGGACGAGTCATTGTCTTTTACTCTATGTGATCGACGTTCGCGACCTGAAGATATCTACATATGAAAGGTTCAATTAGGTCGCTATTGTTAGTCCATACCAAAAAATCCTAAGTTTCCTACCAAGAGACTTCATAGTCTATAGGTCATAAACATCACACAGATCGCTAAAACTATAGAAGACTCGATTCACAGGTAAACAATCTACAAGCTAATGACTAACAGGTATCTCGTCTTATAGCTCGCATGCATAAAAGTCACAAACAGAAAACAGGCTGCGAAAGGCCAAGCAACAAGATCAAACCAACAGGAAACGAAAAGTTGCAATCAACAACAAAGCATTCAGAATAAAAAAACACAAACATTCAAGTAAATTCCAAATTCAAAAAAAGCACAATGTGCGCATAAAATGGAAAGAAACCGAAAAATAGAGAGCTAGTCGTGAAATTTACTGTAAGTGCTCGAATGAAGGATTTCGATGGTCGAAAATGTCGAATCTTAGGAAAACTGTCGTAAGGAAGCAAGACTGAAGGAAAGGATGAAGCCTCGATGACTCTGGTTTTGAAAATGATAAGATAAATGAAAAGACTTCACTTATTTAAAGATGTGAAATTCTAACCTTAGTCGTTCGATTTGATGGTAACCCAATCGCCTCAAATTTAACGATGCAGCGCAAGTTGCGGTTTTTGTCATTATAAGCTGTCAGTTACGAGACATGTGCATTAAATAGGCGTAGTACGGGACGTGCTAGTGGTGCAGTCACCCAAAGAGTCACCACATGTCGAAGTGATAGGATAAAATGTGAAAAGGCACGAGATGATAAGATGTGATGAATCAGCTTTTACCAACGAGCTTGAGCTCCTAGTCTGCAGAACGCACTGAGAACTAAAGGGCTGATGTTATGGGCATATCTAGAGTTGGATAACTGGATTGGTAAAAGTCCAACAAGCTGATCCAATAGATAGACTCAAAAGATAAAAGCCCAACAGATTGATTCAGGGGGTTGGCCCAACATGCAGAAGCCCAGTTCATCAATGTTTAGCTCGTTGAAGTTATCAGCTCGCTCCTACAATACGTAGGTCGCAGGACAACCACTACTCAATTCGCCTCATGCTCAGCTCGAGGTCATTCTAGCGAGGCTGAGCTCGTAGCTTGAAACGCACATTCAGAGAATCTCTCTAGAGAAGGCAACAACTTAAATTGAGAATGAGTCAACTACCAAAATTGGAGATAAAATCAAATCTCTGGTTTGGCGGAGTATTTTTCCTAATTGATATACTTCAGCTTTGGAAGTACAATTAATGTATGATACTGATTCTAGAATTATAATAAATGTATGATTCTTTCCTATTTTATTTGTATTTAAATTGTAACAGCCTATGTTATAAATAGGGGTTGAAATTCATTATAAAAGCACATAATACTCAATAGCATACTATGACTCTGCCAAAATCACTAGAGAACACAGTCGTGGATATAGGCATCTCTTTTGACCGAACCACGTAAAAATTCTTCACAACTGTTCTTCCTCTTCTTTAATTCTTTAGTTTTTTGCCTTTTCTTTCTCTTTAATTACATGTATTAGGCTCTAAACTTCGATCGACCAAATCTGAATATCAACTATTACAAACTATGACATCTAATAATTTGGGAAGTGCATTTTCGAGCCAAAGCAATTATCCAAATATTATAACACAAGAAACATAAGCAGACATGCCCATTAGTTGGAATGCGATGTTTCATTGGAGTTAATTAGCATTGTTGTAAAAGGTACTTGCACAGGTAATTCTCTTATGTTAATATTACCACGTCCTTTCAACGGAAGATACAAAATTGTTTAAGTAATACATGCCATAAAAATGAACAATGAAGAAACACAGTAGTAACCCAATTAAAACCACATTTTGCCATTCGATGGAATTTCACTGTCACTCTTATAGTCATTGCACAAAGCCACTGACCACTGAAAACAATTTGAATTTTACTCTCCCTCTACCCTGTCTTGAAGGCTGTTAAGATCATTAAAGAAGTGTTTAAGTTGCAAAATAACAACTTTTTCTTCTTTCCAACACCCCTCACTCAAACAGCCGCCTTCTAATGAACAAACATCAATACTATAAAATAATGCACCCCAAACCCACATCCACTTGGACTCCATCTTAATGCACTAACCAACTTCTAATTGCAAGAGATTGGTTTTGGCCTCTATTTAATAACAAAAGGTTGGCTTTGGGAAAGTATATAATATATTTTTTAATTTTAAAATAATATATATCTTTTAAATTATGAGTTTATGAAAATTCTAGTTCTTTGTTTCAAGCAAGACCATAATAGCCAACCACTTTTAACCAGCAGCGCTAAATATCATAAACTACAGAAAAAGTTTGGTAGATTTCACAATTTCATATATCTATGAAAATAAATAATATGACATGAGCCTTTCTAATAATTTGTGCAAATTAATCAAAAGTTTCTTTACTTTTTGGAATTTACATTACTTTTCCTAACATGTATACTTGATTGTAATATGCTATTACTTTCTGTGAGCCAGACTTACATATATATATATATATATATATATATTGGAAATTGGTTTTCTCTGCGTCTTTGTGAAATTCGAAATTTGTAAGAACTTCGTGCTCCATTTGGCCCCCACACTATCCATGAATTTCTTAATCCAAGCACCTCAATTTGCTTCATTAGTAATTGAAGCCTGACCCCAAGAAATGGTAAGGAATCTCAATCGACCATCGACCCATCGATGGATTGTACACTGAAGTAAACGAGCTGATCTCAAGATGAGGTCTCCATATATCACTACTTGGTGAAACCTATTCCTGTGCATATCTCTAAAAAAAACACACGAACACATCATTTAAAACAACATTCTCCAACAATGGTGCTGTCCCAAGAAGAATTTTCACCAAATCTGTCTCATGCTCCAGGTACTTCAAGCCAGTTATTATTGTGATGAATTGAATGCTCCTAATGTATTACATAAATTATGCATTCAAAAAATAAGCCATTCAACTACACAAAAATCAATAGATAGAAAAATTTAATGTGTGTTTACTTAAGGGATTATGGAATGAGAATGAAGAATGAAAATATTTGTTAGTTTTGCTTGCTCTAAAATAAATTTGTAATGGGAATAGAATTGTGAATCTTATATAAATTTGCGGTTATGAAATGGAATTTTCATTCCTCCCACTTCACTTAGAATTCTCATACCCATTCTCTTTTTACAATTTAAAAAGTCTTTTATACCTCTTATTTAAAAAAATTATAATAATAAAATTGGAAATCAAAAAAATTGTGAAAAGAAAAACCTATTTGATAAGTTTTTATATTTACAAATATGAATATTTACGTATGCTAACATTTTAGAAATAACTTCCAATCCAAGTTTATATATGTGTGTGTGTGTGTGTGTGTGTGTGCACGTGTGTGTATATATGTATATACATTAATTTGTAGTTGACGTTAGACACATATAAAGGTGAAACTACAAGAGGTTGGACTTGGATCTAAGATGAAGAAATCATTTTACATATTAAAAAAAAAAATCACGATTTGATATATAATATAGATACATAATATGTTTACAATAATATTGTTAAAAAAGTTTAATTTTTAAGCCTATTACAACGAGTTACATAGCAAAAAATGACAAAAAGATGCCACTACATTTTAAACACAATTTTGCAAAAACAAACACAATGCTTCTTTTGCAATTGGCGAAATCTTAATGGTTACAGAGTTTTTTTTTTTTTTTTTTTTTTTTTTTTTTTTCCTTTAAAAAAAATGTTTATGAAGTACATAATTTTAATCAATGGTATTTTTGTAATTTGAGATTAATTCATTCCAATTTTAAATTAAAGTAAACATCTCAACAAAAATTAATTCTGAATCTGATTCGTACAATTGAAGTAAACAATATATTATGATTCTGATATATCAATCTGATTCTATGTTAGTCCAATTCTAAGCTATTCTGATTACGTGTAAGTAAAAGTACCATAAATATATGTGAACATTGCACTTTTGAGTTCATTGGTTTATAACTACAGAAAAAAAAAAATTTGTACATAGAATGAAGAATTGTTGAATGCACTTACATCAATGAAAAGATTTTCTAGAGTTGTGGACAATTCTTGATAAAACATGCTATATCAAAGGTATCTATAAAGTATGGACCTCACATTATCACGTATAATTCCTTCAACTATGGGCAATTCTTGATCAAACAAGTTGTGTTATAAGAATTGATAAGGCTTGCACCTTGCATTATAATATGTAATTCCTTCAACTACCTCAAAACAGTTGGAATCACACGGTGACAAATAAAACATAAATCTAGTAATATTCAATCAACAAGAAAAGAAAAACAAATCAAACTTTTTAAATATCAATATTATGTTATCGAATAATATATGTTAGGGAAAACTCTAAAAAAAAATCCTCCTCAAATAATAAATAATGTCAATTTATCATAACTTTTTAAAATATTAATCAAAAAATAAATAAATATAAATATAAAATATAAAAAAAAAAAAAATGGAAAAAAAAAAATTAAATAATTAATAAAAATTAATAATTAATAATAATGAAACTAGAAAACCTAGGCACCTAGGCTTGTTAAAAAACAAATACAAATCAACTTGGATTTACCATAAACCAAAAAATCACCACAAAAATTAAACTGGATGGAATCAATACGAAAATTAGAAACTCCACTAATTTCGCCTAATATTACAACCTCTATAATTAGAAACACAAAATAGACGTAATATCAATTACTTTTTTACAATACAAACCCCCTTCCTCGGGATAAACACAAAAAATAACTGTCGATGGTTAAATTTGGTTGACCAAAAGTTCAAGCCCAATATCTGTAATCAAAGTGAAACAATGCAAAGAAAAGATAAAGGAAGAGCATGAACAATGTATATGCTATGGTTTTTATGTGGTTCGGCCAGAATAGTATCTATGCCCACGACTGTTTCTCTGATAATTTCTGCAGAGTAATAATATATTATTACTTATGTCTATATTATAATAAATTTCAGCCCCTATTTATAGGGTGGGGCATTTACAATTAGAGTTGAAATAAAACAGGAAAGAATCGTGGATTAATTAGATTCCAAAATCAATTATCATCAAATCAGGAGTTGGTTCCGCTAAATCAAGGATCAGATCTATTAGCATTTGAATTTGAATTTATTTTCCATTTTGATGGCAGAATCATGGTTGATTTAGGTTGTTACCTTTTTGATAGATTTCTTTAGCGAGCTGTTCAATTTGCGAGCTGGAGACTATCTTGAACGATCTCGAGCTAGACTTCACTCTAAGTAGCGAGCTGTGCATAGAACAAGCTGAGTAATATTGGCCAACGACCTGTAGGTGAGTGGCAATGTGAGCTCGTCCCCTCGAACTGAGGAGCTAGCTCGAGTCGGGTACTGGTGGATCGCGTCTTCGTCTATTAGATCACTTCATTAGATCGACTTGTTAGACTTTTACCAGTCCATTTACAACTCGAAAAATACTCATAACATTGGCCCCCCAATTCTCAATGCGTTCTACGAACTGATAGCTCAAGCTCGCTGGTAAAAACTTACACGACATGCCTTGTCGTCTCATGTTTCTTCAAACTTCATCCCATCACTTTAACACATGACGACGATTCAGGTGATAGTTAGACAGTCACGTCTCATGCCACGTGCAGTTATATACCGCCTTAAATCCAACTGACGACTCATGATTACAAAAATCGTAATTCGTGCTGCACCATTGGATTTAAGGCGATATAACTCCCAGATCGAACGGTTAGAGTGCGGACTCAGCAACTCTTATAAATAGGTGGAGCCCTTTCATTTTCTTTTTACTTTGTCATTTTTTATTAGAGCTGTTGAATTGTTCTTTCTTCTATTTATTTCATTCCACTTCCTCCTGTTGGTTCTTCTCAGATTCTTCATCCTTGACCATCAAATTCTTTATTTCTTAGCAAGGATTCACAATAAGTTCTTTTTTCTAACTTCGAGTTTTTGGTTTTTAAGTCTGTTTCCATTGCTTGTAATATCTTGCGTTTGCATTGCATTTCCTGGGTTCGAAATCAATTTGAACGCTTCATGTTCTGTTGTTGAATGTTTTGTTGTTGAATACGACCTTTGATTTTCCTGTTGATTTGATCTTGTAGCTTGTCTTTTTGCGACTTGATTACTGTTTGTGACTTTTAAGCATGCATGTGAACTGTAGGATGAAATACCTATAGGTCACTAGCTCGTAGGTCGTTTTTCCATAGGTTTAGCCCCCCATTACATTAGCCATCTATGTGGCATTTGCGATCTGTAGACTAGGCAGTACTTCAATAGAAGACTTAGAATTCTTTAGACTTGGTATAATAATAAAGACCTAATTGCATCTTTTCATGTGTAGATGTCTTCAGGTTACGCACGCCAATCATACAAAGTAGGAAGCAATAACTCATCCAGCTCGAAAGAGCTCGTTTCTACTAAAGTGCGCACCGTTGGAGGAGTGACTTCCCAGAGCGGCGAGGTCTTGCCCTAAGATGGGTTGTCAGGCCACTGAGAAGCGATGAGCTCATAAGATGTTCATTCATTATGCCTCAAAGATAGATTACGAGGAGATGGGGGGAATTGTCTTCCATTATCACATCCCTAAAGGATGTCGCATGATGTTTGCTGCTCCTAACAACCACGAGTGTTATCCTCCCAAGGGATATATTGCTATTAGCCCCCACCATCTCAAGCACGGACTTAGATTTTCATTCACTGCTTACCTTATAGAGTTTCTGAATAAGCTCAAGAAACCCTTCCAGTTGACCCCGAACTCATATTCGTAACTTACATCATTGGCCTTAGTCTTCCTTAGAAATGACTTTCCTCCCTCAAATCCAAAAATCCTAAGCCACCTTTATAATGCCAAAGGTGTTGGTGGCATAAAAGATGGAATGCGAGATGGAATCTACTATCTCGCAGCTCGTCAGTCAGATTATAAGAGTCTCCTACCTCGAGATGATGCAAAGGGCAAGTCCAACGTAGGAGAATACAAATCGAGTTGGTTTTACATCTCTTGCCCTTCTCTTAAGCAGTTTAACAACTTCACTTTTATTCTGAGTCTAGGTAGATAGAAGGGAAAACATTTGCGAGTTGAAAACTCTTTTTTCAACTTGTTTTTTTTTTTTTTTTTTTTTTTGGCGAGCTGACATTTTTGTTTTGCAGATTTGAGAGGAGATAGGACCGCCCTTACTAATGAGGAGAAAATGGTTCTCAAGACACTTGAAGATTTGAACAAGGCGACACTCAGCCACGCTCTTGACAATGACCTCTTCAGGGCCCATGGACTAGCCTCTCCTCTTGACAGCGAGCTAATAGATAACAGAAAGGATATAAGAAGCAGAGACGAACTTAAGCTTGCTTCCGTGTTCGAAGCTATTAGTGAAGAAGAGGCTGCTTCTACCCCACAAATAGATCAGGCTCCTGCTCCTCAAGTAATTCCAACTTCTACTCCTACTCAAGCAGTTCTAGTTTCTGCTTCTGCTTAAGCAGGTCCAGCTCCTGTTCCTTCTCAAGCAGTTCCAGCTCTTACTCCTCAATTAGCTCTAAAGATGGCGAAACTTCCCCTCAAAAAGGCTCCTCTAAAGTGACCTATCAAGCATGCAGCCCCTCCAACTGCTGTTTCTAAACATTTTATCAAGATCAAAGCCCCTTCAACTGCTGCTCATAACGAGGTATTGCCTTTGGCATCAATCGCAGATCCTCCACAGGCCTCAATCCCCACCTCGCAACCAGAGGTAGGTGAAATTCAATCTGAAACCCCATCTCACGAGACCTAAACTAGTTCAAGTGAGGATGGAAGAAGAAAATCAGCGCCCAGTCCTTCCTCAATCAAGCGACGTCGTGTAGACAAAGGCAAGGAGCCCGAGGTCGTACAGGTTACAGAGAGGACTGTACTGCTAGCCATGCCACGACCTGAAAATGGACCAGGGGGAAAATACTTGAAGTCCTTCATTAACAACTAGTCCGAGATCATGCTGACCCATACTAGGGCCTTGAAAAATAACGCCATTTATGGTGAGGACCTAGCTAAATACTTAGGTCGCCATGGGATATTGGTAATTGACTTCTCTTTATTTCTCCCACCTTTTTGTTTTGTTAAATACTAACACACAACATTTCAAGTCGTACCAGGAGCAATAAAGCAGAGGCAAGAAAGTAAAGCTTCTGAAGACCGAAGGAGGAAGCTAGAGGACGAGCTGAAGAAAGTGAAGGATGAGCTCAAGTTTTTGATTGAAGAGGTTGAGAAAGCCACAAAGTGTCAACAAGCTTATGAGGCAAAGTTGGTGGATGCTAAAGTGATTAAGAAGGAGACTGAGGAGGCTCTGATCCATAAAGAGAATGGTCATGAAGCTACGAGGTTGCATCTCAATGCCATGCTCCTTACCAGCAAAGAGGAATTGAGCAAGGTAAGTAGCAAGCTTGAGAAGGCTTTGCAATGAGCTAAGGTAGTTGCGTAAAAGGCTGAAGCTTCTGATAGAAGAGCCAAAGATGCTGATCAGCAAAATGAGGCCACATTGTAGTGAGCTATGACTGTTGAACATCATGCAAAAGCTGCTTATATGGAGGTTTCTGTCTTAACAGGGAAAATTATCATAGTCAAGGAAGAGGTGGAGGAGCGGATCGCTAAAGCTAGAGAGGAGGCTGAATCATAAACATGTAACGATTTCCTTTTCACCCTGTGAGAGGCTCATCCCAAGCTAGATTTCTCGATCTTTGGTGAGGTGGGACTCATTAAGGTGGAAAGATTCAAGGTAGAAGTCGCCTCGTCTCCAGTTGTTTCAAACGCACTTCTTTGGCTATAGAAATACTTGGTGCAATCTCTCAAGCTGAGCTAGCTCAAGTCACAGAACTTTCAAGTAAGGAGTCTCCTTCAGGATCAGCTCCCTATGACCAAGGCACTAAGTAGCTCACTATGCCAAACCTTCTGCTTTTGTCCTCTGATTTTCTCTTTTGATTGTATTGTGTTCACCTCGCTTGATGGGTTTTTTGTAAAGAATTTTTTTGGACTTAATAAAATCGCCTCGTTATTAAGTATATGTTGAATTCATTTTACTTACTTCATTTATTGTTTCATACTTTTGTTGCATCTTCTTTTCCTAAGTGTGAAAATTTCCAATGATCTGAAAAGTGAGCCACTTAAATAGATGGTAATAAAATCAGGCTCAAGATTGTGAAACTATTGATTTTAATAAGCTGTAACTTGAAAATTGTTATTATCAATTGACCCAGAGATAAGTCAATAGAATATAATAAAGTTATCATGAGTTGGGTAGTGGGTCGCAATTTTGACTACCATATTAAAATGTTGAAGAGCTATGCAAAGGGTCGTAATCTCGCCTATCATAGCAATAATTTGGTGAGCTATGTAGGGGTCCTAACCTCGCCTGCCATAGCGATAATTTGGCGAGCAGTGCAGGGGGCCGTTATCTCGCTTGCCATAGCAATATTTATGTGAGTTGTGCAGGGGTCGTAACCTCATCTGCTATAGTAATATTTTTGTGAGCTATGCAGAGAGTCGTAACCTCGTTTGCTATAACAAAAATTTGGCGAGCTATGTAACGGGTCGTAACTTCGCTTGCCATAGCAATATTTCTTGCGAGCTATGGGCGTGATAGCGAGCTAATAGGATGGAACCTACTAGTTTAATAACTCATAAAATTTAGGAAATATGTAAAGAAATTAATAGAGCAATCACTCAATAGTACAAGTAATATGATGAACTTGGAGTTTTCATTAACTTTGGAATAATTGAATTACAAATTGAGCATATGTATTCAAAGAGTTACCGAAAGTATGGGTGAAGATGCTTAGCATTCCAAGCCTGAGGGACTTCAGCTCCATTCATATTTGATAAACGGTAGGTTCCATTCCCCAATTTTTCTTTGATGACATAGAGACCTTCCCAGTTTAGACCTAAGGACTCATTGCTGGCGTTGTGAGTTCTAGGTAGAATAAGACATAGCACAAGATCACCTACGTTGAAACTTCGAACTCGGGTTTTCTGTTGTAGTACTTTACAATCCTTTGCTGATAGACTGCTACTTTCAACCGTGCTGTTTCTCTCACCTCTTCGAGTAGGTCGAGATTTGCAGTAAGTAGCTGGTCATTGTCCTTTGGATTGAATGTTGCTTTACGTTGCGAGGTCATTTCTGGTTCTACTGAGATCATGGCCTCGAATTCGTATACCATTGAAAAGGGGGTTTCGTTTATAGTACTACGAGCTGTGGTTCTGTAGGCTCATAGTACTTTTTGTAACTCGTCTACCCATGCTTCTTTCTTTGCTTCCAGCTTCATCTTCAAGGTCTGTTTTATAATTTTATTCACAGCTTTAACCTGACCATTGAATTGTGAATGGTCTACTGCTAAGAAGTTTTTGATGATCTTCAGGTTGTTGCAGAACTTGATAAACTAGTTGCTGTTGAACAGGGTCCCTTGTTTGTCACAATCTGTTAAAGAACCCCGAACCTGCAAATAATATTATTCCACACAAATTTTTCTATCTTTATTGTGGAGATCTCTACCAGCTCTTTAACTTCTGCCCACTTAGTGAAATAGTCTATAGTGACCACGACGTGCTTATATCTTCCGCGAGCTATTGGTTGAGGTCCAATCAGATCCATTATCTAGATTGCAAATGGTCACAGGCTCACCATCTGTTGGAGATAAACCGACAAAACTCGTGGAACTTAAGTAAATCTTTTGCACTTGTCACACTTTTTGACCAGATTGATGACGTCCTACTTCATAGTAGGCCAATAGAATCCCTATCAGATGCCTTTTGAGCTAGAGATAGCCCTTCCCCCCCCCCCCCTCCCCCCCTCAAACATGATTTCCATAATGACCCTCATGTATTTGCTTTATCACGGTCTCATAATTCTGGTCATCAATGCACCTCAAAAGCAGAGGTGAAATCCTCTTCTTGTACAACATGTCATCATAAAAATAATATCGGGCTACCTTGGCTCGCAAACATTGTGCTTCCAATTTGTCACTTGGTAGCTTCCTATCCTACAAATAGTTCAAGATTGGGCTTATCCATGGGTTAGGCTATACAACTATGACCATTACTGAGTCTTTCTCTTCGGTGTTTGGAACTGGTAGGAACTCCACTGGGATTGCCCCTAGGAAATTTGTATCTCTAGTAGTTGCCAGACGAGCTAGTGCGTCTACATGTGAGTTTTGAGCTCGTAGGATCTGTCTCATCTCATGCTTTTGGAAAGCATTTAGTAATTCTTTGACTTTTTAGAGGTACACAGCTGTTTTAGATCCTTTGGTCTGATCCTCTCCCCATATATAGCAGACCACGAGCTGAGAGTCGTTGAAGATCCTTAGTTACTCAGCTCACATTTCTCTTGCCAAGCGTAAACCAGCGAGCAACACTTCATACTTAGCTTCATTATTGGTGGCCTAGAAGCCGAAACTTAAGGCACAAAGGATCTTGTGGCATTCAAGACTAATTAACGAAATTCCAGCTCCAACCTTCTACTTACTAGATGACTCATCAACATATAACTCCTAGGTCGGATCTTCAGAAGATTCGGCTTCTTCTTCTGTAGGCCCCGTGAATTCTATAATGAAATCTGCTAAAGCTTGGGCTTTAATTGCCGACCTTCGTTTAAACTGGATATCAAGCTGTCCTAGCTCTACTGCCCATTTAAGTAACCGATCTGAGGTGTATGGTTTATGGAGAACTTGCTTTAGTGGATATTGGGTGAAGATTTCAATTCTGTGGGCTTGGAAATAGGGACGCAACTTCCTCGATGCAACTACCAGGTAGTAAGCGAGCTTCTCTATCTACGAGTACCTAGTTTTAGCATCAAGCAGCCTCTTACTTACATAATATACAGGAAACTATGTCTTCTTCTCTTCTCTTACTAAAGCAGTGCTCAAAGTATGCTGAGATACCCCCAAGTATAGAATGAGTTTTTCTCCTTCTTTAGGCTTGGAAAGGAGTGGAGCTCGGCCCATGTATTCTTTCAATTGTTGGAAAGCCACCTCGTATTGTTCAGTCAATTCGAAGTTCTTTGCCTTCTTCAACACATCAAAGAAAGGGATGCATTTGTCTGTTGCCTTTGAATTGAACCTGCTAAGAGCTGCAACCTAGCCATTGAGGCTTTGCACATCCTTTACCTGAGTAAGAGACCTCATATCAATCAATGCCTTAATCTTCTTGGGATTTGCTTCGATCCCTCTGTTATTCACTATGAAGCCAAGGAATTTCCCAGAAACTACCTCGAATGCACATTTATACGGGTTCAACTTCATTTGGTAGCTCCTCAAAATTTGGAACATTTCCTCCAGGTCACGTATATGATCATCCACCTATTTGGATTTCACCAACATATCATCCACATACACTTTTATGGTCTTTCTAATCTGCTCCTCGAACATCATGTTGACCAAGCGTTGATAGGTCGTCTATGCGTTCTTTAGTCTGAAAGGCATTACCTTGTAACAATATAAGTCGCGGTCAGTAACCAACGAGGTGTGCTCTTTGTCCTCGAGATTTATTGGGATCTGATTGTAACCCGAATATGCATCTATGAAGTTCAGGAGCTGATAACCAACTATTGCATTCAAGATCTGGTCTATTCTAAGCAAAGGGAAGTCATCCTTTGGGCATATTGTTTAAATCTGTGAAATCAATACAGGTCCTCCATTTTCCATTCTTCTTCTTCACCAGCACAAGATTGGTGACTCAGGTAGGGTAGTAAGCTTCGAGGATGAATTTGTTTGCCAATATCTTAGCTAGCTATTCCTTCAATGCGAAGTAGTGCTCCCCTATCATAGGTCTCATCTTCTGGTGAACTGATTTGTGGTAGGGATCAATGTTTAACCTGTGCAAGATGAGCTGAGGGTCTATTCCCACCATATCTTCATGGTTCCAAGCAAAAACATCCAGGTTTGCCTTAAAAAAATCTGCGAGCTGAGCTCTCGCTTCTGGAGTCAAACCTCACCCTAGCTTGAGGCATCTTTCTTTATCTAACTCACTAACTTGGACATCTTTAAGTTCTTTAACAGGTCCAGTTGCTTTATCCACATCTACCTCTCGCGAGTCAAGGTTATAACTTACCCATTTCTCGCTTAGAGTCTGTGGCTTGCCCCTTGAAACCACGTTCACCTTCTTTACTTTACCCTCATTTTGATAGCATCTTCATAGCAACATCTGGTTAAGTGTTACTCTCTCCTAACACATCTTATCCCATTGGGGATTGGAAATTTGATAATAAGGGTCCCGGTAGAAGTGACAACATCTAAATCGTTCATTATAGGTCTTCCTAGAATCACATTATAAGTTGAAAGGCAGTCTATAATCAGAAAATCTGCTAACACAATAACTTAACAATCTAATTCCCCAAGTGTGAGTGGCAGCTTGATCTGGCCCACTAGTATGATGACATCTTTAGTGAAGCCATAAAGAGGCTTCGGGGAAAGCTTCAACTGTTCTACTCACAACCTCATTTGGTCAAAACAACCCTTATACATAACATTGACCAAGCTCACTATGTCGATCATAATTCATCGCACCTCCACATTGCTAATCTTCGCTCGGATGACAAGTGCATTATTGTGAGGCCAACATACACTTCTAGCATTTTCCTTGGTGAATACAATGTCATCTGAGGTCGTTTTTGTCTTCTTTGCAAGTCCCTCCAATCCACTATGACTTACGAGTAAGACATAGTTTACTTCTTATACATACTATTCATGCGACCTGTTTGATGTACCTGCAATATGGGAGCTACCATGAATAGTAAAAATTATCCTTACAGCAGGTTCATGCTCTTACTCAGGAGCTCGCTGGGTCTACTGTTTGTTGGTTGTTGTTACTGCTAAGGCCGTTGTCGTTGAGGTCGCAAAACTGCTAGTCTCACCATATAATCTCTCAAGCGACCTCTCTTAATCAATCTTTCAATGGTTTCCTTTAACACCTAACAATCCGAAGTATTATGTCCAACCTCATTGTGATAAGCACAAAACTTGCTCCTATCTCTCTGATCAACAGGGGCCCTCAAAGGATGTGGCTTTCCAAAATCCTCCATGCTATTTTTTGTTGCGAAAATCCCGTCTTATGTATTTGACAGGATGTTGTAGCTGCCGTAGCGATCCCGACACTGAGACCGCTCATTTCTAGGCTCTCTTCTAGCCTTTTTGGCAATCTGATTACTCGAGTCATTGCTTCAACCTTCACCTTCGTTCCTACCACTGCTCCTCTTTTTTGGCTAGCTGGAACTGTCCGCTTCATTCTTTTGATTAGACTTTTTAGGGCTGAAGATCTCTTCCCACATGATTTCTTTCACAGCTCGCTCATAGAATTCTTCCAAGTCTCTTACTAGAGACTCGTAGATACTCTCATACAATTTTTCATCTTTACGAAGCCCGACTGAAATTGTAGTTAAGACACTTTCATCTGATGGGTTCTCCACATTAGTGACCTCATGTCTGAACCTGGTAATATAATCCTTTAATGATTTATTTTGGCCCTGGAAGAAAGTGGCCAGATGACAAAATGGCACGAGCTGCCTCCTCAGAGTCCTATATTGGCTGACAAATTTCTGCTAGCAATCCTCCCTACTTTCTATGTTGCGAGCTAGAAGATTTTTGAACCAGGTTTGCGATATATCCCCTAAAGTGGCTGAGAAGACACGACACTTAACCAGCGGTTGTTCGTCTGGAGATCCATCTGGATATTGAATACATCAAGGTGGTCGTAGGGATTGTTGTCTCCATTGTATTGTGGGATGTTAGGAACCTTGAATCTGGGATGAAAAGGCTGTGTCTCGATCTCCCTAGTGAAAGGATTCCTTTCTCTATAATGGTCACGTTGGTTTGGGGCATCAAGTCGCGCTTTGAGTTGTTGGACCCTTTGAAAGAGCTCTTCTACTATGGATCCTAGGGCATTTGTCCCCTCCTATGCTCACGACTTGGGGAGCGGTGGTTTGGTGCATATCTCTAACTTTCCGTGACGAGCCGCCAGCTCGATGTGACCCTGCACATCACTGATCATCGACCTCATCTTCTTTATATCGAGAAGCAGTCCGGGCTCGATCATGACTAGCTTCCACACGACGACTTCCATCCTATCTAACCCTTATTATCAAGCTTACAGGACATACAACTTCTCTCTCTTCACGACTTGGTGACCTCTAACTCTAGAGTACGAGTTAGAGGAGCGAGTTAAACTGGTAGGTCACAGCACTTCCCTTAATGGCCTTTTTGGTGCTAGCACTCCTTTTTCATGCTACGGATATACTTGCCTCGGAGCAACAGCCTCAATCCTGGGCACGTTTTACGCTTAGGCCTGTAACAATGCTCTTACTACATCCGCAAGCTACCGGATCGTATCTTCCAATACCTCCCGTCTTTGATGCCACGCTTGTAGCCCCTTGGCTGTTGGGACGATTGGTACTGGTTGGCGAGGGGGAGGGGAGGCATGCCCACAATAGCATCGATTGCCGGAACATGAGAGGTGCCTACTGTAGGGATAGGTGCATCTTTCATTGGCTGATCATTATACTGCTGCTGACTCATTTGACTTTCTAGTTGGTTAGCCTCTGCATCTAAACGTCTGGTTGTTCTTACTCTTGCCATTATCGTCGTTCAAAAATTTCAGAAAGAATTGCAGTCTGGGCCTTCCTTTTAACGTCAAAATATCGACAGTGAAATTTGGTCGACCAAAGGTTCAAGTTCAATACCTGCAATCAAAGTAAAACAATGCAAAGAAAAGAGAAAGGAAGAGGAAGAACAATGTATATGTTGTGGTTTTTACGTGGTTCGACCAGAATAATACCTACGTCCACGACTGTTTCTCTGATAATTTCTGTAGAGTAACAGTATATTATTACTTTTGTAAATATTACAATGAATTTCAGCCTCTATTTATAAGATGAGGTGTTTATAATTTGAGTTGAAATAAAACAGAAAAAAATCGTGCATTAATTACATTCCAAAATCAGTTATCACCAAATCAGGTGCACGGTTCCATTAAATCAATGATTAGATCTATTAACATTTGAATTTAAACGTATTTCCAATTCTAATAGCAGAATCATGATAGATTTCCTTAGCGAGCTGTTCAATTTGCAAGCTGGAGATTGCATTGGACGATCTCGAGCTAGACTTCACTCTGAGTAGTGAGCTATGCATAGAATGAACTGAGTAATACTGACCAGCGACCTGTAGATGAGTGGCAATGCGAGCTCGTCCCCTCAAGCTGAAGAGCTCACATGGGCCGAGTATTGATGAACCAGGTCTTCGTCTGTTGAGCCACTTCATTGGGTCGACCTATTAGCCTTCTACCAAACTTTTACCAACCCATTTACATAGCCCGAAAAATACTCATAATAATAACATTACAGTACAACCACTAAGAAAAAATCGACTTACAAAATACTAATCATTAGAAGTAATGTGAACATATTTTCAATTGAACTCTACAATATACAAAAAAAAAAAAAAAAAGAACACTCTCCAACTGGATTTTTTGTCTTCATTAAACTCCAACTTGGATTTTTCTAAATAGCCACACGATCTGATCCACGTTCGCACCGCTCCATGACGACAACACACAGCTCATCATTCCTCACCATCCTCTTCATCTACTCCATGAACCATGTTGAAAACAACACCATTCCTTCCTGTCATCTTCATCTTCCCAAAATCCAAACACAACATTACCCTAAATGAAGAAGGATAATTTCTTTTTGAACTTTCTAAGCAACAAAACAGAGAGTAAAGCTCACCAAATCCTCATCCTTCTTCTTAGCCTTCTTCTTTCGGATCTTTGGCTAGAACCTTGACTACAGTCTTGCTCAAGAGGCCAGTCTTTAGGGAACAGTCATCCAGGAGCCAAGCCATCAATCTAGTTTCCTCTGATCAGCAAGCTACAGTAAAAGAGATTGTGAGAGAGAGAAAAAGAAACAGTGAAAGGTGAGAGATTGTGAGAAAGAGAGAAAAAGAAAGACATGGTGAGGGACTTTTTCAAAAACATAGCACATTTACTCTACTAATATGTTCCTCACGCTCACACCCTCATATTATGAAAATAAAATAAAAACATAGCACATTTACTCTCACTTTTTCAAAAAAAGTTAAATCCATTCTAAACGAACCAAAACGGATTAGTCAATGAACCAAATTAAGTTGAGTACCTACAACTTAAAACCCATATATGCACCACTGTTTGCATATAGGCTAAATTTGGTACGTGATATTGAAATTGAAAATAAGAATGAGATTGAAAATTATTGAGATTGGATTTGACTATATTGAATTAAATTAAACTGAATTGAATTAGATTAAAAAATTAGCACCCCATATTTGGTAGAATTTGGATTGGATTAAAATTATACCATATTGTATTTGATATAGGTTTGGAATTGGATTTAAATATTTTATTCTATATAGCATACATTAAATTCAATTAAAAAAAAAAAAACTACTTGATATGGATTTAAAACTAAGAAAAATTTAACGCATGCCACCAATTCATAAATTAAAAGATATATGTATAATATTAAACATAAAAACTACTTAATAGGTGAGTTTATGACATAATTACATTTTGCATAATTACATTGACATATAAGTTTATAACATAAGAACTATGCCTATGTTTCTTAAGTATTGCAACAACACCCCTGACCATTAGTTGTGCTTAATAGATCGTTAGTCTAAAGCATAACAATAACTAAATGTTATTTTATTTTAAGGGTTAAATTTGCAAAAACAAAAAAAAAAAGGCCCATAGTTTTAAATTTAAAAATTTAAAAATATAATAAAAATACTAAAATACAGTGTTTACTTCAGTCTTTTATAATTTTGACTTACAATCAATGAACCACAATTAAGGGCAGGAGGAGTATAGTTGCAACACTGTTTATGTAAATATAATCTAAACTCAAATTTCACATAACTACAATAACCATCAAGGGTGTTTGTACGATTTGCCTTTTATTTTTATTTTGTTCAATCTTCAGTTTTTTATTATGGAGACCCATTCTTCGTTGTCCATCATAAAAGATGGATATGCAATGTTTTCTCTTTTCATATTTTAACGTTTCTTAATTATATATTATATTCTTTTCTCTTTATGGTCCATTTAAAAAGTGGATAGTGGTGATCCATCTCTTTTTTTTTTTTTTTTTTATTTTATAGTTCTAAATTAAAAGTTTTAAACTTTTCTTGTTTTTATTTTAAAAAACTTTTCTTAATTTTTAATTGTTTTTATATGTTATATAAATATTGGTTGATTATAAATATCTAGAATTTAGAATACTCCCTACTGGGCTTGAATATTTTGCAGACTAAAGTTCTGATGCTACAATTGTATAGATGGATAACATGTGTAAATCCTCATTCCCGATGTACTTATAGAGGATTGTAATTACATATGTATTTATTTAGACTTTAAGAGTTGATGTAAAGTATGGAGTATATGATAGTTGAAACTATGTGGATATAATTTGGAGAGACGGAGCCTTTATTTGCGTTGGATTTTGTTGTGAATTTTTTGGAGTGTATAAGTGCAAGTAATTGGAACTTTTGGAAAGCTCCAAAAATAGGAAAAATTCTGTCAAAATTTTTGTAAGGATGAGTTTCATTAAAATGTGAATTATAGAGTGAGAAATTTGAATTTCCCTGCTTTCCCATTTAATTTTAACATTTCATTCATGTAATCGGATTCCCAAACGTGACAATGATAGATTACTAATGTATAAATTCAAACATATGTTTAACAAAATTTTTTGAAAAAACGAAACTTCTTTGATGCAAAAGCTATTTAAAATAGAATTAAAATATATATATATATATTTCAAAAAAATATTCCATGAGTGTGGACTAAGTATTAGTGAATAACTGGTTTTTCGAATGAAAATATTTGAACAAAACCAGTGCACCAACATAAAACACTTGGTAACGTTAGAAACAGAAACTATAGAACTTCCCAGACTAAGCATGTTTTGTTAGATTTTTTTTTCTTTTTTTTCCATTGAGTTATGAATTTGGTGACTTATAGTTTTTTATTTTTTTATTTATTAACACAGACACCTATAAGGGTTAGTGGACTGCTGGAAACTATCAACATAGATCACTAATAGCGTGGTGCAAATGACTACTCCCATAATTAAGAGTTAACAACTTCTATATATCCAGAGGAGAATACTTCGAACATCTTAGTGATTTAACAGAACAATGGATGGGACTATAGTGAAAGAGATACTCATCCACTCCTATCATGGAGTGTGGTGTGCAGTGATTTATAGTGTTAAAATTTTTTTTTTTAATGTGCACTGTGCTTTAGCTTGAACATAAACCAAGAGGGAATGATAGAGAAGACTTCTTTTTTAAGAAAACTAGCCTGAGAAATTGTTGATCCCTATTTTTATCCAAAAATTTTATATATAGAAAAAATTAAAGGCTGTTTCAAAAAAACAAAAATTAAAGATTGGCCGCCACCTCACCAAGCCGAAGGATGATCAAGAACAATTGGCATGTGTCAAATTTTTCTTAGTTTTAAATTCATAAAACACACAGTCGAAAGATGCTAAGTGGTGGCAGTTCTCATCGCCACAGTTGCCTTTGCCGCCATCTACACAGTACCGGGTGGTTCAAATGAGAGCACTAGTAAACCTGTTCTCACCAATCATCCTTTCTTTGCCGTTTTCACCCTAACAGACGTTCTCTCTGTCACATTCTCTTTGGCCTCTGTGCTTACATTTCTCTACACCCTCTCATCACCATTTAGATTGCAAGACTTCAAGCACTCTCTTCCTGATAAATTGATGATAGGTTTCGCCTTTCTTTTCTTGTCTGTGTGCATGATGATGGTAGCATTTGCAGCAACTATCCTGCTCATGATCAAAAGCAAGGAAAGTTGGACCAAAATTATGCTATACTGTTTCTCTTTGATTCCTGTGGGAATCTTTCCACTCTCATATTTTCCTGTCTATATAAAGAAATCACTGGAGAGAGCTTGTGATTACTTGAGCAACAAGTTGAAGCTGTTGATTGCTCAGAGTATTCTAGATTTGTTCAAGTACATCTCTTGTTTCTCCATCTCCAGTTCTAGAGCCCCGATTACCAGTTCATCCATTCCTTGAGTTAATTCCTGATCAATTTTCATTTATTTTGTGTGTACAATAAACAAAATGATGTGTCATTAGAAAATTGAAGAGTTCTCTCTTCCTGATAAAATTTTTGATTGGCTTCTCGTTTCTGGATGTAATATGTATGATGTTGGTAGCATTTGCAACAACTATCTTGCTCAGATAAAAAACAAGGAAAGTTATTGGACCAAAATTATGCTACATAAAAATACACTTTTTCTTTCGTTTAAGTAGGAACCTATGCACTCTCTTATTTCCCGTACCCATAAAAAAAATAATAATAAAAAAAAAAAATAAATCAGTGGAAAGAGCTAGCAACTACTTGTGCAACAAGGCAAATTAAGCAGTTGATTTCTCAGAGTTTCCTTGCTCTGCTCAAGCGAAATTATAAAATATATCATAGTCACCCCATTTTAGTTGTACCATCCGGAACAGTTGATGACTTTACTTAAAATTCAAGCTTATCCTGCACGATGCCAATCTAAAATGACGTGTTTACTTGAAAAATTAAGAAATAAGAATGAGGAATGAGAATGATTATTAATTTTTATTTACTCTAAAATAAATCTATAATGGAAATGGAATTGTGAGTCATACATAAATTTGGAATTATAGAATGAGATTCTCATTCTCCCTCACCCCACTTTACAATTCTCATTTCTATTCCTTTTTACAATTTAAAAAGTCTTTTACACCCCTAGTTAAATAATAATAATAATAATGAAATTAAAATTAATAAAATGTGAAAAAAATAATAATTATAGGCATAACTTGCAATTAATCCATTCTGATTCCAAATTAAAGTAAATATCTCAAGGAAAATACTACTAATTCTAATTCTAATTTCTATAATTGAAGTAAACAATTTATTCATCAATCTAATTCAAAATTATTCTGATTCTAAAATATTTTGATTACGTACAAATAAATGCAACATAAGTGTTTCTCATTAAAGCCAATGGAACCAAGGAACTAATTATTAATTGTTTTCTTGATCAACTTTAATTGATACTCTGTAAAGAAGATGCTGGTCATCACTAGCCAAATGCATAGAATAAATGTGGAATAACTTTTAGTGGTGTCAGTGGTCCGTGGATGGCTAGATGTGCAACTTTCCAATTTCTCGAATTCCAGGTAGCAGTGCTAGCGTTGTTTCCAAGCAAACTAAATCTTAATTAATGTGGAATAACTTTTTCTAACGTCTAGCGTCCACTAACACTACTAAACTTCTTGGAATATGACTCGCGCTAAACTATAATATAAATGAAAATTCTCTTGTATAACTTTTTATTACGTCACTATTTTGTGTATAGATCAGTAAGTTGATTTCCAGGATTTAGCTTAAAAGATTAAGTTGAATCCGACCCTATGTAAAAATGACCTTTCAAGAAGCCACATTTATATTATCCAAAAAAAAAAGCCACATTTATAATGTTTTATCCATCCTCAATAATTTTTCAATTTTTTTTACCAATTAATGGCACTTTGAGGACAGAAATACCTCTAACCCATTTCAATTATTTTCATTAAACTAATGGCAAAAAATACTTTTTCTTTTAAATCACTCTTTCAAAATAAATTTTAAAAAACTTAAAAATAAATAACATAAATTGGATTTTCACTATTCATCTAAAGATTTTTTTATAAAATAAAATATAAAATATAATAAAAGTACATAGTTTTATTTTATAAACAATGTCTAAGTCTCTATCATTGATCTTTCTCTAGATGGTGTACATCACATACAATTATAAATAATAATAATAATGATAAGAAAAGTGAGACTAAGATCTCCACCTCCAAATCTTCAAGTAATGAAGATCCAAGCCTGGGAATTAATATATATATATATATCCGAGCCTGAGATTTCTATCATTAGTGAATGAGATCCTAACTAGGATCTTCTTCAAGATGAAGATCTAGATCTCTACGTCTCCACCTTCAAAGATGACTCATAATCTGGGTCTACATCATAAAGATGGAAACCTATCAATGATGAGAATCTCTATCGAAAGGTCTACATTGTTGATAGACTCTATTTGCAAATTTCAATAGGATGGCACCTCCACCATCCATCAATCTTGATGGATGGTGGAGATCTCATTAATAGTTGCCACTTTCATTTTTTTTTTAATTATTTTTCTTTAAAGAAAGTGTTAATAAAATTATATATATCAACATGGCAGAGAGTAATTTTTTTTTTTAATCTTTTGTTTATAGTTTTTTAAAGAAATGATTTTCTTTTTTAATTTGTTCTAATTTTCTTATTTTATTTTAGTAAATTTAAAAAGGGTAAAACAGTTTTTTAACCCTTTTGACAAGGTTAGTGGTTGCTAATGGCAACCATCGATTTATAAACTAATCATAAATTTCGCTTTGTTTGTAGTTAGGAAAAGCTTAGTTAATTAACTAATTTGAAATTAATTTGTTCTTTGAGAAAAACTTATTCCATCAATAATTATACCTAAAGTTAGGGTACCCTACATTTTTATTCAAACTTTTTGTATCTATTGTTTTTCAAGACATTGTAATTTGCAAGTGAACTATGGCACTTATTTAACTTAATCAAAAGTAAACGAAAAGATGATGATAAAAAAAAAAAATGAAAAGATGCTTTTAATAAATAAAAAGAATACAGTCTTATTTTATATAAACACTTAAAAAAAAAAAAAAAAGGCAAATGAAAAGATGCTTTAATAAATAAAAAGAATACAGTCTTATTTTATGTGAACACTACTGCAAATATATATATATATATATATATATATGTACCATTAGTATACTTGGGTATGTATACACTTGACAAAAAAAAAATACTTAATTACATTCTAAAATATGTGGTTGTGATTGGTTATATGTGATTACAACTAAACATACTTGATTACAATTTGGAAATATGACTATAATTACTAATTGTGATCATACATGTTTAGTTTTAATCATATATAATAAATTACAATTACATTTTTTTTTGTCAAGTGTATGCTAGAATATGTCTCATATATATATAAACATTATACGTATAGACGCACTCCAATAAACCAAATTAATTATATAGCCCTAGAGCCTTTTCTTTCTAAAATGTATTCAATTATGTCTTCTACCAAAGAAGACATTGATAAACATAAATTCAACTCAGAGCTATACAATGCTCTGATGATCAATGAAGATAAGAAGAAAGGTGATAGAACTTTGCAGAAGAGTGTCAGATCATGCACTGCACATATTGACAATACATGACGACACAGTTATTCATATGGCTACTTACTGCAAGAAACCTGAGTTGGTGCCGAGGCTCTTGGATGATTTGCCTGATCAGTACCTTGACAAACTGACGCGCCAAAAGCAAGCAGGACAAACTATTCTTCATCATGCGGCAACCAGCAACCATGCCCATCCCGTTGCAGAACAAGTATTGAAGAAAGCCCCTGGGTTGTTGGGGATGCGCAGCAACAATGGAGAGACTGCTCTCTTTCAATCGGCACGCTACGGCAAAACTGAGATATTCAACTTCCTTGCCGGTGAAGTTTCTAGCTATGATCACTAGCAAGCTGTCGTTTCTTCAGAGAAGTGATAAATCTACTGTTCTCCACATGTCTGTTCTTACTCAACACTTCGGTAAGTTACTATTATTGTGATCGAGACTTTTTGATCTAATTTTTTTTTTTTAAGATTTTTAATTTCTAATCAAAATTTATATCAAATATTTGATTGCTTGCATATGTTGTGTAGAAAGAATAATTAAAATGTTTTTGATGGGGTAAGTACATCGACACTTCTTGCCTGCGGGAATATTTGCAGATGGAAAGTATATTAGGTTGTGTTTGGTATTGTATTTTAAATAAATTTTTAAAAAATTACTTTTAAAAGTATAAAATTGTTTTTAAAATGATGTTTTCAAAAACACAATGTATTTGATTAAATTTTTCAAAAATTATTTTTGAAAATTGAACATGATGTAAAAATATGTGATATTATTTTTGAAAATGAATAATACAGTAGTTTGGATAGGAAAATAGTGATTGTTTTGAAAATCTGGTTTAAAAAGATGAAAAACATTAAAAAAAAAAATTACTTTTTAGTTATAATTGAGAAAAAGTTGTTTTTCACTTTCAAAAACATATTTTACAAAATCCGCATCTAATCACGTTTTTTTTTTTTTTCATTTATTTTAAAAATAAAAAATTATTTTTTCAAAATATTTCCAAACACTCCCTTAAATTGTATATTTTATTGCTTTTATTTAAACAACCCATGAACTTTGGTTGACCAATCCTTTCAAAAAAAAATTAAAAAACTTTCGGCGGGCCAACACAATGACCAGAATATCTCTATTACTATTAATCAAAGTAAAAAATAAGTTTCATTTACAATGAATTATAAAAAATAGAATAAATCACAAAGAAAAGCAAAAAGAAAAAAAAACGTTGGAGAAGCAATGGAAAAGTTGCAAACACCTTCGAATTTTGTTTTTGCATTTTTAAAAATTATTTTTAAATAGTACCACTCCTTAAAAATTAAATCAAGATAAGATAAAATAAAATAAAATAACCATATCTATTACACTAATTCACTTGTAATCTTTTTTTTTTTCTAATTTTCTTAAACAATAACAGATTTGGCCTTGCAAATTGCAAAGGACTATAAATATTTGGTTAACGAACAAGATGGAGATGGGATGACTGCTCTTCAGCTGCTCGCATGCACGTCAGGAGCTTTGCATCGCAGACGTGAAGATGGATCATCTTGTATGTTTTTCCCTATTCTGTTGGATTCTTTTAAATTGCTTCACTTCTATTATTGTTTTTTTTTTTTAACTGACTTTTGTAATTGTAAATAACTTAAAAATCTGTGATTTTTTAGCATCTAAATTAATCGGGTTTTGGATAAAAATGTTTGAAAAAACTTTAATAGGTTAAACCTATATGAAAATCTAGAAACTCATATTAAATCAATAAGAATTATTATAGAAAACATACCTGAATCCATATTGTTAAACCTGAGTAGGATCGAGTCTTCCACAGTCAAATCTCCTTAGGTTACTCTATATTTTTTCTTCTTGAATGAGGGAAGAGAAAAGAGAGTAATATTACGTTGATTTGACTTGGGGACCGTAACCCTAATTATGTTCTTTATATACTAATCTAATTAGGTTCCCATTAACCCTAATTTAATAAGTATTAGGTTTCTACACATTAAAACTCATATCCAATAGATATTTCTAGAGCCCAATTAATAGATCACTTATTTGGCCCTATTAAAATAGATAATCCATAATATAATTGTTATTTAATATGTAAGCCCATATTAAGAAATATAAAAAATCCTAACAATCTCCCACTTGGGCTACATATGTTTCTTGAAACAATTATATTATCTATAGTCTTGAGTGTGCACTGAAAAGCTATCTGTCCTGAAATATCCCTTTAATTACAATCTGGTCCATCAAATATATTAGTATGAGATCAAAGCGACCTTTGTTATATATATTCGTAACTAGACCCATCAATGGTCACCACACCAATATATTTAATGACATAGATCGAGTATGGATGCATAGCATGGAAATTACATGCAATGTGATCTCAAACATGCCTATTTCCAATTGATCATACCTTAATCTTTAGTGAGATCAAACATAAATAACATTCAGAGTTTATAACTGAACTTTATACTTTATTCTGCAGAAAATAAATATAAAATATGTCTTTAATAAAGAACATCAAAATACTAACTCCCACTAAACATACACATCATCAACCAAAACAACATCCATATGAGCAGTGTGCTCATGAAAGACCTTGGGTGGTAATCCCTTAGTAAGCGGATCCATAATCATGGAGTTTGTCCCAATATGTTCTATAGCAACCTGACGACTCTGAACTCTTTCTTTAACAACAAGAAACTTGATGTCTATGTGCTTTGACTTTATAGAGCTTCTGTTGTTGTTGGAATATAGCACAACCGAATTATTGTCACAATATATCTTTAATGGTCTTTCTATACAATTCACAACTCGCAGCCCCATGACAAAATTTCGAAGTCATATCCCATGATTAGATGCCTCATAACAAGCTATGAATTCAACTGCCATAGTGGAAGAAGCTATGAGTGTTTGCTTAGCACTCTTCTAGGAAATAGCTCCTCTAGCTAACAGGTAAATATAGCCCGACGTGGATCTTTTACTGTCTTGGCATCCAGAAAAATCGGAATCAGAATACCCAATGATCTCTAAATTATCTGATCTCCGATATGTGAGCATGTGATCTTTTGTTCTCTATAAATAACGCATAACTCGTTTGGCTGCTTTCCAATGATCCATCCCTAGATTACTTAAATATCTGCCCAACATTCCCACTATGAACGCAATGTCCGGACGCATGCATACTTGAGCATACATTAGACTTCCTACAGCTGACGCATAAGTAATCTTTTGCATTTCTTTTCGTTCCAACTCATTTTTAGGGCACTGACTGAGACTAAACTTGTCTCCTTTAGCTACAGGGTGTCTCCTGGTGCACAACTTTTCATGTCGAATCTATCAAGAACTTTTTCGATATAGCTCTTTTGTGATAACCCAAGGATACCTCGAGTTCGATCTCGATGTATTTGTATGCCTAATACAAAAAAAGCGTCCCCAAGATCTTTCATCTCAAAATTATTTGTCAGAAATCTCTTGGTTTCGTGCAATAAGCCTATATCGTTACTAGCAAGTAGTATGTCATCGACATATAACACCAGAAATATGTATTTACTCCCACTGAACTTATGATATACACAATCTTCAACCTTATTTACTTCAAATCCATATGAGATAATGATTTGATGAAATTTGTGATACCATTGACGGGAAGTCTGTTTGAGACCATAGATGGATTTCTTTAATTTGCAAACCATTTTCTTTAAGTCACCAGATACAAAGTTTTCTGATTGCATCATGTATATCGTCAATGTCACCATTGAGAAACGCAGTTTTTACATCCATCTGATGTAGCTCTAAATCAAAATGAGTCATAAGTGTCATTATAATCCTAAAAGAGTCTTTCGTTGAAACGGGAGAGAAAGTCTCTTTGTAATCAATGCCTTCTTTCTGAGTGAAACCCTTGGCAACTAGACGAGCCTTATATCTCTCAACATTGCCTTTTGAATCCCTTTTGGTCTTAAATATCCATTTGCAACCAATAGGTTTCGCACTTTTAGGCAATTCAACGAGATCCCAAACGTCATTGTTTTTCATGGAATTCATCTCATCATTCATAGCATCGATCCACTTTTGAGAATTAGAACTTTGTTTGGCTTGATGGAAGTTGATTGGATCATCTTCCACCACTCCTATATCAATTTCATGTTCTTGGAGAAAAACGATATAGTCATCCGGAATCGCACTTCTCCTTTCTCTAGTGGATCGTCTCAATGACACATCCTCTTGAGGTTGTTGAGTTTGCACTTCGGGTATAATTTCTTCATTTTGCACAGGGAGCTCGTTTACATTGTCTTGATATTCCGGATTTGCATTTTGAACAATGTCAGGAATAGAAGCCTGATCATTATTAATATCAATAGCGAGAAGAGAAATAAATTCTTCTTCAAAGACAATGTCTTTAATCTTATCTCCCCCACAAACTCAACTTCCTCAAAAAATCTCGCATTTCCTGTCTCAAAAAATGTTCTAGTAGTGGGATTGTAAAACTTAAAACCCCTTGACCGTTCAGAGTACCCAACAAAGTAGCAACTTACAGTTCTTGAGTCCAGTTTCTTTTCATTTGGCCTATAAGGTCTTGCCTCAGCTGGACAACCCAAACATGTAAATGTCTTATACTAGGCTTTTTGCCCGTCCATAATTCATAAGGGGTTTTAGCTACCACTTTGCTTGGAACCCTATTGAGGATATATGCTGCAGTCTTTAATGCTTCTCCCCAGAGAGATTCTAGTAAAAATGAATGATTGATCATACTTCTTACCATATCCTTAAGCGTTCTGTTTCGTCTTTCAGCAACATCATTCATGCTAGGTTTGCCTAGCATTGTGTATTGCGGGACGATACTGCATTCCTCTAGGAATTTTGCAAAAGGTCCTGGATGTTATTCACCAGATCCGTCATATCTGTCATAGTATTCAGCACCACAGTCAGATTTGACAGCTTTAATTTTCTTGTCAAGTTGATTTTCAACTTCAACTTTGAAGGCCTTAAAAACATCCAGGGATTGAAACTTCTCATATATCAAATATAGATACCCATACCTTGAATAATCGTCTATGAACGTAATAAAATACTATTGACCATTCCAAGAAGCTGTAGGAAATGGTCCGCAAATATCAGTATGAATTAGTTCTAAGACATTAGAATACCTATTGGCACCTAATCTCCTAATGTTTGTTTGTTTCCCTTTAATACACTCAATACAGACTTCGAAATCTATCAAATCAAGGGAATCAAGAATCCGTCAGACACAAGCCTCTGAATTTTCTGTTTAGAGATATGACCTAAACGTTTGTGCCATAGTGTGGCGGAATCCCTGTCAGTTAATTTTCATTTTGGACATCGTGAATTTATATGCAAAGTTTCATTAATTGAGGCAATTGTATTCAACAAATATAGGTTATCATGCAAAGATAAAGAACCAGTACCAATAAGATTTGAATCTTGAAAAAGACTAAATTTATTATTTCCAAATGAATAAGAATAACCAAATTTGTCCAAAATAGAAACTGAAATCAAATTCCGTCTAAAAGACGATACTACATAAGTCTCTTCCAAATTCAAAAAATGATCAGTCTTTAATAATAACTTAAAAGTTCCTATAGCCTCTATTGTAACTGTTTTGTCATTGCCCACATAGATGAATCTTTCAGCATCACTTAGCTATTGGCTCCACAGACAACCCTTTCTTGACACGCCAGTTGACGTATTTGGGACATTCTTTCTTCATGTGTCCAGCTTTCTTGCAAAAGTAACAGGTAAACTCCTTATCCTGTTTCTTTTGCACCTTATGTTGTGATGTCCCAACTGCAGCTTCCTTTCCTCTTTTCCTTTTCTTGTCCTTAGAGATAGTTGCTAAGTAAGCACTTTCAATACCTTTTTGCTTCAATCTTTCTTCTTCTTGCACACAGTGAGATAAGAGCTCATTAAGAGTCCATTTATCCTTTTGAGTGTTGTAACTCACTTTAAACTGATTGTATTGTGCAGGAAGAGAAATCAAAACTAAGTGCACCAGTAGATCCTCAGACAGTTGTAACTTTAGTGTCTTTAGTTTGGAAGCAATATGAGACATCTCCATGATGTACTCCCTTATGTTCCATTTTCTTTTATACTTCATTGAAACAAAATTAGCCAAAAGGGTACTTGTTTCAACCTTTTCATTTTTCGCAAAACGCTGTTTTATATCATCAAGGAACTTCTTAGCATTTTTCTCTTCGGACATAGAGCCCCTAAAAGCTTCTGGAATGGAACGTTTCATGATCATAAGACACATGCGATTAGAATGTTCCCACTTCTCCATACTCGCCTTTTCATCAGTAGTACTATTGTCATTAAGAGATACGGGTCGTTCTTCCCGAAGCGCAAGGTCAAGATCCATGCAACCGAGAACAATCATAACGTTCTTTTTCCAATTCTTAAAATTCATGTCATTAAGCACAGGAATATAATTGATATTAGCAGTTATTGTTGAAGCAGAAGTAGTAACTGAATCGAGAACAAAACCAAATACAAGCTCACAATTAATAATCATATCATAAAATAAGAATACTCAATAAATAAATCATACATGATATGATTAAACTATTCTCATAATGGTGGGCCCTAAAACAAGATACCTAACACAACATTGACATTTAGTCTTTGGACAGAAATATCAATTGTAAGTGGTACTCTTTATGTAGTAATCAAATATTGACAATTAATCCCGTCAAGTAATAAGCCTTTCTTTGGACTGACTTATTACTTACATGGAAAACCTAATAATCGTCACATATTTATTACCACAAGTATGCCCATTATTTGGCCAAATAATAACCTTCCTTTGGGCCGGTCATTATTCGCATAAACAATAGATATACACATTTTAATATTTCAAAATAAATAAATTTAATTATAGAGGTTACTTTGGTAACATATAATTTCAATTCAATTTATTTTAAAATATTAAACTTAATACATGTATCATTTAATTTTCGAAAGAAAATAATATAATTGTTGCAATAAATTTCAGTAATTTATTTTAACATATATTCATAAACTTTTATTTTCAAACCAAAACAATGTTGTCATCAACTTAATTATCGTGCATGCATGGTTGATTATATATACATATAATGGCACTGATATATATATATAAAACTATCATCACATATATAAAACTTTCATGCATGTGAATTGATTTTCACGCCAACAAAAATAAATAAGCAAACACACATTGACTTTTATGCACCAAAACAAAACAAACTAAGCAAAATCACCAGCTTTTAACAAGAATATATATAATTTTTTAACGCAAATCCTTATTTGGTCATATATATTCTTCATGCATATATATATAACAATACACTGGTTTAATGACTTTCACGCCATCCAGTTCTATTGTCATATATATATATATATATAAAAGCAGACCCAATTAAATATATATATATACATGCTTGTTTTAACAATCCAAAACAAACACAAAAACAGTACCTTTGACCTTTCCGCACGCCAACCAAAACCAAAAGAAACAAAACAAAAGTATCCAAAACATAGAAGGCAAAAGCTTGACAGATGCTCTGGTGCATAATCGAAAAAAAAAACATAAAACTATATATATTTAATATATTCTTCAATGGTTTTCAAAAAAAAAAAAAAAAAAAACCACTCTCGAAAACACAACAGCATCATGAAAATTCAAAAAAAAATATATATATATATATATATATCAATGCTTCCATGATAATAATAATAGACTAGATTAATCAATTTCTCATTGATTCAATATGAATTAGCTTTGATACCATTTGTTGGAAAGAACTTTAATAGGTTAAACCTATATGAAAATCTAGAAACTCATATTAAATCAATAAGAATTATTGTAGAGAACATACCTGAATCCATATTGTTAAACCTGAGTAGGATCGAGTCTTCCACAGTCAAATCTCCTTAGGTTACTCTATATTTTTCTTCTTGAATGAGGAAAGAGAAAAGAGAGCAATATTACGTTGATTTGACTTGGGGACCATAACCCTAATTATGTTCTTTATATACTAATCTAAT
Source organism: Litchi chinensis (assembly GCA_019925255.1). Classification (NCBI taxonomy): domain Eukaryota; kingdom Viridiplantae; phylum Streptophyta; class Magnoliopsida; order Sapindales; family Sapindaceae; genus Litchi; species Litchi chinensis. The sequence goes on along the minus strand of CM034462.1, from coordinate 14,230,993 downwards.
TAAGTTCCCATTAACCCTAATTTAATTAGTATTAGGTTTCTACACATTAAAGCTCATATCCAATAGATATTTCTAGAGCTCAATTAATAGATCACTTATTTGGCCCTATTAAAATAGATAGCTCATAATATAATTGTTATTTAATATGTAAGCTCACATTAAGAAATATTAAAAAATCCTAACAAAAAATACCCATATCTTGCCAACACAAATATATTTCAACTAAAAAAATTATAAAAGAAAAAGAAAGTAAATCTAGAGATACACATGTACCTTTAATTTGTTTTAAGATAAAATCTACATGTATCTCTATTCTTCTTGTTTTAGTTTCTCAATGCAAGTGTAAAATAAAAAAAAAAAAAAAAAAAAAAAAAAGAAATATTTAAAAGTCTGGAGTTTTTTGATACTTTATGTTAATCTTGACTAACTGATCTAATTATTTTAAGTGTGAGCCTTGGCCTAGGTCTTGTACTATAAGTTTTAATTAATTTGGGTTTTCATTTTTTATTTCAGATATGTTTATTTCCTAAAAGTAATCTTAAAATTTAAACTCAAATTAATCAAAATTCAACTTTCTTAGAGTCAATAGATATTTATGAAGTTTCACTATAAGTAAACCATTAGGAAAAATAAAAAACTTCATTTTAATCTCTAAGATAACGAAAAATATTGGGTTTTTGAAGTTTTTGCACATTTCATTCATAAAGTTTTGAAAACTCTTAAAAAAAATTCAAATCGCCAATCAACTGATAGTCAAACCGAAAATAAAAAAAAAAAAAAAAAAAAAAAAAAAAACCCAATTACCTCTTATCACCTAAAATAATAGTTTTGCCACTAATGAAACCAAACTATATATTACATGTCATTCCACCAATAAAACAAGTGACACTTATACAATAATATAATATTGCTTTTCTAAAAAATATGATTATTGCTTTTTTAAATTAAACAATAATAAACAAAAATAAAACAGTAAAGATGTTAAGATGAAGACAAAAAAATAAAAAAAGTTATATATTAGAAATTAAAAAAAAAATTAAAACAAATTAAACATATTAGATCTTGAAATAGAGATCAAGATTAAAAAAAAAAAAAATTAAAAGACAAACTATGTTTATGATAATGACCCATCTCGTCATCTTTATTGCAAGATCAGGCTGGCGGAGGGTCTCCATCACATAGAGACCAGTTCAAGTCTTTGTCATGTAGAGACTAATTTGTGTGTGCACTGAAGATGTGAGACACCTCTTTGTGCAACAAAGATAGGGGCCAAAGACTCAGTCGTAGAGAAAGCAATTGAAAAGGAGGAGGGGAGAGAGAGTTGGGTTGAAGTTGGTTTATGGTGATTCATTTTGGGATTTGTTCATTTTGTTGGTTTCTGGTTTTCTGATTTTGTTTATTTTTTGGTAGAGGTTCGATAGATGTTGATTTGGTTGAACCAGATCAACCACCAATTCCGAATCAATGGCCGCTTTATTTTTTTCAATTCTTTTTGCTTTTTAAATTTTTATTAACCTAGATCTATAATTGCTCCATCTCTCTCTCACTCTTTCCATTTTTAATTATTTATTATCAAAGATTTCAATTTTATTTATTTAAAAAAAAAATTGTTTTAAAGATCTGGATGAGACTAGATCATCAATCTTAACAATTTAGTCTTACCTAGATCTTGAAGATCTGGTTTTGCAACCCAGATCTTCAACATCTAGGAGAATCCAGATATTGAGCATATAAGTTCAAACTTAGATCTTCATGTAAGTTAGAAGATAAGGGTCAGATCTCCTTTTTTTTTTAAAAAAATAAAAAAAATAAAATATTTTAAAGATGAGGGTTAGACCTGATTATCATATTGACAATCTAGTCTCATTTAGATCTTGAAGATCTGGGTTTGTAACCCAGATTTTTTTTTTTTAATTTTTTTTCATGATTTTTTTTTTTTTTTTTTTTTTTTTTTTTTTTTTTTTTTTTTTTTTTTTTTTTTTTTAATTAATTAATAATTTTTTTATTTTTAATGAATTATTTATTTTTAAATTTTATTTTAATGAACATATATATATACTCATTTTAATTTTAGCCTTACACATATCATAATCCCAACTCTCTTTTGGGAAATGTAAAAAATACCATTTCTACTTAAACTTTCTATCTCTTTTGATAGTTTGAACCTTTTTGAAGAGTTTTTAGAAATAAAATACTTCCGAAAGAGCTTTATAAACCTGATAATTTTTATATCTCAAGGATTAAAATGAAGTTTTCTCAATATTGTATCATATAACAACAACGAAATTGTTTCCAAGAAAAATGGAACTTGCATAGATAAAGAATATGAATAATAAAGAAATAATTAAAGAAAGAGGAAGAAAAAAAGAACGAGAACAAAGAAAGAGGATAAAGGTGAGAGCGATACAAAGCTGAATGGAAGGTTTTTTTTTTTTTCTTTTTTATTAAAAAAAAGATTAATAAAGGGTATTTTTTTTAATTCCAAATATTCAAGTTATTTAGTGACGTGGAAAGAAAACAAGGCGAATAATTCTAGTTACCTATGTTCTATACATAAAGAAATCATTGGAGAGACCTTGTGATTACTTGAGCAACAAGTTGAAGCTATTGATTCTTTAGTGTATTCTAGATTTGTTCAAGTACATCTCTTGTTTCTCCGTCTCCAGTTTTAGAGACCCAATTACTAGTTCATCCAATCTTTGAATTAATTCCTGATCAATTTTCATTTTTTTTGTGTATACAATAAACAAAATTATGTGTCATTAAAAAATTAAAGGATACTCTCTTCCTGAAAAAAATTTTGAGAAATCAATTTTTGATTGGTTTCTCATTTCCGTATGTAATATGTATGATGTTGGTAGCATTTGCAACAACTATCTTGCTCATGATAAAAAACAAGGTAAGTTATTGGACGAATATTATGCTATATAAAAATACAATTTTTCTTTCGTTTCACTAGGAATCTATGCACTCTCTTATTTCTTGTACCCATATAAAAAATTGAGTGGAAAGAGCTAGCAACTACTTGTGCAACAAGGCAAATTCAGCAGTTGATTCCTCAGAGTTTTCTAGCCCTGCTCCAGATAAAACATATCATAGTCACCCCATTTTAGTTGTACCATCCAGAACTGTTGATGAATTTACTGAAAATTCAAGCTGATCCTGCACGATGCCAATCTGTAATTGTGTGTTTACTTAAAAGATTACGAAATAAAAATGAGGAATAAAAATAATTGTTAGTGTTTATTTACTTTAAAATAAATTCATAATGGGAATGAAATTGTGAGTTTTACACAAATTTGGGGTTATAAAATAGGATTTTCATTCCCTTTACCCCGCTTTACAATTCACATTTCCATTCTCTTTTATAATTTAAAAAGTTTGTTATACCCCTTATTAAAAATAAATAAATAATAATGACATTGGAAATTAAAAAATGTGAAAAATATAATAATTAAGGGTATTTTTATAATTTATAATTAATTCATTCCGATTTCAAATTAAAGAAAACATCTCAATAAGAATACTTCTGATTCCGGTTCTAATTTCTATAATTGAAGTAAATAATTTATTCTGATTCTGATACATTAATCTTATTCCAAATTTTTTTGATTAATCATTCTAATTACATATAAATAAATGCATCATAAGTGTTTCACGTTAAAGCCAATGGAACCAAGGAACTAATTATTAATTGTTTTCTTGATCAACTTTAATTGATACTCTATAAAGAAGATGCTGGTCATCACTAGCCAAATGCATAGAATAAATGTGGAATAACTTTTAGTAGTGTTAGTGGCCCGTGGATGGCTAGACATGCAACTACTTTTCAATTTCTCGAATTCCAGTTAGCGGTGCTGTCGTTGTTTCCAAGCAAACTAAATCTTAATTAACGTGGAATAACCTTTCCCAAACCGTTAGTATCCACTAAAACTTTTACACATATGCATAGGGTCCCCTTGAGTACACGCGGATATGTATATATTTGATAAAAAAAAAATACATAATTACATTATAAAATGTATGGTTATAATTTATTATATGTAATTATAACTAAACATATTTTATTACAATTTATAAATATGATTAGAATGAGTAAATTAGTAAACGTGACAATATTTACTGATTATAATCACACATATTTAATTGTAATCACATATAATAAATTACGATAATACATTTTATAATACAATCACTTTTTTTTTTTTTATCAAGTATATATGTACCCAAGTGTATGCTAAAATGTGCCCCATATATATATATGCAAACATTATATGTATAGACATACTCCAATAAACCACATTAATTATCCAGCCCTAAACCTTCTCTTTCTAAAATGTATTCAATTATGTCTTCTACCACAGAAGATATTGGCCCTGTTTGGGATCCACCAAGAAGAGCTTATTTTGGCTTCTTGAAGCCAGAAGCCATTTTACTAGCTGTTTGGCTTAATTCAATAAAAGAGTTTTCTGTCTTAGGAAACTCTTCTACCCAAAGTTACTTTACCCAGCTTTTCTTGGAAGCTCTTCCTGGAAAACACGGGAAGTCAAAATTTGGTTTAATGAAACAATTTAAAAATTTTAGCCCTTACTTCTCTTTTGCTTCTCTTCTTCTACTGTCAAAAGTCAGAAGTAGAAGCTATCCCAAACGAGCCCATTGATCAACATAGAATCAACTCAGAGCTATACAACGCTCTGATGATCAATGAAGATGCAGAGAGGGTGATAGAACTTTGCAGAAGAGTATCAGATCATGCACTGCACATATTGACAATACATGACGACACAGTTATTCATATGGCTACTTACTGCAAGAAACCTGAGTTGGTGCTGAGGCTCTTGGATGATTTGCCTGATCAGTACCTTGACAAACTGACTCGCCAAAATCAAGCAGGACAAACTATTCTTCATCATGCGGCAACCAGCAACCATGCCATTGAAGTTGCACAACATGTATTGAGGAAAGCACCTGGGTTGTTGGGCAAACGCAACAACAATGGAGAGACTGCTCTCTTTCAATCGGCACGCTACAGCAAAACTAAGATATTCAACTTCCTTGCCGGTAAAATTTCTAGCTATGATCATACTAGCAAGCTGTCGTTTCTTCAGAGAAGTGATAAATCTACTGTTCTCCACATGTCTGTTCTTGCTCAAAACTTCGGTAAGTTACTATTATTGTGATCGAGACTTTCTGATCTAAACTTTTTTTATTTAATTTTTAATATCTAATCAAAATTTATATCAAATATTTCACTGCTTGCATATGTTGTGTAAAAAGAACAATTAAAATGTTTTTGATGGGACAAGTACATCCACACGTCTTGCATGCGATATAGAATATTTGCGGATGGAAAGTATATTAGGTTGTGTTTGGTATCGTTTTTTAAATAAATTTTTAAAAAATTACTTTAAAAATCATAAAAATGTTTTTAAAATGATGTTTTTAAAAACATAATGTATTTGGTTAAATTTTTCAAAAATTATTTTCGAAAATTGAACATGATGTAAAAATATGTGGTATTATTTTTGAAAATGAATAATATAGTCATTTGGATGGGAAAATAGTGATTTGTTTTGAAAATCTGGTTTAAAAAAATGAAAAAGCAAAAATTTTTTTTTTTCTTTGTTTTTTATAATTGAAAAAAAATTGTTTTTCATTTTTAAAAACATATTTTACAAAGTATACGTCTAATCACGTTTATTTTTTTTATTTATTTTTAAAAATAAAAAAAAATTATTTTTAAAAATGTTTCCAAACGCTCCCTTAATCTGTATATTTTATTCCCTTTATTTAAACAACCCATGAACTTTGGATGACCAATCCTTTCAAAAAAATAAAAAAATAGAAAAACTTTCGGCGGGCCAACAAAATGACCAGAATGTCTCTATTACTATTAATCAAAGTAAAAAATAAGTTTCATTTACAATGAATTATAAAAAATAGAATAAATCGCAAAGAAAAGGAAAAAAAAAAAAACGTTGGAGGCAGCACTGGAAAAGTTGCAAACACCTTCGAATTTCGTTTTTGTATTTTTAAAAGTTATTTTTAAATAGTGCCACCCCTTAAAAATTAAATCAAGATAAAATAAAATAACCATATCTATTACCTTAATTCATTTGTAATCTCTCTTTTTTTCCCCTAATTTTCTTCAACAATAACAGATTTGGCCTTGCAAATCGCAATGGACTATAGATATTTGGTTAGCGAACAAGATGGAGACGGGATGACTGCTCTTCAGCTTCTCGCATGCACGTCAGGAGCTTTGCATCACAGACGAGAAGATAGATCATCTTGTTTGTTTTTCTCTATTGGTTTTCTTATATATATATATATATATATATATATATATATATATATGGGATATGATCAGGGAACATAAATTTTAACATAAGTTTTGACACAATTTTTTAATCATTAAATTGAAAAGAAATTAATGATATAGATTTGCTTTTTTTGAAGAGTAGGATAGTTATTAGAGAGTTGTATTGCACCAGATAATTGCATGCAGATCAATTTCTCTGTCTTCATTTATGTTCTTTAATATTTTCTCTTTTCTCTATTTATATATTTTTTAATCGATTTTTTATTTTGAGATATTTTAAATAACGTGTTTGTTTAAATTTATGCAATATGAATCTTATTTGAAAGTTTATGTTGAGAGCTTTGAATCCATATATTATTTGCATGATTTAGTTAAATGAATAAAGAGAAAAAATTAAATGAAATTTAATTAATAATATTGTTATTTAGTTTAAAGGTAGAGATAAAATAAGGTGAAGTGTACCAGTTTAAAGTTAACAATTAATCTACACCATTAATTTCTTTTCAATCCAATGATTAAAAAATTGTGTCAAAACTTATGTCAAAATTTGTGTCCTCCGATCATGCCCCTATATATATACGTATATTTACATACATATAAATATTATGTTGGATTCTTTTCAATTGCTTGACTTCTGTTATTGTTTTTTATTTTTTATTTTAAACTGACTTTTGTAATTGTAAATAACTTAAAAATCTGTGATTTTTTAGCATCAAAATTAATCGGGTTTTGGACAAAAATACCCATATCTTGCCGACACAAATATATTCCAACTAAAAAAATTATAAAAGAAAAAGAAAGTAAATCTAGAGAGACATATATACCTTTAATTTGTTTTAAGATAAAATCTACATGTATCTCTATTCTTCTTGTTTTAGTTTCCAAATCCAAGTCTAAAATTTTTTTTAAAAAAAATGTTTAAAAGTTTGGATTTTCTTGTTTTTTTTCCTTTTTTTTTTTTGATTATATATATATATATATTTTTTTTTTTTTTCTGTTAGGATTCTGTGATTTTTTAGCATCTAAATTAATTGGGTTTTGGACAAAAATACCCATATCTTGCTAACACAAATATATTCCAATTAAAAAAATTATAAAAAAAAAAGAAAGTAAATCTGGAGATACTTAAATACTTTTTGTGTTAAGATAAAATCTACATGTATCTCTATTCTTCTTGTTTTAGTTTCCCAATCCAAGTCTAAAATTAAAAAAAAAAGAATGTTTAGAAGTCTGGAGGTTTCTGAGACTTTATGTAAAATTTGACTAACAGATCTAATTAATTTAAGTGTGGGCCTTGGCCTAGGTCTTGTATTATAAGTTTTAATTAATTTGGGTTTTCATTTTTTATTTCAGATATGTTGATTTCCTAAAAGTAATCTTAAAATTTAAACTCAAATCAATCAAAATGCAACTTTCATAGAGTCAATAGATATTTATGAAGTTTCATTATAAGTAAAATATTATAAGGAAAATTTCATTTTAGTCTTTGAGGTATCGAAAAATATTAAGTTTTCAAAGGTCTTTAGAATAGCTCGTTTCATCTATAAAGTTTTGAAAACTCTTACAAAAACAAAATCTAAATCGCCAATCAACTACTAATCAAACTAAATAGAAAAATAAAAAAATACTCAATTACCTCTGATCACCTAAAATAACAGTTTTGCCCCCAATGAAACCAAACTATTACATATCATTCCACCAATAAAAAAGTGACATTTGTAAAATAATATAATTATTTCTTTTTTAAAAAAAATATGGTTATTTTTTTAAAAAAAATGATACAATAATAAAAATATATTTTAAATAATAAAGATGTTGAGATGGAGATTGAAAGTAAAAAGGTTACATATTAGAAATTAGAAAAAAAAAATTAAAACAAATTAATCATATCAGATCTTGAGATAGAGATCAAGATTAAAAAAAAAAAAAAAAAAAGACAAACTAAAGTGTTGATGGAGACCAGTCTCTATCATGCGATCAGGACGACAGAGGGTCTCCATCACATAAAGACCAGTTTAAGTCTCCATCGTGTAGAGACCTAATACGTGTGTGCATTGAAGATGTGAGACACCTTTTTGTACAACAAAGATGAGGCCAAATACCCAGTTGTGGAGAATGAGATTCAAAAGGGTGAGAGAGAGTTTGGTTGAAATTGGTTTCTAGTGATTCATTTAGGGTTTGTTGATTTTGTTAGTTTTTGGTTTTCTAACTTTGTTGATTTTATAGTAGAGGTCTGGTAGATGTCAATCTGGTTGAACTAGATTGGCCACCAATTCTTGGTCAGTGGCCAATCTATATATATTCTTTTTCAATCTTTTTTTTTTAATTTTTTATTAAACTAGATATATGGTTGCTCCGTCTCTTTCTCCTTTTATCCACTTTTAATTATTTATTATTGAAGATTTCAATTTTATTTAAAATTTTTCAAAATTATTTTAAAGATTTGGGTCAGCCAAATTGTCAATCTTAATGATCTAGTCTCACCTAGATCTTAAAGATCTAGGTTTGCTCCCTAGATTTGCAATAACTAAGAGAACCCAGATGTTGAGGATCTAGGTTCAAACCTAGATCTTTATGTAAGTTCAAACCTATGTTTCCTTTTTAATTATTTTAAAAATTACATTGAAGATAAAAGTGCGACCAAATCGTCATATTGACCATCTAGTCCACTTAAATCTTGAAGACCTGGGTTCGCAATCCAATTTCTTTTTTTATTTGCTAATTTGTGTTTCATGATTAATTTTAATTTTCACTCTCCATCTTAGTGGAGATCTTTTATCTTTTTGAATTGTAATTAACTAAATAATTTTTTAATTTTAATAAATTATTTATTTTTAAATTTTATTTTAATGAATATATATATACTCATTTTAATTTTAGCCTTGCATGTATCATAATCCTAACTCTCGTTTGGGAAATGTAAAAAATAACTTTCCTACTCAAACTTTTTATCTCTTTTGATCGTCAATCAATTAATGGTTTGAATTTTTTAAAGAGTTTTTAGAACTTTACAGATGAAATGAAATGTTTTTGAAAGAGTTTTATAAACTTGATAATATTCAATATTTCATGGATTAAAATGAAGTTTTTCCAATATTATATCATCTATTAGGAAAAAAATTATTTCCAAGAAAAATGGAACTTGTAGATATAAAGAATATAAAAAATAAAGAAATAATTAAAGAAAGAGGAAAAAAAAAGAACATGAACAAAGAAAGCGAATAAAAGTGAGAGTGATAAAGAGCTAAACAGAAGTTTTTTTTTTTTAAAAAAAAAAAAGAAAAAATATTAATAAGGGGTTTTTAAATAAAGGATTATTATTATTTTATCTTGAAATTGAAAATAATATCAAATCATCTCGGTATTGAAAATATTATCCTAAATGGTTCAGCTATTGGAGGGCTAGTCATCTTAATCTACAAATTTACGATTTCGTTAAGATGTAAGGGTAGAAAGGTAAATGCAATTATAAAGGACAGTTGTAGGAAATAAAGAATTTTTTAATCATTAAATAAAATAAAAATAATTAATTTTTTCAATCTCTCACCAGTCCTAAGGCCCTTCCTATCTCTCTCTTTCTCAAAGTCTCTTACCTTACATTGTTTCTCTTTCTCTCTCTCACAATCTCTCAAACTCTTACCATCTTTTTAACTGTGGCTTGTCGATTGGAGGTGACAGGACCCAATTCAGACTCTCTCTAATCTCTGATCTGGAGAGTCCCGTCGGACACTCCAACGGACTTCTCTCAATCCGACTTGTCGAAATGGAGAGATCTGCGGAGCGAACCCCTTAATCTTTCCCGATTTTCTTAACTTAACTCGATTTTATTCTTTACTTTAGTAAATAACTTGGGTGAGTAAAATTTTCGTGATTTTATTTTTAAAATGATTTTATAAAAATTTCAACAGTATAACGGCTGTATTTTTAACATTTCCAAAAGTTTTACCTACAATAAAACACACTTCGACTATGTATTCATTTCCTTCCAACTTCATTTATTCACAAACATGCATTTTCATCACAATTTCCACAACAATATACATGAACTCATACTAGACTATATATATACATCATATATGAAAATATATAAATATTTACAATGGCATTTATAATCATAAAATCCAAAATATAAGTACTTTTCCATAATTGATGTATTCAACCCATACACATGACTACACAAATATCGCATGACTCGCCCACCTATAAATATGAAATTTAAAGTTCGTCATCGCACCGTCTAACGACAGCACCCAATGGAATATATAAACTACACAAAAAGTAAACATGTTATGCCACAAAACAATGAAATATAATTATGCACTAATGTAACAAGTTACAAACTTATTCATCCTTAGAAATTTTAAAATCTTAAAATTTTCTTCAAAATCCTCATGTATACGCTTAAAATACTAAAACCATCACAGACGATTATAACTAACGCCAACGTGAAGCTACTAAGGTATCTCGACCACTACGATATGAAATTTACTGCATCGCGATGTAGGGTGATAAATCTCATATCCGAGCAACTACAATGCATAATTTTCTGCATTGCAATTGTAGTGCTATAACTCTGGGGGGCTACGAGCGGAATGTACTGCATCACCATGTAGTGCCAAATTGTAAAATAATCAACGATGTGCGAAATTGTCTGCGTCACAACGTAGCGCTATGAATTCTAAGAAAACTGAGCAACTACGGACGGAATTTTCTGCATTGTCGCATAGTACTAATTACTCTATAGACTAAGCGACTACAGACAAAATTTTCTACATCGTCTCGTAGCGCAAATTCTTAAATGATCTTAAAGTATATACATGGTTTTTAAAACTAAATTCATCAAGTGCAAAAGCACAAAACTACTTATTTGTGAAACTCTTAAACACTCTCTTGATTCAATTATTTTAAAAACAATTTTATATTGATTTTAATCACTTTATGGATTCCATAAGAAACTCATATACTCACATCTTGAACTTTGAATTTTAAAAGCCATTTTTATTTTCATCTAGCACAATATGCAAAACTAAAAATAGAAATCAAACAAACGTAAGTGGTGAAACACTTATCTCAATTCGTGAAAGTCCGAATCAAGTGCCTTCACGAGTCTCATGTACCTCGCTAGCTCGCTCTTCACCTACACATCACTTTCTTATTTAAAATACACTACAATATGTTATATAAACTACACACATTGCTTTTAAACTTTAAAAATTCAATACAATGCACTTTTTGACTACAACTTTCTCTACTAACTTCTAACTTAACCAAGACTTCTTAATTCCAATTTCTTTACAAAATTTTCAGTTATACACCCCTAGGAATACCCTCACGCAGTCCGTATACTTTTCAGAGGCCCGGAACGAAAAGTCAAAATTTTAAACCCCCTATAATAGAATAGTACGCACAGCCTATTCCACGGGTTGTTCCACCTCCGTTTTTGCTTGAACCATCTTCTTATCTCTCACTTAGGTCCCCCGTAAAATAGTTTTGAAAAATTCTAAATATTGATGGGTGAAACCTAGGAAAAATGCTTAGTTTTCTACATTTTTTTATGCATTTTTTCATATCGAACAAGCAACAATATTATTTCTTTCATATCTAAGGTTCTTTTACCTAATTACAGTCAAATATATTCATTCTATGCAATACAAATTACATTTACATAGACATCTCACCTTACGACCCTTTAATGACACTATTTTATGCATAACTTGCGCAATTTTTATCGGAATCGTTCCCTTCCAAAACCTATGGTTTTCTATGACTCCTAGGCATGATTTGAGGTCTAGAACAACCCCAAATAAGTCAGATTAGTGCAGATCATCACTGTCCCCTTGTTTGACTCGAGAATCTCCCTTTTTCTCAAAACTACTCATTTTACAATTTTATCACTTCTATATGCTTTCCTAACCTCAATTATGCTTAATTTTAAGTTCAAATTCATCAAAACTTAGAGGTATCTTACTGTCCTTTATGGCCATAACACACATACCTATTAAAGAGTAGAGCTTTTCAATTTTTATAAGTCAATCTCTCTCAATCTTTTCATCAAAACTTGTCTACTATTTGTGTGACATTTTAGTGCTTTAAATCATGCTTTAAAGATTGTTATCCATGAACCCTAACCTAAGATTTACACACAAGAACATGCCATCAAAGTTTTTATATCACCTAGTTAGGGTTCTACACTTGTTTGAAGTGTAGAACACCCATCACAATCTACTAAAATCACATAGTTATCAACATACCCATACAACCCCAACTAACATCAAAAGTTGAAAGAAAAGAGGATGTTTCACCTTGTTCCTTGCTTAAGATTGATGGGTTTATCTTGAAGACATCTTAAGATGATGAGTTGAGGCTTGGAAGAATGGGTTGGAAGCTATCTTCTTCTCATTTCTCACTTTGTCGTCCAACTCCTTCTTATTTCTCTTCCCCTCACGTTTCTTTTCTTCTTTTCACGAACACTTCTTGTTTTGCTTCTAATCTCACGGTCAAAGCCTCTTGTTTGTTTAAAATTTCTCTAAGTGTTCAATATATATATTAGTAACATTTCCTAAAGTGACAAGCTTGTCCCTTTGACTAGTTTTAACCATTACTAATATATTACTTTAATACAATTAGTGATTAATTATTAATTTGAAATAATAACTCTTATGGTTCTTATTTTTAGACTTAACTATATTACTACTTATAATTTATCTCTTATTTATTAAAAGACTATTTTACCCCTCTTTAACTTTTTCTTATTAAGAAAATTTTCGTATAATCCTACAACGATCGTTAGCTCTTCAATGTCCCAATTTAGCTTATTGTTGACTAGATTTATCATTCTAACTTTATAATCTAACTTCTAACACTGAGACGTTTAGAATTTGAGACTAATGGTTTACAGGAGGAAACCAGATCGACGGTCTGGCTCCCGAACGACTTGTCCCTAAAGGCCAACCTCCTTAGGAAATCGACATCAACTACAACTCTACTACGATTGCATCGCCGTTTGACGCTGAAACCGAGACCAAGCCTTCATAGAGGACATGAACGAGAATTGAGATTGCATCGGCTCCACTTTATCATCCTCTTAGCAGTCGTCGCCGTCTCACCTTTTCACTCACACTCTCTCTCTCTCTTCCACTCTTACCCATAACCATCTCTCTCTCTCACCCTCACCGTCTCTGGTTTCTCCTTGTCACCCTTCTCTCTTTCTCTCTTTTCCATGCCTCCAATTTTCGAGTTTATGGTTGTGTCTTGTGGGTGAAGTTTGGCGGTTGTGTTGGGTGGTTTTAGGTGGTATGGTGGGTGATCTCTAGTTTGGTTGGGCCTTAGCTTAAGGGCAACATTTCTGGTTGTTTTTTAGATTTGGTTAGGCTTTAATTTAGGGGCCTTGCTTGGTTGTGTTTCCGATTGAATGGTTCCATTTTCTTTTGGCCTAAATCCTAAACATAATACTGTTTTAGAGAGATTTCACTTATTGAGAGAAATTTTGCTTTGTCTAAATTTTTGGTTTCATATTTTGTGTTACGAATGGTGTCTAGTTTCAAGATGTTTTAATTTTTATTTGTTTTATTTTCTTTGTTTTCTTTAAAGTCTTCTTGGTGGATGGAGATCCAATATCCAAATTGGATATTGGATCTCCATTTAAAAAAAAAAAAAATCTGTTTTTAGTTTTTTCTTTTAATTTATTCAGTTTTTTTTAATATTTAATTTTTTCAAATTTCAATTATTTTTAATTATTAATTATTAATTATTATCAATTTTTTAATTTTTTTTCATTTTCCCATTTAATTATTTTTATATCTATATTTATCTTTTATTAATTTTTTAAGGTTTTTTTAAAATATAAAAAGGTGAGGGTATTTTGGTCTTTTAGTGTTTTTGTCACAAAATCACTAAAAATTTGAATAAAAACTGCTTTTGGCTAATGGTATGAGGTTTTTTAGCTAATATTTTGAAAAGTTAAGGTAAAATGAAATTATTTTCCTTTTTTGGGGTGGGGTTTAGATTTTTCCCTTTTTTAATTCCAAATATTCAAGTAATTTAGTGACGCGGAAAGAAAACATGGCGAATAATTCTAGTTACCCATGTTCTCTATTCTCTATTCTCCCCCCCCCACCCCAAAAAAAAAAAAGAAAAAAAAAAAATCTTATATGCATCATGATATATTTATCTCTACTAATGTTTGCGGGCTGATGAGACTTTGTAAGGCTATTTATAAATCTACTGACAAACCCATAAGAAAAAAAAGTCCTTGTGAACAATTGTATTTCCATATAATATGTAACATGTTCTAGCTGTTCCTTATTGATCCTCCAAAGATTTATTTCATTTTCCTTTTACAGAAAAGTACTTCATAAATTAACTAGAAAAAACATCAACTAAACACTAACCTTAACTAATGGTAGTCTTTGTATATTCCTCTTTTATAAATTGTTTAGGTGATAATCCTTCACTTTTTACTTTCTTTGAAAAGCTCAAATTAGGCCTAATCTAGCTTGGGGAGAAAATTTTAATTCCGCTATGAGGCTTGCGGAGGTCCTAATTGAAAGAGATAACTCATGGAGTCTTACTTATTCTGTACAAGATCGAAGTAGGCCTATGATACACAAATATGGAGTGACTTCTAATGTCTCCTTGACTGAGAGAACCAGTGGAGAAGTATCCTATCGTTCTCCTGTGATTGATACTCCTTTATTTCTAGCAATAAGAACAGGATGTGTAGAGATGGTGAAACTAATATTGAAAATATACCCTCAAGCTGTTGAGTATATTGATGATGAAGGGCAAAATTTATTACACATGGCGATCAAGTATCGTCAGTTGGAGATCTTTGAGTTTGTGAAGACTATGGAGGCTCCAATGAGGAGGCTTGTTTGGAAGATCGACAACAATGGCAACACCATTTTACACATGACTGCACAATTAAGAAAAGATTATGAGCCTGAAAGAATGGAAGGCCCTGCACTAGTATTGCAGGATGAGTTGCTGTGGTTTGAGGTTCGTTTTACACTCTTGTTGCCCTCTTTTATAAATATATATATGTATATGTATATGTATGTATGTAGGGTTTCTAGTTTTTTTCTCTTAGTTATTACATTAATTTTGAAATTTGGAAATGAGAAATATGATTCGAATCCATAATTACAATCATAAAAAGTTTCCAGTTTTAATTGAGGTGCAAGAATTTTTTACGATATACATTGTGGTGAATTTTAAGAAAAGTTTACAATGACTTTCAAATAAAGTTCAATAACAGTTATTAGAGGGCTTATCACAAAATACATGTTTTTCAACAATGAGATAAGATCATAAGAACTCTTTATTCCTAATATTCTTTAACAACTACTAGATAAAAAGTTTTAAGTTAATAAATGAGTGTATAGGTATATATTTAAGATATAGGTTGATAAAATTTATGATATATTGATATATCCCTCATTAATAATTGGTAAATATTGAATACATTGGTCCTTACTATATACCATATGCAATAAATAAGATATCCACATATAAGAAGGGATTGGAGATGGGATTTGAACCCATGACCTTTAGTTCCAATATTTATTATGCTTAAATCCAAATACTTAAGGTAATAAGAGCTTAACTATAGTACTTCACATAAGAGTTGATGATATTTGTGTTATGTTAATGTTTTTCAATAATTGCATTTATAAGGCTGAATCCAACCCTTAAAAAGTGTGTTATCCAATGGTTGAAAACTTAGAGACTTATGTTATGATTTGTGAAAAAAAAAAAAAAAACAGTTGTTAATCATAATCCATCATCATAATAAAAAGAGACTAGCTTTGATTAATATTAATCTCAAACTGTTTGCATAATCTCATTTACCTATGCCTGTTAAACAATGTGTAGGGGAAGTTTCCTCATATTTACCTTCATATTATGAGTATTGGTTTGATTGAAAAATATATACAAAAATTTTCGAGTGTGTTTGCAGAGGGTGAGGGAAGTCACCTTGGACCCTTTCTTGACTCACCGGAACAACATGAAGCTCACAGCAGAAGCATACTTTGCTGCTACAAATAATGAACTTCGTCGTTCATCCAAGGAATGGTTAAAGCACACAGCAGAAGGATGTTCAGTAGTAGCAGTACTAATTGCCACTGTCGCCTTCGCAGCTGCATACACAGTACCCGGAGGCTCAAATCAGAACACAGGCTTTCCCATCCTTGTCAACAAACCTTTCTTTGTTGTTTTCACCATAACAGACGCTCTCTCTCTCACATTCTCCTTGGCCTATGTGGTTACATTTCTCTCCATCCTTTCATCCCCATTTAGATTGGAAGACTTCAAACTCTCTCTTCCTAATAAACTGACAATGGGTTTCACATTTTTGTTCCTTTCTGTGGTCATGATGATGATAGCATTTGCAGCAACCATCGTACTCATGGTTCAAAAAAAGGAAAATTGGGCCAAAGTTATGCTATACACTTTCTCTTTCATCCCAGTAGCGATTTTTGCACTCACACATTTTCCTGTCTATGTAAAACATTCAATACAAATAGGCTGCAGGTCTCTGTTCAAGAAGACAAAGCAATTGATTCCTCGGAGTTTGCCGAAGTACATGACCTCTTGTTTCTCAATCGGTTCTAGAGCCCCAACTACAAGTTCATCCATTCCATGAGCTAATTATTCTGCAAGCTTCCCTACTTATATGTTTTTATGGTTATATATTCTACGTCTCATATTAGTTGTGAAAATGTATTCCTACATTTTTCAAATTTATTGCCTAAATTAAATGGTTTGCTGTTTGTAACTACCATACATTCCATATTACTTGGTTACAAATTTATATTACATCATGTGAACAGCAGATTTGAATAAATATTAGAATGTAACGTTACTGCGGTTGGGGAGAATGAATTTCCTAAGGCTTTTGATCATTTGAATGTTTTTATTATGGCCTCATATGGAAAAATCTTCAAAAGCTTAGGTTCAGTATAACTACTATATAAGAGCAAATTAAATGAGAAAAGCTTACCCTTAGGCCAGCTGCCCTTAATAATACAAGGAAAAGATAATTACGACTGGAAAGCAAAAACAAAAGAGGCTAAAATAATGCCAGCTGTCCTTAAATAATACAAGGAAAAGATAATTACAACTGGAAATTAAGCAAAAAAAAAAAAAGATGCTAAAATAATTACATTTGTACCGTAGACATTTCATTCTTTGTATTCTGATCAATCACGTAGCGAGTCGTGTAGTGCTGGTAAATAACGACCAGAAGATCATCGGCACAAGATGATAGATAGTGCAGCTCCTGCTAGTGCACCTCTTTACTTTTTAATTTCATTTTTTTTTTATTTCAATGTATAATTTTTATAGATTTAATACCTTTTAACTTTTTTAGAAAAGTTACAATAGTTTCTTAATATTTTTTATTTAATTAATCTCTATTTAAGTTACAATAGGTCATCGGCCCCAAGGACATAGCTCAAGCTCAAGCCCAAATTATTAAGGCATGTCATTTAATAATGACCAACCAAGTCCAATCTCTATTTGTTATAGAGACGGCTAGCTGGCTCTAGTATGTGATGCGCTATGCCCCTCTTGTCATGTTGCAACGATATGGTCTCCTTCAACACATACAAAGAGAAGATGATGATTAAGTACCCGGTTAATTCAGCTTTATGCATAACTTGGCATAATACAATTGGGGAAGAATATAAAAAGACCCTTGAAATGGTAGATAATCTCCTTTTACCCTAACTTTTTAAGAAGCTTGGCAGTGGCATAAGAAAAAAGTGGCGGTGGGAGGGTGGTGATAGGGTTAGGTTTTGATGGTGGGTAAGTAGTGATGAAGTTGAATGGTGATGGTGGTTAGGTGAGATAAAAGAAAGAGAGTAATGGTGGTTGGGTGTTTGATGGTGGTTGGCATTGGTCCAAGGAAATTGGTGGCAGTGTAAGAGGAGAGCAATAGTGGTGGGTGGTGTGTTATAATAGCCTCTCCCGAGTTTGTACTGTACGTATGTAAGAAATGAGATATTTTTGTTCATGAAATAATAGAAAGGATTTTTAGAGTGTTCGGAAGTGAAATTTAATTTTTGTAAAGTCTCCGGAAGGATCGAGACTAAATTCAAATTACAAAAGTTGAGGGACAATTAGTGAAAATAAAATATTTTTATAAAAATGACAAAATTGTAAATAAAAGAAAAGGACAAGGACATGTAAAGAAAATAATAAATTCTCTAGACTATGGTAAAATTGTAAATTTAGGGAAGATCAAGGGTTAAAAGCGAGCTTGACCCGCAACTATAAATATGTTTGAGTGGTGGGAGTTGTCGTGAGAGCAGTAGAAAAATCTAGAGAGAAGTAGAGAGAGAGAGAGAGAGAGCTGTCGACAGAATAGAGGAAGGCAGATTTGCAGTTGTTCTAGACCAGGTCTCTGCTATTTTTGGAGGAAATCAAGCTGCTGGAAGGTGAAGAACAGATTTATGAACTAGATATGGTAAGAATTAGCTAGTAAGACTTAGTGTTCATGGTGTTCTTTTAAGTGGAAAATATGTCAAGAACTAACAGTGGAATGCGCCTGTTTCTAATGAGATTTTGTGCATAGATTTGGAGATTTGAGGCAACAGGCAAGTGAGAAGCAAGACAAAAGACTAAGGAGGAACTCGGTAAGAAATGTAGCTAAGAAAATGAGTTGATTTAAAGAAGTTTTGGTTATGATTTAAGATGTCTGATTTCTCGTTGCACAACCTGCTAAGGTTGCAACCTGGGTTAGGTGATAAAGCTGGTAAAATGTTACTGAATGTATGTAGGTGAATTTAGTGAGGTTGGAGTGTGTTAGTGCTTGTGTGTGTAAAACTTGGAACAGAGGTATTAAAATTTGGAGCATGCATGAGTAAGGGCTGGAGCTCACAAAGTGCAAGCTGGATAAGGCCTACAACCCATTTCACCGCTAGTTGATTGAAAAACGAGCTCGTAAGAAGCGAGTTGGGCTACACTCGTTGCTCTTTATCGCACCTACCTAAGTTGGGCTAGAATGGTAGCTCATAAGAGCGGGCTGAGTGATGCCACAACTCTTATAATGCCTGTTTGAGCTGGATGAAGGCAATAGCTCACGAGAGCGAGTTGGACAGTGCATGTGAACCTAGCTGAGCTGGAAGGTAGCAACCTGTTGAAAGGGTGAGCTGAGCTAGCTTGCTAGAATAGTGGATGTCTATAAGATTAAACTGAGATGAGCAAGTAAGAGCTTGCATGAGCGAGCTGGGATATGAACTCGTAGCTCAAGCTGAACTGGCAATATTGCAATCCATAGCGTCTTAGGCGAAAGTTTAATAAAACTGATTTGAAATTGAGATGTTGGATTCTTGCTCAACCTAAGTAGAAAATTCATTTGTGTTAAGCATAGGTGTCCAACGAACTGACGAAAGACGCTGAAAGAGTAGCTGTTGGTAAGTTGGGCAACAAACAATGAGTGTGAATATTATCTTTATAAATATTAATTTCCTTTCAATTTATCATGCAAATGTTTTTATAGATTTTCATTTCTTATTCAGTTTGTAAATGTTTTTATATTTTAGCATGAAAGAAATTGTTCATTTATGAATTGGTATGCTAGTATATTTTATAAGTATAGAATGAAAAAAAATTGATTTGAACTATAAAAAAAGAAAAGATTTTCGAAAGTTAGTGGATGACCCAAGCTTATAAAGAGATAGACCTTGTAGCTTTAGACCCGACTGGTATACCCCGCAGTGTATGACAAGTGTTTAGAAGATTAGTCCTGCTAACATTGGGGGGATCGAATCTGTCATGTCTGTCGTGTTTGCCTCTACACTTGTGGGGTATTAACTCGCTATGCGATGTGCAATGGTAATTCCGCTACATAGTAGTAGGATGTCTTTATAGCTTTGTCACGGTGTACGATGCTAGCTTTTATGCCACATGACCCCCCACAATGAGCGGAGTTGGTTTAACCGCTCATGTGGTTGTAGCTTCACTTGGGTTCCTCATTAGTACATTTTTAGAAAGAAAAACATACCATTAAAAGCAAATTTTTAGAAAGAAAATGTTTTAGAAATATTTTAGAAAAAGTTTCTGAAACTTCAAAGAAAAATTTTATACAACCCAAACTTTTTAGAAATAAATTATTTCAAATAAACGGTTTTCAGGAGATACATTTTAAAAAGGATTTATTTAGAAAGAAACCTTTATGCACTCACTGAGCTCTATAAATCATAACGTTTTTGGTTTTATGTTATAAAAATCTCCAAGTATAGGAGTGAAAGATCAAGGTACCAGTTCACTGTGTTCAGACAAAGTAGGCTAGACTTCGGATGATGCTACTTAGTTTCCTTTACAAATATTATGATTTAAATATTAATAATGTATTTATGTATATTTTGATTATGAATACGATTTGTAGAACTTTTATGCCAAGATGATACATGCTAATTTCAGATACTTGAATATTTATGATAATACTTTTAATTACATTTTTCTGGGAAATTTGAAATGAGATTTTAAAATATATAACATTTTATGATTAGTAAATCATTACTAGTTACGGGTTCGCTTTATGACATCCATTTAAATCTTATTAGATAGAATTTAGTAGGGTCTCATGGGGTACCCGACAAGATCGTTGGGTTTATTAGAGGGAATCTAGGTCGGGTCTTGTCATGTGCTGAGTTGACTGGTGATGGGGTTGGGTTTTAATAGTGGGTGGGTAGATGGTGATGGTGGTTGGGTGAGATGAAAAAAAACGAGAGAGAGAGTATTGGTAATAGGAGAGAGTAATAGTGGTTAGGTGAGAGACATGATTCTTTTTTAAAATTTATTAAATTCAATTAGCTTTCCAATATCAATCCCCAACTGCCTTTTTATCTTTCAAACTAAAGGCTTCGTTAAGTTTTTAACGAAATTACTATACCAACTAACGGATGAGCCATTTTAGTTATTATTTTAAAACCAGAGGTTGTTTGATATTATTTTCAATTATAGCGATTAAAATAATAATAACTCTATATGTTATTTAAAGTAAATCAAATTTGACAAGCCCCTCTCCCTACTTGGCCTGCCGGCCATCTCACGGTAGCCTTTTAGGGGATAACTGATCCAACTAGAAAGTTTCCATAAAGCTACGCTGTTTACTTTTCAAAATTTTTCTAAAAACTTCTTTTAATGTGAAAAACGTGAGGAAATTACTTTTTTTTTTCAAACATTTACAAAATGGATTTATAAAAATTTGGGCAGCATAACGGCTGTTTTCCAAACATACCACCCTGCAAATTTGAAAATTTGACACTTCTATATTAATCAAATCTCCATTATTGGGCCTCAGGCCCTTAAATCAATTTCCGCAATTCATCTACAAACAATTTTCATATTTAAAATCTATGAATTTCAATTTATTTTTATTTAACATAAAAGTATAATTTAAACCACAAAAAATTTAAACTTTATGAACACCAAAAACTATATACAACTCAAAATATTATTTACAAAAATATTCACCAAAATATGATGTAATGCATGACATACAATTTCAAATTTAAACTTATACAGTGATCTTGTTATATCAGTTTACCTACGCGTCCGACGGAGCCTCTTTTGATTGACGGCTCATACCTACATCTAGGGAGGATTTTTTTTCAAAAATACATGAAAAAATGGTGAGTATAAAACTCAATGAATGTATAACTTTTAAACTAAAATATTCTTTTCTAAAATATATGTTTCCTCCTAAAATAATTTATAAAACTAATAATTTATTATAACTTTTTATTGAAACCATGAAACTAAATAAAACTTATAAACATTTCTTAGTTTCTCGAACTTTGAATAAATTTCTCATTTAATAATCTTCACATCTAATTACATGTTTTTCTCTTTTAAACTCGCCAAAGGCAACCCAGAGAAACTTAACTCTATTATAAAGGAATTTTTCATCGCCACTAAGGGTCAAGATACTACCATATATAGTCGTAGATGTGGAAAACTCTAGGGTCGCAATTCTCCCCCAACAACAAGCAAATCTCTACATTACCATATATATGTAGAGGGCGACTAACAAACTCAACCCCTCAAGTTAGTAACTATCTCAACCATCTTGCCATACACATAATGATACTTCAGCAGAGTATACTGGGGATTAGAGTAAACCAAAGACATCTAAAATCTCATTCGATATGCTAAAAACTCTTTCTTTTCTTTTAACTCATGGTTTGAAACTAAAATTTTATTTTTCTAAGGCCAAAACCTAACTTTCATAAACTACTTTAGCATGTTTAATTCTTGCATGTATTTACTCAAATATAATGGATTGCTTTAATACTAAAATAATTAACATGCTAAAGTTTAAATAAATCACAATCATAAAATTTATGATTAAAACAAAAATGGTAACTTTAACAATTATAAATTGAGTATTTAAACAACAATAAATTGATCAATTATAACTCATCAAAAGCTCATAAACACTTTAAAAATATAACCACTCACTATTTGTTTTCAAGACTAATACACCACTCCTTCAAGTCCTCCTTGTCTTTAAACTTTTCCTACACTTTAACCCAACCACAATCTTGATTTAGAACTCATAAATATACCACATTAATAAACTCAATTAAATTTCCACACACCATGCACAATAATATCATATTCTTGACTAATCTTTCAAACTAACATTCCAACCAAACTTTCCATTTGAAACTCATTCAAAAATCCAACAATTTACTCAATTAACTTTCAACATAATAAACACCAATTAACCACTTAATTCTAATTTAATATATATACTTAATAATTTCACAATTTTATCATAATTCCAACTAATATTATAACATCCATTCCTTTTAATTTCTTTTGCACAATTGCACTAAATACATCCTAAACATCACCAAAACACATCAAAAGGATTGAATGACAATTTGCACACTCATTCTTGACCTAGCCAATTTAACACCCAAACTTTCCATTTCAATTTTTCTTACATTCCTTTGATACCAATCAACTCAAATCCATTCCAAAACATCATACTGTAATGCCCCGAATTTTTTCTATTTAAGAGAAATGAAAATATATCTGGATGAATAGTATTTTTGGAATGAATAGTGGTTTTCGGATGAATACTATTTCTAGATGAATAGTATTCGTGTGAATAGTGAATTTTTTGAAAAGCAGACTCCGAAATAAAAAAACTTTGGAATAAGTAATAGAGTCCAAGGAAACTGAAACGGATCAAAAAATGAGTCCGTTTGAGGTAAAATGAAGTAGTTTTTGGATCTGATCAGAAATTTAAAAATTTAGAAAAGTATTAAAATGAATATTAAAATGCTCAAGAAGTATTTTAAAAACTTAAGCGATACTTCCGAAGGAGATTTAGATTGAAATGGAACCAATTCGAAAATTATTAAAAGCGATTTAGTGAATTATGGAAAGCCAAAAAGGGGTATGGAATGACTTTTAAGAGTTACCAAGGTTACTAGAAGTATGTGAGAAGTCCAGATATAGGTCTTGGTAAATTTTGAAAGAATTTCGAAAAAGTTCTAAAAAAGTCGAATTTGGGCATTCCAGAAAGTTAAATTAAAATAGATAGGAAAGGATAAACATGTGGGGCAAACCACCATCGAAAATGTGACACGTGGTATAATGGATAAGGATAAGGACACTTGGCAAGATTTAATGGATGGTATTTTTATGATTTTGGAGATATTTTAAGGGCAAAATGGTTATTTGGTAGATAGTATATGAAGTTGAATGCATGAGATGATGAAAGAAGAAGTGTATGTCGGCTAAAAGAGAGGAGAAAGTGAAAAGAGATAGTGCAACCATGAGAGGGAAAAAAAACTGAGAGAGAAGAAGAAAATTGCCATGAAGGAAGAAGAAGAAGAAGAGGTGATCCAACCTTCCTTACCTCTCTAATCTATCAAGAATATCTCAAGAAAAGAGTGAAGAGAGTTAAAGGTTAGTGTTAATTCCATGAACTAGTTTGATGGGTATTTTTTTTATAGTGGATTAAATGAGTTTTTGATGAATTTTATGGGTTGATTAGAGGTTAATCATCATCAAATCAAACTTGGAAGGGAAGGAAAGCATCAAGGAAGTTTGGGTCAAAAATATTAGTAAGATAAGGTTAGGGTTTGATGGTAAAATTTTATGGAAATTTGATTGATTATTAGTTTAAGACTTTAGTTGATCAATTTGAGTAGTTGATGTCTTTGGGTGTGATTATTAAGCTTGAAAGGAAGTGAATGACTTCGTTGTGTTTTTACTAGTAAGTGGTCAAATTGGAAAAATGGATTAAATTGAATTATTTTGATGCATGGATGAATTATTATGAGAGTTTATGTTGATTGAAATAAATTGTGGAAAGAAATTAAAGTAAATGTAATGAGTAGCATTATATTAGTGTGTGGACAATTTGTGTTTTTGCATGTATTGGAGTTGATTTGAATGTTTGAATGAGTTGTTTGATGTTTTGGGATAGATTTGGAGTGGTTGGAATCAAAAGAAGGAAAGAAAAAAAAATGAAAATGGAAAGTTTAGGTGTTAATTTGGTTAAAGTCAAGAATAGGTGTGTGGAATGTTATTCAACCCTTTTGATGAGTTTTTAGTGATGTTGATGATGTGTTTGAGTACATTGATGGAAAGAAATTGAAAAGATTGAGTGGTTATGCATGAGATTCAAATTCGGTTAGAATAGGTGCAATTGTATACTGAATGGATATTTGATGCTTGATTTTGTATTTGATGAAAATGGTATGAGAATTAATTGAAATTAGGTTAGTTGATGGAAAACGAATTAAAGAAATGGATGAATTTTGCATTCTTGAAAGCCTAAGTGTAGAATTAGCTCAAGGAACTCAAGAGAAAGATAAAGAGAAGTGTGAGCTCAACTTGAAGGTGTAGAGGAGTCATAAATCATGCCCAAAAAGGTTAGTGTACACTTGTTTTAAAAATCTCACTTTTATTAGTAAGGGTTTTGTTATTTTAGTATGCAATTTTGTTAAACTTTAAGTAAATTGATTTCATGAATATTGTGTGAATTATGGTTTGAATGATTTCGGAACAATTTATAATGAAAAATTTGAAAAGAAGTGGAAACGTGTATGTTGGCTGAATATGTATGTGTAGGGTTTTGAGAAATTGTTTTGATAAATTGTGATAAAATGGTGTTTGAATGAGATTTTAACGATGTTAAAAAAAAAAAAAAAAAAAAAAAAAAAAAAAAAAAAAAAAAAAAAAAAAAAAAACAGAAAGAAACGGACAAGTTTGTACTTTGACCGAATGTATATCGAAATAAGGGTATAACGGTTTTGATGAGTAACTTTAAATGAAAAATGATGTGTTATGATGCTTATAATGATACTTCGAATAAATAGAATAAATATATTTTTTTTTATTAAAAAAGTGTTAAAATATGACCGAATGGTTTGACCGAATGGTTTTCCGAATGAAAATTTTTATTGAGAAATGAAAGTTGTTAAAATATGAAATTTTTGGTAATATATAAAAAATTATAATGGCTCGAGTAAACCTCAATATTGATAGATGGGGATTGATAGTTGGCATACCAATAGAGTGATATTAGCAGTACTGCACCGATTCGCTTATATGCATTAATACTAAATTCATGGACCTTATGAGGCACCGAGTGTCCGATCCTAGAATTTATGTGATATGTGAAATAAGATCCGGCGGATAGTCACCAAGCGTCCGATGCCAAAGAAACCCATTTTTCAGTCCATGGTATCGTGTCTTTATTTACGAGGACGTTGAGAAAAATATGAAGTGAAAATCGTGTGGCTATGTTTGGAAAATGATTTTTATGTGTTTTATATATGTATTTGTTAATAACATACTTTCGTCGTGATTTGTTATAAAAGTTGAAAAAAAAAATCGTGTTGATATGCTTAGAAACCAATTTTATATGTTTTATGCGTGCAATTATTAGTAAATTGATGTATTTGTGAATTTGATAAAAGCTTGAGAATTTTGGAAATTTTGTTTTAAAATATGGAGTTCTTGATGAAATGATAAATATAAAGTTTGTGTATAGCCACTAAGTAGAAATACTTAACGTATTGAATTTTCCACGCGTAGGTTGAAATTTGAACACTGTAGATATAGATAGACGAGAAGACAGCTGTCACACTTTTTGCGAGTCATATCTCTCCATATTTGGTAGTTATACTTTTGGGTATTGTATAGTGGTGTTAAAGTATATGGAATTGCATGTACATGTATATGGATTCATGAGATTTTATAAATGATAATGTATATAAATTGTAGAAAAAGTTTTAGGTTTGTAAAAAGATTTTGTAAAAAAATTCTTATTTATCTTTTAATTAATGTTCAATTTTGATTAATATGGTTTTTACTAAATATTGTATTTATAAATATTTGTGTGGTGGATTGATTCTGAATTGGACGAGAAGTCCGAAATGGTAGTTGAGAATCCGAATATGTTTTAGAAGTGTTTTCCTCTAAAATCTGTAAGTTTTGAAAATTTTGAATTTTCAAAAAAAGAGATGAAACTTTGCCGAATTTTCGAAAAAAAAAAATGTATAGTGCATATATGTAAAATAATAACAAATAAACCGATTAAGGTAGCATCCTTCGACTCGGATTTCCATCCGAATGAGAATCGGGTGGAGGGTGTTACAGTATTTAGTGGTTTCAGAGCTATGGTTTAGGCATTCCTAGACCTAACAGTTTTTGAAAAAGAATTTTTTCATTTTAGTGTACACGCATTACGTATAAAAACAGGAGAATGTGACTCTGAAGTGCAGATATCTTCTCTGTCTTGAATAGAAAAAAAAAATGGAACCCTCTGACGCCCTAAGAGCCAAGGGTGGTGAAGGAAGTGGAAACAATAGCCCAAATAGTGTCGTTAGAGGGGCTTTTAGTAACTCCTCGAGTTGAGGGATGGTTGGACCAGAGAGCTAAGGTCAACCAGTCTTTATGTGGCAAATGGTCGAGTTTCTCCAGAATATGGCACAAATGGCACCATTCATAGTTGATAACGAATTGAATAAGTGCCGCTAGTTCGAACAGGGCTTGAATCCAAGGATCAAGACGTATGTAGTAGCCAGAGGAGAACAGAAATATGTAAGAAATGCAACAGAGTCCATTGATGCGAATCCCATATATAAACATACAACACCCACTGTCAAATTGAAATACAATCCCAAGAAAGATTAAAACAGGTTTATAAAAATGAAATTTTGACCGATTGATTATATGTCAATCAAGAACCAAAGTTATAAGAACTTTAACCTCATGATTAGAACTCAATCAATAACCAAAATTATCAAGAAGGATATTGATGCCACTCCCAAGACATAGATGAGAATGTGGAAGATAAGTCATGGTTTGATCGTCACAAACATAACTTGATAAGATCAGATATTCATGAAGAACAAAAGAGACAATTCACTCTTTCAATTAAACATAATTGGCTGCATCTTCATTCTTCTTCTTTTCAACTTCTTCTTTTGCTTAAGGTTACAAGTCTTTTTATAGTTAAAACAATAAAACATAACACGAAACCCTAGCCCCCTAACAATTGAGCTTACTAAACATACTCATAAGTTTAAAATAATTAAACATGGGCTTAAGTTAATTAAATGTATTAGCTCAGCCCATTATATAAATTAAGACCCAACATAAAATTAAATATACTAACTTAATTTAAAACTCATTATAATTAAAATAAACCAGCTCAAATTATTTAAAGCCCAATTAACTCAAATTTGCCTCAAATTGCAATCAATTAGCTCCCAAAGCCTTTAAGATTAAGCCCAATAGTCATCAAGATTAGAGATTTTGAATTTGAACAATGTTTTGAAGCTTTGGTTACTCCTCCGAATGGTCCAAATTTGCTTGCTTTTGTAGATCTCATCATTCCCTCTTTCCTCAAGATGATTTGTCCTTAAATCGTGACCCATCTTTATGGTTGTTTGTAGACGGAATTGAAACCTGAAAAGAATGTTAGAAAGTCTTCACGACACTCTCTGACGTGTTTCACTCAACACTCTGATGTGTTTCACTCTACTCATTTATGTGTTTACCTTTCAACACCACTCCCTTTCCATGCCTAAGCTCATCCCTTCGTCACTTTTTTTTGTTTTTTAATTAAACTAGTATGCACATAAATTTAATTGATCATAACAGATCTGAAATTAATAATTAATCAAGATGACATGTGGCCAAGATTAATGATGAAACAAGCCAAAAGACAAATTGCAAATAGACCAATATACTATAAATAGACCAACAAACAATGACACAGTATAACGTTGGAAATGAAAATAAGATGAGACCAAAAAAAAAAATGATGAAGAGACAGACAAACAAAGAAAAAAAAATCATGGACCATGAATGGTGGTTTACGACAACTGAAGACAAAATAAAAAGATATTGATTGGTATGTTTGCTGCTGCTATTCAAGATAAACAAAAGGACAAAAAAACGAATATATGTAATAAGAGATGATTGGTGACGTGCAGACTTCAAGAAACAAAACAAAAAGAAATATATATATATATATATATATATAATGGTGATGTGCGGAAAAAATAAAAAATCAGAAAACAAGAAAATAAATTGATAAATTGGATAACCAAACTTGAATTAATTCCCAAAGCTTTGATACCAACTGATGCGAACCTCGTATATAAAGATACGACACTCACAGTCAAATTGAAACACAACCCCAAGAAAGATTAAAACATGTTTATAAAAAAAAAGAAATTTTGATCCATTGATTATATGTCAATCAATAACTAAAGTTATAAAGAACTTTGACCTAATGATTAGAACTCAATTGAGAACCAAAATTATAAAACAATGATATTGACGCCACCCCGAAGATATAAATGAGAAGGTGAGAGATAAGTCATTGTTTGATCGCCACAAACATAGCTTGATAAGATCATTTTTTTTTTTTTTAAGTACATGAACTGTATCTGTGATAGATCTAGGGAACATCCGGGACCAACCGAGATAGGACACTGGTGGCACGGCCTGGGAGACTACTCCCAATTAAGAGAGAACTACCCACACCGAGGTGGGAGGGAAGACCCACACTAGGGTGGGAGAGCTATCCACACAATTGATGGGACTCCAAATACTATTATTATTATTATTATTATTATTATTAT
Organism: Litchi chinensis; assembly: GCA_019925255.1. Taxonomy (NCBI): domain Eukaryota; kingdom Viridiplantae; phylum Streptophyta; class Magnoliopsida; order Sapindales; family Sapindaceae; genus Litchi; species Litchi chinensis. Next base: position 14,201,536 of record CM034462.1, on the reverse strand, counting down.
TATTATATAATATAATATTAGTATGATACAAATTTGGATTAAGGGGTGTCGAACCCATGCCCCCTTACAAAGGGAGGCATGGGTGGCTACTGGCGCTACCATTGCGCTAGCAGCTAAATGACGATAAGATCACATATTCATGGAAGAACAAAAGAGAAAATTTTCTCTCTCAATTAAGCATAATTGGCTACATCTTCATTCTTCCTTTATCTTCTCCTTTTTTTTTTTTTTTCTTAAAGTTACAAGTCTTTTATAAGTAAAGAAAATAAATTAGTTTTGGAACATAATTAATAACCTGAATCAAAACGATCTAAAATCTAGGAAAATAAAACCAACATGGAAAGTAAATAATCCTAACAAAATAGCATACTAAATAAAAGATTATGTGACATTAAATTTACAAAATCTTCTGAGTCTCCAAGATTTGTAAGATATACATTAAATTCTCAAGATCTTCTGAATCTTTAAGATTTGCTAGATATGCATTAAATTCTCAAGATTTTCTGAATCTTTAAGATTTGTTAGATATTTTGAGTAACACAAAAATGGTTCATTGTAGTTTATGCTCAAATCTTGTTTGCTTCCTTAGATACCATCACCTTATATAATAGAGATTATATAGGACTGGACCACGATAAAATAAATTTCTTATTAATATCCATTAAATAAAAAAATTCATATTTATCAACTAGATGATCATATATAGATTGATTTTAATCCTGAGTGTTTTATGGACTCCTATTTGTTGAGTCATGTCTTTTAATTTACATGGGTGAAACTGTTATAGATTTACGGTCAATAAACTTCGTACTTTAGAGATATGATTTAATAAATGGCTGAGAACATTTTACACAATAATGGAATCCACTCCTTCTTGTGAGAAGTATATGAGTAGTTCTCTTAAAGTGTTGATTTGGGTCTTGAATAATAAGAGCGCTCGACTTTTTGTTTATGTGTAAACGGAAAGATAAGTTTATAAGTTGTTATGGATATATTATTCATTAGAGAATCAATAGTACTTATTGGAATAAGATATAATTAGAGAGATATAACGGATTTTAATAACCTAGCTCTAATTATGAACTACTTGTGGAGGATAAAACCATATGAAATGATTAAATCAATGGACACTAAAAATTCAGATTGTGTAAAACATCTACAATTTTGAGAGTGCAACCTTGAGTTTTTAGTGGAGTAAGTCTGAGGTTAATAATAATGAATTATTTAATTAAAAAGTTTAATTAATAATTTCGATATTATTGGAGCTCGAATTGTAGGTCCATTTGGTCCCCTTGCTAACTCACAACCACATAAAGAAACACATGAAAGAATATAATTGGATTGTCCAATTATTAATGTCACATATAAATTTTATGGACATGTTCACGAATTATTTAAGTAATTTGATCATTTAAATATATATAATTATTTAATTAAGTGTTAATTATTTAATTATCTGTAGAAATTATAGGTTCAATTTTTAAAATGGTGTCATTAAATTATTTATGATTTAGAATCATTTAATTTAATAAAAATCTTTTAATTAATGGAAATGGTAATTAAATTTTATTGGAATTAGATTTCATATTAAATTAAATTAAAGAAATTTTAATGGGAATTAGATTCCATATTAAATTAAAACTAAAGAGTTGTAGATCAATAAGGAATTTGATTCCATATTGGATATGAACTATGTTTTCCAATTTAAATAGGAAATTAAATTCCTTGTTAAATTGAAAAACTCTAACTTACCATTATAAAAGGTGTTTTATGTTGGTAACTAAAAGAGAGAATTTTTGGCTACTTGAACCAAAACTTCCATTAATTAAAAACACCAAATTATCCCATCTCAAAAGAAATCAAGAAAATTATTTTTGATTTCTACATAATAATCTTTTATAAAAAGATTTCGTGATTTGATTCTTCGAGGTTGTGCCTACACAGTTTCTTTTCTAAAGGGTCATAGTAAGAAAGATCGGGTGATGAAGAATCTGCAAATCAAAAGGGATCAATTCAATTATTATGCAAGGTAAGACTTGATCTTATTAATTTAATTATTGAATTATTATTACTAGTATCGATCGGATATGTTTTTATTTAGAATTTTTTTTTTAAATCTACGTTTCCGCATTAAATTCAAAATCGATTTTTTCCGACAGATAGTAGCATCTGCAGCAACTATCCTGCTCATGATCAAAAGCAAGGAAAGTTGGACCAAAATTATGCTATACTGTTTCTCTTTGATTCCTGTCGGAATCTTTCCACTCTCATATTTCCCTGTCTATATAAAGAAATCATTGGAGAGAGCTTGTGATTACTTGAGCAACCAGTTGAAGCTGTTTAGATCCTCAGAGTATTCTAGATTTGTTTAAGTACATCTCTTGTTTGCCAGTTCTAGAGCCCCAACTACCAGTTCATCCCTTCCTTGAATTAATTCCCGATCAATTTTCATTTATTTTGTGTATACAATAAATGATGTGTCATTAGAAAATTAAAGAGAACTCTCTTCCTGATAAAATTTTTGATTGGCTTCTCATTTCTGTATGTAATATGTTTGACGTTGGTAGCATTTGCAACAATTACCTTGCTCATGATAAAAAACAAGGAAAGTTATTGGACGAAAATTATGCTATATAAAAATACAATTTCTCTTTCGTTTCAGTAGGAATCTATGCACTCTCTTATTTCCCGTACCTACATAAAAAATGAGTGGAAAGAGCTGGCAACTACTTGTGCAACAAGGCAAATTAAGCAGTTGATTCCTCGGAGTTTTCTAGCCCTGCTCAAGCAAAATTATAAAATATATCATAGTCACCCCATTTTAGTTGTACCGTCCAGAAAAGTTGATGAATTTACTTAAAATTCAAGCTTATCCTGCACAATGCCAAATTATAATAGTGGGTTTACTTAAGAGATTAGGAAATAAGAATGAAGAATAAGAATGATTATTAGAGTTTACTTATTCTAAAATAAATTCATACACAAATTTAGGGTTTTGGAATGGGATTTTCATTCCCCTTACCCCACTTTACAATTCCCATTTCCATTCCATTTTACAATTTAAAAAGTCTTTTACACCCCTTATTAACAAAATAACAATGAAATGGGATATTAAAAATGTGAAAAAAATAATAATTAAGGACATTTTTGTAACTTGTAATTAAGACATTCCGATTTCAAATTAAAGAAGATATCTCAATGAAAATACTGTTGATTCCAATTCCAATTTTTATAATTGAAGTAAACAACTTATTCTAATTCTGATACATCAATTTGATTTTAAGTAATTTTGATTTCAAATCATCCTAATTATGTTCAAATAAATGCACTATATGTGTTTCACGTTAAAGCAAATGGCACCAAGGAACTAATTATTAATTGTTTTCTTGATCAACTTCAATTAATACTCTATAAAGAAGATGCTGGTCATCGCTAGCCAAAACCATAGAATAAATGTGGAATAACTTTTAGTAGTGTTAGTGGCCCGTGGATGGCTAGACATGCAACTACTTTTCAATTTCTCGAATTCCAGTTGGCGGTGCTGTCGTTGTTTCCAAGCAAACTAAATCTTAATTAATGTGGAATAACTTTTTCTAACGTCTAGCGTCCACTAACACTACTAAACTTCTTGGAATATGACTCGCGCTAAACCATAATATAAATGAAAATTCTCTTGTATAATTTTTTATTACGTTACTATTTTGTGTATAGATCAGTAAGTTGATTTCAAGGATTTAGGTTAAAAGATTAAGTTAAATCCGACCCTTTTTTCTAAGGTAAAATATGAAAAAAAAATGACCTTTCAAAAAGCCATATTTATATTATCAATTAAAAAAAAAAAAAAGCCACATTTATACTGTTTATCCATCCTCAATAATTTCTCAATTTTTTACCAATTAATGGCACTTTGAAGACAGAAATACCTCTAACCCATTTCAAACATTTTAATTAAACTAATGAAACAAAAACAACAAAAAAAAAAAAAAAAAAATAGAAACTTTTTCTTTTAAATCACTCTTTCAAAATAAATTTTAAAATACTTGAAAATAAATAATGTAAATTAGATTCCACTGTTCATTTAAGGATTTTTTATAAAACAAAATATAAAATATAATAAAAATACATGTTTTATTTTATAAAAGGAGTGTCTAAATCTTTGTCATTGATCTTTCTCTAGATGGTGTACATCACATACGATTATTTATTTTAAAAAAAAAAAAAAAGAGTGAGACTAAGATCTCCACCTCCAAATCTTCCAAGTAATGAAGATCCAAGCTTGGGAAGTAATATCTCTATTCTAGCTTGAGATCTCCATCATTAATGAATGAGATCCAGACTGAGATCTTCTTCAAGATGGAGATCTAGATCTCTAGGTCTCCACCTTCGTAGAAGACTCATAATTTGGGTCTATATCACAAAGATGAAGACCTATCAATGATGAGAATCTATATCAAAAGGTCTACATTATTTAGACATTCCATTTGCAAATTTCCATAGGATGGAATCTCCACTATCCATCAATCTTGATGAATGGTGGAAATCTCATTAACGATTGCCACTTTCAATTTTTTTTAAAATTATTTTTTAAATTATTTTTCTTAAAAAAATGTTAGTAAAATTATATATATGTATGTGGTTGAGAGTATTTTTATTTTTAATCTTTTGCTTATAATTTTTTAAACAAATGATTTTCTTTTTAAATTTGTTCTAATTTTCTTGTTTTATTTTATTAAACTTAAATAGGGTAAAATGGTGTTTTAACCCTTTTGACAAGGTTAAAGGTTACTGATGACAGCTGTCGATTTACAAGCTAATCATAAATTTTGCTCCGTTTGTAGTTAGGAAAAGCTTAGTTAATTAACTAATTTGAAATTAATTTGCTCTTTGAGAAAAACTTATTCCATCAATAATTATATCTAAAGCTAGGGTACCCTACATTTTTATTCAAACTTTTTATATCTATTGTTTTTCAAGACGTTGCAATTTGCAAGTGAACTATGGCACTTATTTAACTTAATCAAAAGTAAATGAAAAGATGATAATTAAAAAAAAAAAAATGCAAATGAAAAGATGCTTTTAATAAATAAAAAGAATACAGTCTTATTTTATATAAAGACTACTGTTGGCATCTGTCCTCTTGAGTACATTTGAGTATGCATATACTTGACAAAAAATGTATATAATTATATTCTAAAATGTATGGTTGTAATTTGTTATATGTGATTATAACTAAATATGTTTGCTTACAATCAGTAAATATGATCACAATTAGTAAATCAATAAATGTGATTATATTTACTGATTATAATCACACATGTTTAGTTATAATCATATATAATAAATTATAATCATTTAACTTTTTTTTTGGGTCAAGTGAATGCATATCCAAGTGTGCCCTAGAATGCACCATATTTATATGTATATATATATATATACAAACATTATATGTATAGACGTACTCCAATAAACCAAATTAATTATACAGCCCTAGAGCCTTCTCTTTCTAAAATGTATACAATTATGTCTTCTACCACAGAAGATATTGATAAACATAAATTCAACTCAGAGCTATACAATGCTCTGATGATCAAGGAAGATGAGGAGAAGGTGATAGAACTTTGCAGAAGAGTTTCAGATCATGCACTGCACATATTGACAATACATGACGACACGGTTATTCATATGGCTACTTACTGCAAGAAAACTGAGTTGGTGCTGAGGCTCTTGGATGAGTTGCCTGAGGAGTACCTTGACAAACTGACTCGCCAAAATCAAGCAGGACAAACTATTCTTCATCATGCGGCAACCAGCAACCATGCCGTTTCCGTTGCAGATGAAGTATTGAGGAAAGCACCTGGGTTGCTAGGGATGCGCAACAACAATGGAGAGACTGCTCTCTTTCAATCGGCACGCTACGGCAAAACTGAGATGTTCGGCTTCCTTGCCGGTAGAATTTCTAGCTATGATCATACTAGCAAGCTGTCGTTTCTTCAAAGAATTGATAAATCTACTGTTCTCCACATGTCTATTCTTGCTCAAAACTTCGGTAAGTTAGTATTATTGTGATCGAGACTTTTTGATCTAAACTTTTTTTATTTAGATTTTTAATATCTAATCAAAATTTATATCAAATATTTGACTGCTCGCATATGTTATGTAGAAAGGATAATTAAAATGTTTTTGATGGGACAAGTACATCCACACGTCTTGCATGCGATATAGAATATTTGCGGATGGAAAGTATATTAGGTTGTGTTTGGTATCCTTTTTTAAAAATTACTTTTAAGATCATAAAAATGTTTTTAAAATGGTGTTTTTAAAAACACAATGTATTTGGTTAAATTTTTTAAAAATTATTTTCGAAAATTGAACTTGATGTAAAAATATGTGGTATTATTTTTGAAAATGAATAATGTAATTGTTTGGATATGAAAATAGTGATTTGTTTTGAAAATCTGGTTCAAAAAGAAAAAAAAAAAAAAAAAAAAAGGGTATTTTACTTTTTAAAATTTTTTTATTTTCAAAAATATATTTTACAAAATATGCATCTAATCACATTTATTTTTATTTATTTTTAAAAATAAAAAATTATTTTTAAAAATGTTTCCAAACACCTCCTTAATTTGTATATTTTATTCCTTTTATTTAAACAACCCATGAACTTTGGTTGACCAATCCTTTAAAAAAAAAAAAAAGAAACTTCGGCGGGCCAACAAAATGACCCGAATATCTCTATTACTGTTAATCAAAGTAAAAAATAAGTTTCATTTACAATGACTTATAAAAAATAGAATAAATCACAAAGAAAAGGAAAAAGAAAAAAAAAAGTTGGAGGCAGCACTGGAAAGTTGGAAGTTGCAAACACCTTCGAATTTCGTTTTTGCATTTTTAAAAATTATTTTTAAATAGTACCACCCCTTAAAAATTAAATCAAGATAAAATAAAATAAAACAACCATATCTATTACCTTAATTCATTTCTAATCTCTCTTTTTAAAAAAAAAAAAAAATCTCAAAAAATAACAGGTTTGGCCTTGCAAATTGCAAATGACTATAAGTACTTGGTTAACGAACAAGATGGAGATGGGATGACTGCTCTTCAGCTTCTCGCATGCACGTCAGGAGCTTTGCATCGCAGACGTGAAGATGGATCTTCTTGTATGTTTTTTCCTATTTGTTTTTTGATATATATATATATATATATTCTCTGTTGGGATTCTGTGATTTTTTAGCATCTAAATTAATTGGGTTTTGGACAAAAATACCCATATCTTGCCGACACAAATATATTCCAATTAAAAAAATTATAAAAGAAAAAGAAAGTAAATCTGGAGATACTTAAATACTTTTTGTTTTAAGATAAAATATACATGTATCTCTATTCTTCTTGTTTTAGTTTCCCAATCCAAGTCTCAAATTAAAAAAAAAAAAAAAAAAAGTTTAAAAGTCTGGAGGTTTCTGGGACTTTATGTAAATTTTGACTAACAGATCTAATTAATTTAAGTGCGGGCCTTGGCCTAGGTCTTGTATTATAAGTTTTAATTAATTTGGTTTTTCATTTTTTATTTCAAATATGCTGATTTCCTAAAAGTAATCTTCAAATTTATACTCAAATTAATCAAAATGCAACTTTCATAGAGTCAATAGATATTTATGAAGTTTCACTATAAGTAAAATATTGTAAGGAAAAGTTCATTTTAGTACTGAAAAATATTAAGTTTTTAAAAGTCTTTGGAAAATAGCTCATTTCATCTATAAAGTTTTGAAATTTCTTAAAAAAAAATCCAAATCACCAATCAACTAATAATCAAATCAAATAGAAAAATGAAAAGTACTTAATTACCTTTGATCACCTAAAATAACTGTTTTGCTCCTAATGAAACCAAACTATTACATACCATTCCACCACTAAAAAAGTGACATGTGTATACAATGATATAATTATTGCTTTTTTTTAAAAAAAATTGGTTATTTAAAAGAAATGAAACAATAATAAAAAAAATATTTTAAACAATAAAGATGTTGAGATGGAGATAAAAAAATTAAAAATTAAAAAGGTTACATATTAGAAATTAGAAAAAAAAAACAAATTAAAACAAATTAAACATATCAGATCTTGAGATAGAAATTAAGATTGAACATTGCGCCCCCTCCCCCCCCCCCCCCTCCCCCCAACTCCCGTCCAAAAAAGAAAAGAAAAGACAAACTATAATGTTGACGAAGACTAATCTCCATTGTCTTTATCGCATGTTCAAGACGACGGAGGGTCTCCATCGCATAAAGACCAATTCAAGTCTTTGTCATGTAGAGACCTAATTCTTGTGTGCACCGAAGATGTGAGACACCTCGTTGTGCAACAAAGATAGGGCTGAATACCCAATTGTGGAGAATGAGATTCAAAAGGGGTGAGAGAGTTAGGTTGAAGTCGGTTTCTAGTGATTCATTTGGGATTTGTTGATTTTGTTAGTTTCTGGCTTTCTAATTTTGTTGATTTTCTAGTAGAGGTTTGGTAGACGTCAATTTGGTTAAACTAGATTGGCCATCAATTCCAGATTAGTGGCCGATCTTTTTTTTTTTTAATTTTTTTCCTTTTTTAATCTTTTATTAACCTAGATCTATGGTTGCTCCATCTCTTTCTCCTTCTATCCATTTTTAATTATTTATTATTGAAGATTTCGATTTTATTTAAAAAATTTTAAAATTGTTTTAAAGATCTAGGTGAGGCCAAATTTTCAATCTTAATGATATAATCTCACTTAGATCTTGACGATTTGCGTTTGTAACCCAGATTTGTGACATTTGGGAGAACCCAAATGTTGAGGATTTAGGTTCAAATCTAGATCTTCATGTAAGTTCAAACCCATGTTTCCTTTTTTTTTTAATTATTTTAAAAATTACTTTGAAGAAAAGAGAAAGACCAAATCATCACATTGATAATTGGGTCTCACTCAAATCTTGAAGATCTGGGTTTGCAATCTAGTTTCATTTTTTTTTTAATTTGTTTTCATGATTAATTTTAATTTTCACTATCAATCTTAATGGAGATCTTTTATATTTCTGAATTTTAATTAACTAAATAATTTTTTAATTTTAATAAATTATTTATTTTTAAATTTTATTTTAATGAAATATATATACTTATTTTAATTTTAGCCTTACATGTATCATAATCCTAACTCTCTTTTGGGGAATGTAAAAAATGACTTTCCTACTCAAACTTTTTGTCTCTTTTAATCGTCAGTCAATTGACGATTTGAACATTTTGAAAAGCTTTCAGAGCTTTAGAGATGAAATAAGATGTTGCTAAAAGAGCTTTATAAATCTGATAATATTCATTATCTCAAGGATTCAAAATGAAGTTTTCCTAATATTATATCGTATAACAGCAAAGAAATTGTTTCCAAGAAAAATGGAACTTGCAGATATATAAAGAATATGAAAAATAAAGAAATAATTAAAGAAAGAGGAAGAAAAAAGGAACGAGAACAAAGAAAGAGAATAAAGGTGAGAGCGATAAAGAGCTGAATGGAGGTTTTTTTTTTAAAGAAAAAAATATTAATAACAGGTTTTTTTTAAGGGATTATTATTATTTTATCCCGGAATTGAAAATAATATCAAATCACCCCGGTATTGAAAATATTATCCTCAATGCTTCAGCTATTAGAGGGTTCGTTATTTTTAGTCTATAAATTTATGATTCCGTTAAGATGTAAGGGTAGAAAGGTAAATGCAATTATAAGGGGCAATTGTAGGAAATAAAGAATTTTTTATTTATTAAATAAAATAAAAATAATTAATTTTTTCAATCTCTCACTAGTCTCAAGGCCCTTACCATCTCTCTCTTTCTCAGAGTCTTTTATCTTACACTGTTTCTCTTTCTCTCTCTCACAATCTCTCAAACTCCCACCATCTATTTCTCGGTGGCTTGCCCACCAGAGAAAACCAAATCAATGGCCTGGCTCTCGGATGACTTGTTCCCTAAGGATTGGCCTCTTTGGGAGATCGACATCAACTACAGCTCTCCTACGATCGCATCGCCGTTTGACACTGATGCCAAGACCAAGTCTTCGTGAAGGACATGAATGAGAATTGAGATTGCATTAGCTCCACTTTCTCATCCTCTTAGCAGCCATCGCCGCCTCACCTTTTCACTCTCTCTCTTTCTTCCACCCTTACCCATTACCATCTCTTTCTCTCACCCTCGTCGTCTTTGGTTTCTCCTTTTCACCCTTCTCTTCTTTTCTTTTTCCCATGTCTCTAGTTTTCAGGTTTATGGTTATGTTTTATGGGTGAAGTTTGGTGGTTGTGTTGGGTGGTATTGTAGGTGGTCTCTAGTTTGGTTGGACCTTAGCTTGGGGGCAACATTTCTAGTTGTTTTTTCGATTTAGTTGGGCTTTAATTTAGGGGCTTTATTTGGTTGTGTTTCTGGTTTGATGGTTCCATTTTCTTTTTTCTTAAATCCTAAACATAATACTATTTTAGGGAGATTTGACTGATTGGGAGAAATTTTGTTTTGTTTGGATTTTTGGTTTGATATTTTGTGTTACGAATGGTGCCTAGTTTCAAGATGTTTTCATTTTGTATTTTGTATTTTTTTTCATTTTCTTTGTTTTCTTCGAAGTCTTCTAGGTGGACGGAGATCCAATATCCAGATTGGGTCCCTGTCAACCATATCCAGATGGATGGTGGAGATCCAATCTAGATATTGGATCTCCATTTAAAAAAAAAAAAAACAAACTCTATTTTTGGTTTTTCTTTTAATTTATTCACCAATTTGTTTCATTAATTTTTATTTTTTTAAAATTTCAATTATTTTTAATTATTAATTAATTTAATTTAATCAATTTTAAATTTTAAATTTATTATATTTATTGGTTATAGTTATTATTAATTATTACCAATTTTTTAATTGTTGTCATTTTCCCAGTTAATTATTCTTATATCAATATTTATTTTTATTAATTTTTTAGGTATTTTTAAAAAATAAAAAGGTAAGGGTATTTTCATATTTTAGTGTTTTTGTCATAAAATCACTAAAAATTTAAATAGAAACTACTTTTAGCTGATGGTAGGGGGTTTTTTGACTAATATTCTAAAAAGTTAAGGTAAAATGAGATTATTTTCCATTTTGGGGCGTTTTAGATTTTTCCTTTTTTTAATTCCAAATATTCAAGTTATTCGTAAGGCTATTATAAATCTACTAACAAACCCATAAAAAAAAAAAAAAAAAAAAATCTTTGTGAACAACTGTATTTCCATATAATATGTAACATGTTCTAGCTGTTCCTTATTGATCCTCTAAAGATTATTTCATTTTTCTTTTACAGAAAAGTACTTCATAAATTAACTAGAAAAAACATCAACTAAACACTAACGTTAACTAATGGTAGTCTTTGTATATTCCTCTTTTATAAATTGTTTAGGTGATAATCCTTTCTCGTTTTACTTTGTTTGAAAAGTTAAAACTAGGGATAATCTGGCTTGGAGAGAAAAAATTCGAAAGGAAGAGGAAAATTTTAAGTCCGCCATGAAGCTTGCGAAGTTCCTAATTGAAAGAGATAACTCATGGAGTCTTACTTATTCTGTACAAGATCAAAGTAGGCCTATGATACACAGATATGGAGTGACTTCTAATGTCTCCTTGAATGAGAACACCAGCGCAGAAGTATCCTATCGTCCTCCTGGAATTGATACCCCTTTATTTCTGGCAACAAGATCAGGATGTGTAGAGATGGTGAAACTAATATTGGAAATATACCCTCAAGCTGTTGAGTATATTGATGATGAAGGGCAAAATTTATTACACGTGGCAATCAAGTATCGTCAGTTGGAGATCTTTCAGCTTGTGAAGGATATGGAGGCTCCAATGAGGAGGCTTGTTAGGAAGATCGACAACAATGGCAACACTATTTTGCACATGACTGCACAGTTAAGAAAAGATTATGTGCCTGAAAGAATGGAAGGCCCTGCACTAGTATTGCAGGATGAGTTGCTGTGGTTTGAGGTTCGTTTTAGACTCTTGTTGCCCTCTTTTATTTATATATATGTATGTATGTATGTATGTTGGGCTTCTAGTTTTTCCTTTTAATTATTACATTAATTTTGAAATTTGAAAATGAGAAATATGATTCGAATCCACAATTACAATAATGAAAGGTTTCCAGTTTTAATTGAGGTGCAAGAATTTTTTACGATATATATTTTAGTGAATTTTAAGAAAAATTTACAATGACTTTCAAATAAAGTTCAATAATAGTTATTAGAGGGCTTATCATAAAATACATTTTTTTCAGCAATGAGATAAGATCATAAGAACTCTTTATTGCTAATATTCTTTAATAAGTACTAGTTTAAAAGTTTTGAGTTAATAATAAGTTTTCAAGGACGTATTTAAGATATAAGTTGATAAAATTTACGATATATTAATACATATCTCTTGTTAATAAGTGGTAAACATTGAATCCATTGGTTCTTATCATGTAACATATGTAATAAATAAGATATCCAAATATAAGAAAGGAGATGGGATTTAAACCCAAGACATTTAGTTTCAATATTAATTACGCTTAGATCCAAATACTTAAGGTAATAAGAGCTTAACTACAGTATTTCATATAAGAGTTGATCATATTTGTGATATGTTAATGTTTTTCGATAATTGCATTTATAAGGCTGAATCTCAACCCTTAAGAAGTGTGCTACCCAATGGTTAAAAACTTAGAGACTTATGCTATGATTTGCGGGAAAAAAAAATAAAAAAAGAAAACAGTTGTTAATCATAATCCATCATCATAATAACAAGAGACTAGCTTTGATTAATAGTAGTCTCAAACTATTTGCATAATCTCATTTACCTATGCCTGTTAAACAATGTGTAGGGGAAGTTTCCTCATATTTACCTTCATATTATGAGTATTGGTTTGTTTGAAACATATTTACAAAAATTTTCGGGTGTGTTTGCAGAGGGTGAGGGAAATCACATTGGCCCCTTTCATGACTCACCGGAACAACATGAAGCTCACAGCAGAAGCATACTTTGCTGTTACACATAATGAGCTTCGTCGTTCATCCACGGAATGGTTAAAGCACACAGCAGAAGGATGCTCTGTAGTAGCAGTACTAATTGGCACAGTCGCCTTCGCAGCTGCATACACAGTACCCGGAGGCTCAAATCAGAACACAGGCTTTCCCATCCTTGTCAACAAACCTTTCTTTGTTGTTTTCACCATAACAGACGCTCTCTCTCTCACATTCTCCTTGGCCTCGGTGGTTACATTTCTCTCCATCCTTTCATCCCCATTTAGATTGGAAGACTTCAAGCTCTCTCTTCCTAATAAACTGACAATGGGTTTCTCATTTTTGTTCCTTGCTGTGGTCATGATGATGATAGCATTTGCAGCAACCATCCTACTTATTATTCAAAAAAAGGAAAATTGGGCCAAAGTTATGCTATACACTTTCTCTTTCATCCCAGTAGCGATTTTTGCACTCACACATTTTCCTGTCCATGTAAAAAATTCAATACAAATAGGCTGCAGGTCTCTGTTCAAGACGACAAAGCAATTGATTCCTCTGAGTTTGCTAGCTTTGCTGAAGTACATGGCCTCTTGTTTCTCAGTCTGTTCTAGAGCCCCAGCTACAAGTTCATTCATTCCGTGAGCTAATTATTCTACAAGCTTCTCTACTTGTATGTTTTTATGGTTATCCTACGTCTCATATTACTTGTGAAAAAGCATTCCTACATTGTTCAAATTTATTGCCTAAATTAAATGGTTTGCTGTTTGTAACTACCATATATTCCATATCACTTGGTTACAAAATTATATTACATCAGGTGAACAGCAGATTTGAATAAATATTAGAATGTAACGTTACTGTGGTTGGGGAGAATGAATTTCTAAGGCTCTTGATCATTTGAATGTTTTTATTATGGCCTCATATGGAAAAATCTTCAAAAGCTTAGGTTCAGTATAACTACTGTGTAAGAGCAAATTAAATGAGAACTGCTTACCCTTAGGCCGGCTACCCCTAATAATACAAGGACAAGATAATTACGATCGGAAAGCAAAAACAAAAGATGCTAAAATAATGCCAGCTGTCCTTAATAATACAAGGAAAAGATAATTACAACTGGAAATTAAGCAAAAACAAAAGATGCTAAAATAATTACATTTGTACCGTAGACATTCCATTCTTTGTATTCTAATCAATCACGTAGCGAGTCGTGTAGTGTCAGTAAGTAACGACATGAAGATCATCAGCACAAGACATAGATAGTGCAGCTCCTTCTAGTGCACCTCTTTACTTTTTAATTTGATTTTTTTTATTTCAATTTATTATTTTTATAGATCTAAAACCTTTTATTTTTTTTAGAAAAAGTTACAATAGTTTCTTAATATTTTTTATTTAATTAATCTCTATTAAGTTACAATAGATCATCGGCCCTAAGGACATAGCTCAAGCTCAAGCCCAAATTATTAAGGCATGTCATTTAATAATGACCAACCAAGTCCAATCTCTATTTGTTATAGAGACGGCTAGCTGGCTCTAGTATGTGATGCGCTATGCCCCTCTTGTCATGTTGCAACAATATGGTCTCCTTCAACACATACAAAGAGAAGATGATGATTAAGTACCCGGTTAATTCAGCATTCTACCTAACTTGGCATAACATAATTGGGGAAAAATCTAAAAGGACCTCTGAAATGGTAAATAATCTCATTTTACCTCAACTTTTTAAGATAATAGCCCAAAAACCCCTTGACATCAGTCAAAAGCGGTTTCCATCCAAATTTTTAGTGGTTTTGTGATAAAAACAATAAAAAACTAAAATACCCTTACTATATTGAAAAATTAGAAAATAGAAAACAAAAAAATCAATCAATTACCAAATTACCCTTTCATAATCAAAATAAAAATATTTAAAAAATATAAATGTTTAGAATTTGCAATTAATTTATATTAAAATAAATAAATAAATTACAGTTTTAAATAATTAAAATAATTATTATAATTAA